>JAWZYT010003397.1:0-47500 GCA_034508575.1 Petrolisthes manimaculis
CTTCCCTCCCCTTCCCATACCGTTTCCCCCTCCTCCTCCCCTTCCCTTACTTTTCCCTCCCCTTCCTTTCTCTTCTCTTCTCCTCTTCCCTCCCCTTCCTTTACCCTTTCCTCCTCATCCTCCCTTCCTTTACCCTCTCCTCCTCCTCCTCCTCCTCCTCCTCTCCATTCTTTCTCATTTCTTTACAATATCTTATTTTTGCCCATTTCACAACTTTTAACACAAGATAATTTTACCGTCATGCAAATAATATCTCTTGAAATTCCTCTCCAGTCTTTCACATTTCACTATTGTATTTTTTTTTTTTACTCCTTCTTTATTATTTCCTACTTTCCACATTTATCTTTGGGTTATCTTATTTTCTCCGATTATTTCATTCACTCACTCCTATCGTTCTTTGATTTTTCCTTTTTTTTTCGTTTCCCTCCTTTCCTCCTTTCACTGTTTCTTGTTTATTATTCTTTCGTTAAATGTCTTTCTTGCATTGTTTTGTTTCGTTTAGTATTTATTTATTATGGTTGCTATTATTATTATTATCATTATTATTATTATTATTATTATCACATGCAGTAAATAAACGAGTGAGTGAGTGAGTGAGTGAGTGAGTGAGTGAGTGAGTGAGTGAGTGAGTGTGTGAGTGAGTGAGTGTGTGAGTGAGTGAATGAGTGAAGTGAGTAATGGAAGTGAATGAGTGTGAGTGAATGAGTGTGTGAGTGAGTAATGAAGGTGAGTGACTAAGGTGTGATAATGATAACTAATGTGAGGTTGAGGTGAATGGTTCGCCAGTTGTAGCCTATACTCATTATAAGGCCACACCGTGGGAGGAAAGAGGGTTTGTTTGTGTGTGTGTGTGTGTGTTGGAGTGAGGGGTGAGGAAGGAGGTGTCTGTCTGTGTGTGTGTGTGTGTGTGTGTGTGTGTGTGTGTGTGTGTGTGTGTGTGTGTGTGTGTGTGTGTGTATGTGTGTGTGTGTGTGTGTGTGTGTGTGTGTGTGTGTGTGTGTGTGTGTGTGTGTGTGTGTGTGTGTGTGAGAGAGAGAGAGAGAGAGAGTTTGTATCTGTGTGTGTGTGTGAGTGAGGGGTGAAGTAGGTATGTGTGTGGGGGTGGGGGGTGAGAAAGGAGTGTGGTATGAAAGGGAAGAAAGAAAGGGTGTGGGTGTGTGGGAGAGGGGTGAAGAAGGTAGGTGTGTGTGTGTGTGTGTGTGTGTGTGTGTGTGTGTGTGTGTGTGTGTGTGTGTGTGTAGGGGTAAATGGATGTGCTGGCTGGTTACCTGTTCATGGGATCGTGACGTTGGAATTAATTAGCCAAGGTATGGGTGGTGATAAGGGGCTTTAATGGGCTGTGAGGCTGGAGTTAATTAGCCTGTTAATGGCCAGGGATTAATTAAAGGGGACTAAGAATGGACACCTGTAGAGTTAACTGTTCGTGCAGGGGTCGTGATAATTACTGTAGTTGTTAATTACTGTACTTAATTACCCTTTGCAGTGCCTCATTAATGGGTCAAGAGAAGTTCATTCATTTCCCCGTGTCTCAATCATGGGTTGGATTTGGATTTAAGACATAAGTAAGTAAGTAACTGCATGGCTTGTTAATTAAACTGGCATCAAAATAGGTGTTGGAACTGGCATCAAAATAGGTGTTGAAACTGGCATTAAAATATGTGTTGAAACAGGCTTCAAAATATGTGTTGAAACTGGCATTAAAATATGTGTTGAAACTGGCATCAAAATGTGTTGAAACTGGCATCAAAATGTGTTGAAACAGGCATCAAAATAGGTGTTGAAACTGGCTTCAAAATAAGTATTGAAATTGGCATCAAAATATATGTTGAAACAGTATCAAAATATGTGTTGAAACTGGCATCAAAATATGTGTTGAAACTGGCATCAAAATATGTGTTGAAACAGGCATCAAAATATGTATTGTAACTGGCATTATATTATGTGTTGAAACAGGCATCAAAATAGGTGTTAAAAATGGTATATCAAAGTATAATGTTTGTGACTGGTGTGAGACCTGGGGTGAGTTTGAGGATGGTGGGTGTACTTGGGTTTAACGGGTGTGGGAGGCGACACTGGTGATGGTATCGGGATGTAGAGTAGGGGATAATTAGCCTATTGGACCCTCGGTAATGGGACCAGTGTGTGTGTGAGAGAGAGAGAGAAAGAGAAAGAGAGAGAGAGAGAGAAACTGACTAAGGAGGTACAGTAGACGTGATGGTGGGTGTAATGAGAGAGAGAGAGAGAGAGAGAGAGAGAGAGAGAGAGAGAGAGAGAGAGAGAGAGAGAGAGAGAGAGTGAGTGAATTAAAGAGAGAGAGAGAGAGAGAGAGAGAGAGACTGACTAAAGAGAGGTAGAGTAGACGTGTTGGTGGGTGTAATTAGCACTGTACTCTGGGATGGCAATGGTTTTCACACGATGTAAAGTCACGATGCTCATGTTTTCTTCTCCCCCCAAGGAAAGGTAAACAAAAAAAAAAGCTCAATAGAATCAACACTCGTGCCCTGCAGAGAGTATTGTATAATTAGTAAGACAGTACAAACTCGATCTGTAAATGGATACAGGCTACCTTAATTTAAAGTCTATGTATTAATTGATATTACCCTTTAAATCTTTTCTCATACATTTCATTTTGCAGTGACAAATTAATTATTCTGTAGACGCCCAAGTTCCCCGAGTATCCTATATCATTCTTGCTTAAACAATAAGTAGAGTGTACTTTTCTAAATCTTAGACGAACTAAATTTTTTTCATGCAACGATAGAAACTCATGCAGAAAATAAAACAGCTACGACGGGTACATTGATTTCAGTTATTGTTATTGTAGGCATCGCATCAATCAGTCATCATCATAGCCTTTACCCACCAATACTTATCTAACATGCATGGGCCCTGAGCGTCAAAGATAGTCAGTCAGTCAGTCAGTCAGTCAGTTAGTCACATACACAGGTAGTAAGTAGCCTAAGTAGCCTAGCCTAGCGTGTGTCAGATACCTGTGCTGAAACTGGTTGTGAAAGGGACCGGCACTACTGCTGTTGCTGATAGGGGTTGTCGTAACACACAGCGGCAAAGAGAGAGTGGTAGGCTAGTTAGGTACGGGTGTGAGGTAATTGGAGTGGTTACAATCGTGGTGTATGGTAGGTATAGCTGGCTGGCTGGCAGGAGGGGGTGTTTTGTTTTATGAGCGAGGGTGTGTGTGTGTGTGTGTGTGTGTGTGTGTGTGATGGTAGCTGGTTGTCAGGTTTTTGCGGTGGGAGAGATTGTTATTGCCAGTTGCACGTTGTTGCTTATGGGACCCCTTGATGTATACATAAAGTCAGGAAATTGAAGGTTAGCGAGTCCTTCAAACATTGCCACGAAACACCACCTACACTGAAGGAGCTTGTTTTGTGGCATAGTCAGGAGGAATCAAAAGACACCAAGTCTCACACATGTATGATCACAGGGTCCTTAAGTGGCAAATGTTAGGCTATAGTACTATGGGCCGTAAACCAGAGAACATTCCTGGTGTTTACGATGGTGTTGGTACCGGTACTATGGCTCTGTTGTTGTTGTTGTTGTTTGTCTATGGAGTCGTTGTATCGGTACCACACCATCGTATGCACCATGAATGTTCTTGAATATCGATCTCGAGAGTACGGTGGCCTTTTCTACTATTTCCACTTTGAATGGACCTTGATCATCAGTCTCGCAATTTCGAAGCATGATTATTGCTTTGAATTTACCGGTATGATTTTGATGTAGAAGGTAAATATTTATGTGCAAAGAGAGAAATGTAGCAGAAGAGACGGGATGGATATTATTAGTGCATGATGATACCCAAAAGACAGGTGGTTAGTTAGGCTGTTGAAATATGTCTTCTCAGCACAGTTATTTCATTTGTATTAGTTATTCGTAGCATTTTTTTTTTTCACTCGTCTACCAATTAGTGTTTGCATAATATTAATGAATATGTAAGGTGATCCATTACATGAATATGAGCAAAGTAAATAAATGCCTGAATCTTAAAAACATGGAGATATTTGCACAAAAGAGAATTTATTATGTGTGAAACATGTAAGTGATGCTATGTCGAAAGGGAGAAGTAGTGCCATAGTAGCAAGAACAACATCAACACCATAGCCAGTTGTAGCAGTAATTGGAGAGATTAGCAGTAGTACATGGCAGTAGTGGTAGCAGCAGCTGTAACCTACATTGTACTATCATGGTGTGGGTGAAATCATAGCGTAGGCATTTTGTAGACAACTGACTCCACCATACATTTTCAGGATACAGATTACAACGGTATGGGTCCTGTTTTGTGTCAAGTTTTGGAGGAATCAGTTCTTGTCATTCGCCAACAATATCACAGAATATGACAGACCCCGTAATAGTGATGTCAGCAGGGTACTCGAGATTAACACTTGGTGACCCGACAAGCATTAATACCAAGTGTCTTGTGGTACAGGGAGTTATGGGGCTTATAGGGAAGGTTAGCCTACATCACTCACATTATTAACTTCTATTTACTGATGATTAATGACTATACGGGTTGTCGTTCAGGCTAACCACGTTTGACCGTTAATCATGGATAAGTACAGCCAGTTAATCATATGCGAGAAATGTAAATATACAGATTATAACATGGTTTAGGTAAGGGTAGGTCAGAATGGTCTCTAGGTCAGGGCAAAGGAACAAATAACCACAGATCAAAATATATAACTTTGGTCATGTCAGAGTAGAATAAGCGGGACCACATCAAGTTAGATCAAATTGTATTATATTAAAGTAAAGCCGTTGTTAACTTTGTCATGGGAGGGCAATACGAGATTAACTTTTTTTCCCCTGTATCGTGTGAGACTTTGGAACATTGTCATCAGAGTAGAAGGGAGGGGAACGGTGAAGAGAAGAGGGAAGAGCGAGGAAAAAGAGGATGGGTAGGAGAGGGTGAGAGAAAGGAAGGGAAGGGTATAGGGAGAGATGGAGGGGAAGATGAGAAGGGTGGATGGAAGGGTAGGAAGGTTAAGGAGAGGTGGATGGATAGAAGGGTAGGAAGAGGTGGGGTGGATGGAAGGAAGGGTAGGAAGAGGTGGGGTGGAGGGGAAGGTGCATGGGATGGGTGGATGGAAGGGTAGGAAGAGGTGGGGTGGGGTGGAGGGGATGGTCCGAGAATGATGGAGGGGAAGATGGGATGGATGGAGAGGGGAAAGTTTCGAGAAGAGGCAGAGAGAGGGGTGGGTAGGGTACTGGAGGGGTTGGTGGGTAGGGTACTGAAGGGGTGAGTGGGTAGGGTACTGGAGGGGTGGGTGGGTGAGATTAAACAGACTTCTCACGCACGTCTTCCCTCTCTCATACTCACAAGAGGAGGTGGCGTGAGTGTAGGACAGTGACCCAGGCAGTGGAGGGATGGGTGTGAGTGGCAGGGTGTGGGTGGAGTGGTGGTGTGGGAGGAGTGGCGAAGGAGGTGTAGGTGTAGTGGTGGAGTGGTGGTGTGGGTGGAGTAGTGGAGTGGTGGTGTGAGTGGAATGGTGGAGGGTGGTGTTGGTGTGGGTGTAGTGGTGGAGGGTGGTGTGGGAGTAGTTCAATTTCCTTTCAGTATTACAAATAAATCTAAAAGTCACCGTTGCTGCTGGTGAAACTTTGAGTGGCAGGTGTGGAAGTGTGGAGGAGGTGCATATTATCAGTGAAAGTGGGGGGAGAAGGGGGAAGGAGGGGCAGCAGAAGTGGAGACAGATAGAAAAATAAAACTAAGTGGTGGTGGTGGGCATGGAACAAAAAATGTCTAACTGGAGATGAAGGTATATAGAAGTGATGAATGCGAAGATTGTGGAGATGTAAAGTGTAGAGATTCAGAATGTGACGCTAAATATCACTGTTTTCTGTTAATATATCAGAAATGTTTATAAGATATTATATGTTTATAATATGTTTAAAAGAAAATGACGTTAGGAGCTATGCCACCCAACAGAGTCATAGGAAAATAACTAGTAGAGAAAAATTAGAAAGATCTTAACCATTTATATAATATGGATTATCCATTCTATAGTATGAATTGAATTGATTCCACATGCAAGTACGAGAAGACAGTCACCACTGCATGGGTCCAGGAAAACATGCATTATCTATACCCACATAGCCTATACTTGTGACAGGCTCAGCTACACAGGGGGTCATCAATTCTGTCCTGATCTGAGACACAACATGAATCTACAGCATCATTGCATCCCATTTTAGCTCCCTAATCACTTCACTAGGTAGAGATTCATTTTTGTGCCTTGGATCAGGAGTTTGACCCCCATTCAATGTGTATACACGACTGTAGGAATGAGAAGAGGAGGAGGAGGAGGAGGAGGAGGAGGAGGAGGAGGAGGAGGATATTATAATAGTGTGTGTAAGAAGTAGTAGTGGTGGTGGTGGTGGTGGTGGTGGTGGAGGAGGATGAGAACATTATAATAGTGTGTGTAAGAAGTAGTAGTGGTGATGGTGGTGGTTGTAGAGGGATGGTTTAAGGGGTCGAGGTGGTGGTACAAGTGGTGATGGTAATGGTAGGGGAGAAGTGGGTAATCTTAGACGGTCACACCACTCCTATTAACATACTGGCTTCAGGGTGATATGTAGTAAGTGCCTCTGTGTGTGTGTGTGTGTGTGTGTGTGTGTGTGTGTGTGCGAATTAATGAATATATGAATATTTATGTGTATGCGTTAATGAGAGCGTGTGTGTTGTCTTGTTTTTAATGTGTGTGTGTATTTGACGTGTGTATAAATGAGGTGGTCTTGAATGTGTGTGTGTGTGTGCTTGAGTGTGTTCGTGTGTGTTCCATAAAGGTCAGTACAATGAACCACAAAGCCTACAGGACACACATGTTTTATTTATTTTGTTCACCATAATTGTATAATGAAAATATTTAATGTATTATTAAGAACAACACATGTATTAATGAACACACTGATTATGCTCTGAATCTAATTTATGTGGTGTAGATGGTACCGGTATTGTTCTACAGTTTTCAGTAATCATTCACCTCCATTTCGTATATAAATATCTCAAGCCCCTATAGTGAAACAGCTGACATCTATTACTATACACCCACCTATGTATTAAATCTATTAAATAAACACAATCAGGCTGGGATAAATCATATGTGACCTATACCATTAATTTATTTTCAATTATTCACTATCCCAATTCTATATACTGTATATATATTTTTTTCATAAACATTAGGTCCTACCAAAAAAAAAAAAAAAAGTATGATTTGTATTCTCTATCTCTCGGTCAGTGAGAATCTAAATCCTGATTGACGAGGCTGAGAGTTAACAGTTCAAGGCATTTCAGCACAAGACACTCTGCAAAACAAAGCCTAACAGCATCACGCCGAGCAAACAGTTAGGCAAACGTAACCTTACATCAGCAACTGAATACTGTCTGTCTGTCTGTCTGTCTGTCTGTCTGCTCACCTCCCTTGCACCCACCCACATCACATTCTCACACCCACACCCTTTCTCTATACCTTACCCTCACACTCACTCCCACACCCTCTACATTACCCTCACACACGCACGCACACCCTCTACTTTTCACTCACTCCCACATCCTCTCTCTCTACCCCATCACTCCATCTCATCTCATCATCATCAAGAAGGCGAATCGATGTAGCCTAATATATATTCAGACAAAAGCTAAAAACAAACAAACTATTCATCATCATCTCCTTGGAAATTATACGGAATCCAAACTTACAAATATTTCACTCAAACCATAAAATCTAGAACGCCTACATTATTTTGCCGAGTAGCTTCCTCTGGCCAAGTTCCAGCTGATGCCATGGGCTATATATATCAAAATAATTTAATACTCCAGACGAGCAATATTCTTGTTGAACGAGTTAATAGATTTACAAATTATTCAAACATATCAGATATATAATTGTTGCACATGTAGTAAAGATAAGTGGTGTATAATTATAATTGGGAAGGTTAACCAAGCAAGGTAAACCAAACATATTGTATATTTCCTTCATTTTGAGTGTAAAGTTTGCCGCTCTGGGACCCATGCATGTTTAATTAAGGGAAGGATTCAGTGTTGGCAAATCAGGAGCAAATTTATTCCTCCAAACTATTCCAAGCAACAGGTCACTATCATTTTTGTTCTTCTGGTTCTTTTTGCTTGGAATATTTTGGAGGAATCATTTGCTCCAGATTTACCAAAAGTGTGTTACCCCCTTAATTAAAATGTATATATTTATGTTTTGTTTTTGTTTTTCTCGGGGTTGTCTGTCTGTCTGTCAGTACATGGTGGGTATCCTGTCCTACCGTTCACATGTCTCAATCCTTTAAGTGACAAGTCTGAGAACAAACAAACTTTAATTAATGGGAAGGGGGTGTATGGTTTGAGTCTGCTATTGGTTATATCTTTCATATCGTTCATTGTTGTTGTTTGTTGGTTATATCACGTTGTTGTTGTTTGTTGTTGTTTGTTGGTTATATTGTTCACATTGTTGTTGTTGATTATATTGTTCACATTGTTGTTGTTGTTGTTGATTATATTGTTTACATTGTTGTTGTTGTTGTTGTTTTTGTGTGTTAGTTATGTCCTGGGGTCTGACGCCTGCCCCACGCTGCACACATAAATAAACAATGCTAGTTTTTAAAGTGAGTGGATTAGAATTACTTTGCTTGTTGGCCTTGTTTGTTGACTGACGCGGTACAGTATTTAGTGTTGTTGTTGTTGGTCGCCATGAAACAACAACAAAAACAACAACAACAACAAGCCCGCAGCGTATGTAAATTAGGTCAACATTGATTATTATTATGCCCGAGTAGATAAATAAGGCCAGGCCACGTTACGGTATGACAGGTCAGATCACTTCAAATTAGTTTCGAGCTACTGAAAAGGAAATGTAATAATTTAATCGCATTACGTACATTTGATTTGCGAACGAGAAATAAA
Source organism: Petrolisthes manimaculis (assembly GCA_034508575.1). Lineage (NCBI taxonomy): Eukaryota > Metazoa > Arthropoda > Malacostraca > Decapoda > Porcellanidae > Petrolisthes > Petrolisthes manimaculis. The sequence goes on from JAWZYT010003397.1 coordinate 8,927, forward strand.
AAAAAAATATATATATATATATATATTCCTATACACATTGCAATTAAAATCGTCTACCGTTTAATGAGGGTAGGCTATAAAGATGAAGATATATTTTCGTAATGGTGGGGTTAATGGATGAAGCTTAAATTGTACAAAGTGAGGCAAGATTTATTTATCATTAATATCGGTCTGTTCAAGATAACTTATAAGATTTTAGCCGAGGCAAGAACAGGTTAAGCGAGGTGTGCAACTGGGCAGCAACAGGGCATATAGGAAGGCAGGCAGGCAGGCAGGCAAGCAGGCAGGCAGGCAGGCGAGGGGGAGAGGAGAGGAGAGGAGAGAATTGGTATGCTGAAAGTGAGGTGGTATCAATCAAGGTGCCGCCCTCAGGTGAACACAGCTCGCTTCTCCAACACGCTATCTGCTGCTCCTCCTCCTGCTACTCTTCTCTACTCTACTCTACTCTCTCACCGGGCATGTAGAAAGTCGGCGAACATGATTAGCCTAGGTGAGGTGAGGAGTGGGTGGGTGGGTGGAAAGGGGAACGAAGAGTGGGTGGGTGGGTGGGTTAGGTGAAAAGTGGGTGAATTAGGTGAAGAGTGGGTGGGTGAGTTAGGTGAAGAGTGGGTGGGTGGGTTAGGTGAAGAGTGTGGGTGGGTTAGGTGAAGAGTGTGGGTGGGTTAGGTGAAAAGTGTGGGTGGGTTAAATGAAGGGTGGGTGGTGGAAAAAGTGAAGAGGAACCATTCTGACATTTTAAACAAGGAAAATTTTTCTTTTGTGGTTAGTATGATTATTTTTAGTGAGTGTATGTATTTGTGTGTCTTTTTTTTTTAGTGTTTGTATGTATGTATAGGATATGTGTGTTTCCTTTTTTTAGTGTATGTATGTATGTTTGTATGTGTATATTTTTTTAGTGTGTGTATATATTTATAGGTGTATTTTTTTTAGTGTGTACATATACTGTACGTGTGTCCTTTTTTTTTAGTGTGTATGTATTCATGTGTGTGTGTTTTTTAGTGTATGTGTGTGTTTATATATTTTTTTTTTAGTGTGTGTATTTTTTTTATTTTTTTTAGTGTGTGTGTGTGTGTGTTTATTTTTTATTTTTTTTAGTGTGTGTGTGTGGCAAGAACTCAACCGTCTATCCAACCAACCAACTAACCAACTAACCAACCAACTAACTAACTAACTAACTAACTAAATACTACTTCTACTACAGCACTGAGCCACTCCCTCATCCTACGACACACAGCACGACCCTCACCTCACCTCACCTCACCTCACCTCACCTCATCTCACCTCACCTCACCTCACCTCACAGCACCGTCATCACAGCACTAATTATTAAGCCCAGAGTATACTTTTGTTACATTGGAGTGCCTTGATTCCTCCAAAGTATGCCCGGAAACAAGACCAGATGAACAAAAATAATGGTGCCCTGTTGGAGTTAGGAGTTTGGAGGAATCATTATCTCCAAAAATGTCCAAACTATATCCTCCCCTTAAGGTGGTGTAGGATAGTCGTGTTAGCAAATTTGCAGCAACTGATTCCTCCTAACTACTTCAAGCAACAGGAAACCATTATTATATTTGTCCATCTGGTCCTGTTTCCCGGCATACTTTGGAGGAATTAAGTCACTCCAATGTACCGAAATTACAAGATTCCCTTAAAGGGGGAGCCAATCACCGAGTATCAGTTTCCATATCACCAACAGTAACAACAATAACAACAGTAATAACAATAACAATAACAACAGTAACAACAATAACAACAGTAACAGTAACAATAACATCAGCAACAGTAACAACAGTAACAATAACAATAACAACAGTAACAATAACATCAGTAACAGTAACACCAACAGACAGACGTACAGGCGCCGGGGAGTGAAGCGAATAATTATGCACTTATTATTATTTATTTTTTCCTTTCCTTCTCAGGGGTTGTTGTGGTTTTGGCGTGTATTCTCGCTGCCAAAGACACGATGGACAGATTGACATGTTCACCACAAAATATTTCCCCAACTGTGCACTTTTCTAGTGGCATATATATATTTTCTAGGGCATATATATATTTTCTAGGGGCATATATATATTTTCTAAGGGGCATAATATATATTTTGTATTTTCCCTTTTTTTCCCTTCTTTCATAAGGTTTGATGGTCATGAGGTTTTATTATTTTGTAGACGATATAATTTCTACAGGCGATTCATACTGTTCAAATCATCTCGTGTATCAATTAAAAAAAACATCCTCGGAGAAGAAGAAAGGAAACTTATCGTCCACAACTTAATTAACTTAAAAACCCAAAGGAATGAATTATACATGAAGAAAGGTAAAGTATTATGTCTATTTAAATACAAATACACACAGGCTGCTCTAAAACAACACACCACAGCCTCTTCCACTCTCATCTCTGGCCTCAAACTGCATATAAGAGGGAGGAGGTGGTGTGTGAGTGTGGGGGAGGAGTGTCGAGTGGAAGGGAGGGAGGGAGGTGTGTTAGGTTCGAGGGGAAGGGAGGGGAAGGAGGTCGAGTGGAGAGGAGGGGAGGGGAGGGGAGGGAGGGAGGGAGGTGTGTGAGGGTCGAGGGGAGGGGAGGGGAGGGAGGTGTGTTAGGGTCGAGGAGAGTGGAGGGGAGGGGAGGGGAGGGAGGCTTATAGCGTGATCAACAGCAGAGAAATCCAACCATTAGAGCGACCATCAGGTATCCGACCACACTAATTAAGTTCTAACAGTACATTTGCCCACGTCAGCACTCTATGTCAAAAGCTTTCCTCTTCTTACTGCATGGGTACCTGAGAGAGAGAGAGAGAGAGAGAGAGAGAGAGAGAGAGAGAGAGAGAGAGAGAGAGAGAGAGAGAGTGAATGAGTGAGTGAGAGAGAGATCTATGTGGGAGTGAGGGGGATGTGAAGGGAGGAAGGAGAGAAAAAGAGAGACCGAAAGATTGCGACGCAGAACATAAACATATGTCTTCCGGCCACCCCCCCTCCTCCCACCTCGTGTGTGTGTGTGTGTGTGTGTGTGTGTGGTGAACTGGGTGGTGATTTGTGGTGAAGGTGGTGAGCCAGAGGGAGCCCCCACGGTGACACACACACACACACACACACACACAGACCTCCATGACTCACACCACACCCTTCACACCCATATGACACCTGCTGAGAGAGAGAGAGAGAGAGAGAGAGAGAGAGAGAGAGAGAGAGAGAGAGAGAGAGGAGAGAGAGAGAGAGAGTGTGTGTGTGTGTGTTTACCGGTAGTATAACTTGGAGGGTGGTGAGGGTGGATGACAGGAGAGTTGAGAAGTTGGGTGGGTATGTAAGGTTATAGTAAGTATATAGCCTAGCCTATAGTTCGGGAGGAGGTGGGGGTAATGGTGGCAGTTGTGGTGGTAGTAATAGTAGTAGTTGTGGTGGTAGTAATAGTAGTAGTAGTAGTAGTAGTAGTAGTGTGGTGCAGTAGAAATGGTACAGGTAGGTAGGTAGGTAGGAGGAGAAAGTAAGTAGGTATTGGAGATTAATCGTGGGGATGGTCTTCGATGGCTGGTCAAAGAAAAAATTGTTGGTGGAAATTATTTTGTGTAATGCTGGACGTTGATGAAGATGGTGATGATGGTGGTGGTGGTGGTGGTGGTGGGGATAGTGGTAAAGGTGGTGGACTGGTGGTGGTAGAAGTGGTGGTGGTGGTTGTAGTGGTGGTGGAGATAGTGGTAAAGGTGGTGGTGGTGGTGGTGGTAGTGTTAGTGGTATTAGTAGGTAATGGTTGTGATGGTGGAAGAGTGGTTTGTGGCACAGGCAATGATAGAGGAGGGAAGTAGTGGTGATGATAGTGATGGTTGGTGCTGGTAGAGATGACAGTGGGTGATGACAACATGCGAGGGTGGCCGTGGCAGCGAACTATACACCCTATAGTAGTGGTAGTAGTGGTAGTAGTGAATGGGAGGGAGGGAGGGAGGAGGGGAAGGAGGTACGGTAGTGGGGCTAAAATAGATGGGGACGTAACTCACCATAATAGTGTCACTTTTAGATGAAGTTGAGAGAGTGAGGGGAGACAGTCTTTATGTGGCTGCCATGTCTGTCGAAAGTGATGTGGTGAAGATGAGAAGGGCGGTGAAGATGTCAGAAGAAGAGGAGGAGGAGGAGGAGGAGGAGTGGGAGGAGGAGGTGGTGGAGGAGAAGGAGGAGGAGAAGGAGGAGGTGGTAGAGGTGGAGGAGGAGGAGGTGGTAGAGGTGGAGGAGGAGAAGGAGGAGGAGGAGGAGGAGGTAGAGGTGGAGGAGGAGAAGGAGAAGGAGGTGGTAGAGGTGGAGGTGGAGAAGGAGAAGGAGGAGGAGGTGGATCATTGACAGTAGGTGGTACGTAGCACTATGTTGGTGTGGTGTGGATGAGAAGCTAGGGGGGGGGGGGGTGATATCTGAACTTCTGAATATACTTTTAGAGTGTAGTATAATGATATCGTGTTCGATTATTAATATCCCAGAATTAAATGCAGCATATGGGGTTGGTTTACGTATTCTACAATTTAAACTTATATTTGTGGATGTGGATAATTATTTCGTGTTCTATTTTTAATGTCCCAGAATTAAATGTAGCATATGGTTAGTTACGTATTCTACAATTTAACATATTTTTGTGGATGTTTGACTATTTTTTTTATAGGATGGTTTACTGTAGAGTCTAGAGGGCTTAGATAGGTATAGGTACCCGGGCAGACGAAAATAATCCGATTAAACTTTGTCTTTTAATTTCCTCTGTGTTGACTGGCAGTACAGTATATGGCTTCAGTCCAACATACCTGTCACTCTCTTATTAGAATGTGTCGAGTTAAAGATAGATTACTGATATGTTTTATAGTCGTCGAATAAATAGGAGTATAAACTAAACCAAAGGGAAATAGTAGGTGTCGTGTGAATAAATAAATATCCTCTTTAGTAAAGCCTTCACACACCATATGAAATCCGAGACATGACGCCCAAGGAAAAAATAAATGAAATACTAAAAAAAAAAAAACGGGAGGGAGGATTATGGGATGGGGCGTGTGGGAGAACAGGGACTATAAAGAAAAGAAATGGGAGAAAATGTAGCCTAAATCTATATAACATAAACTGAAAACAAGATGAATAAATAATAATAAAAGATAAGAAGGAGAAGACTGGGAGACAAGAAAAATTAGGACTTATGAGATGGAAGAGACTAATAATGAATTGAGGGAAAAGGTGTGGTTAGAGAGAGAGAGAGAGAGAGAGAGAGAGAGAGAGAGAGAGAGAGAGAGAGAGAGAGAGAGAGAGAGAGTAGACCAAAGAAATAAACGAGGGCAACCATAGACGTGTATATAGCTTAGCCTACTGTGTGTGTGTTTCTCTAAAGGTCTGAGGGAGAATGTCACAGCATCCAGCATCATAATCCCCTCTTCTCTCTCTCCCTCTCCTCTGCCCCTCCTTTCCTCTCCCCTATATACTCCACTCTCATCTCTAATCCCCTCCTCACCTCATCTCTTCTTTTTCCTCTTCCACTCCCACTCCTTTCCTCTCCTCTCCCCTCCTATCCTCTTCTTTTTCCTCCTCCCTCCTTTCCTCTCCCTTCATCTCCTCTCCTCCTCTATATTATCTCCTCCCCTTTTCTCTCCTCCCCTCCCCTTTCCTCTCTCTTTCTCTCCTCTCCTCATTTCCTCTCTTCTTCTCTCACACGTCACGCCCTCTATCGCATTTCGTGCAAGGTAGTTTTCGTATTACGTGATGTCGTTAAAAGTGTGTGTGTGTGTGTGTGTGTGTGTGTGGCAAGGTTGACCAATAACTGCTTAACGCGGAGAGAGAGAGAGAGAGAGAGAGAGAGAGAGAGAGAGAGAGAGAGAGAGAGAGAGAGAGAGAGAGCACGTGTTCCAGAGACGTCACTCTATTGGGTGACGTCACGGCCGTCTCGTCCAATCACGGGAGGACAGACAACAGGTGTAAGTGTGTGTGTGTGTGTGTGTACAGCAACATTATGTATATATATACTGTGTGTGTATGCCTGTGTACAATTTCACCTCCACACACACACACACAGAGAGAGAGAGAGAGAGAGTTTACACCACGTCTGCTGATGAACCTTAGCGACAATAAGAAGTGTTGTATGGTAATTGAGTCACCGTAACACCTCACGCCTGGGTTACCCTTGACCTCGGTGCTACAAGGTCGTCACGCCAATGTATGTATGTATGTATGTATGTATGTGTTACCCTCAGTGTTGCGACTTCATTAGATTATTGGCCAGGCATAACTTAAGCACGGATGACGGAGGTGTGTGTGTGTGTGTGTGTGTATGTGTGTCATTACTTAAGCAGGGATGACGGAGGTGTGTGTGTGTGTGTGTGTCACATTTAGTTGCTGCTAGGTCGGAAATATAGTAATTATTGTATTTAAAATATTATTTCCATTAAATGTGAAATATTATATTGCAGTGGTAGAATTCCCTTATCACATCTAATAACTCAACTTTGAATTTCGAACATTTTAAAACTCAAGCAAATTTATAGAACCTTTGTCTAATGGACCTTATGACAGAGTTTGTGAAATGACAAGAAACAGGTCGTAACCTAAAACGGCTAATATTTACTTCTTCCAGCAGTGGTAGAGTTTGGGGTGGCCAAAAAGCCGGCCCGAATAGATAGGAATGTGTTCCATTATATTAAAAGTAGACTGTACAGAAAATATCTCGTCCTCAGTCACCATTATCTTGTTGGTTGTGTGTTTTCATGACCCTCGTCCAGATTAACAAAATTTTAGATTATATTTCAGTTACCTATTTTATAATTAAACACAGGCTGATAAGATCAGGAGATATTGTCTTAAGTATCTAAAGATATTTTCATGATTACCATTGGGACGCGAACCTGGTTACGCTGAGAAAAAGTTTACGAGTCGTGAGGATGTGTCCGCCACGCCTGCCCCAACCACTGCTTGATTGTCCTGCCCTACATGGCCACGCTAAGTGATGGAAGGCAATGGTTACACTAAGGCACGCACAGGATAAACTCACCAGGCTACTAGTACAATATTTATATATATATATTACTTGCGCCAAATAGCGATAATTAGCAAAAATGCTATTATAAACATAGAAACTGTTTCAGAGGTATAATGCTCATGATTAAAAATAAGTAGTACAAGTAAATAAGTAATAATAGTACAATTATTCTGTTATTTTTCGTGCGTGTATTGTCACGAACATTTTATAATTACCGACATCTTTCTGTATATATATTAGTGTCATTATCAGTGGCCCGGGTACCGGATTGTATAATATTTTTGTTGTCATTATCACTTATCATCATTACTGGCGGAACGTTCCCCCGGGGGGCCAGTGCTCGCCCCGGGGGGTTGACACTGCTGGTGGGGCCCAACCTGGTAAGGGGTGAACCACTGGCAACACTTTCCTATATAAAGCCAGGACGCCCACTGATGCCAATTTACCGGTTTTGTCTACGGTCGATGTTTTAAAATTGCTGATTATTTGTGAGTATAATTAGGTTCATTACAACAAACAGTGACGATCTACATGTAATAAAACCTGATCTCTACATATCTCACTTCATCAAAGGATTCTTACAAGGAAGGCTGGCCATGTCTGTCTTCCCCGTTAATCCATCTTCGTTTTCGCTACACACACACACACACACACAGACACACACACACACCATCAACAAGGGGTACGGTAATATGTTGTTGGCAAGTTAAAAAGGGTTATACTGATTCCTCCAAAGTGACTCACGACTTCTATGCTTCACTCTATCTACAGACAAAGACATTAATTAAGGGTGTGTAGTCGTGTTAGCAAATTTGAAGCAACTGATTCCTCCAAACTACTCCAAGCAACAGGAAACCATTATATCTGTCTATCTAGTCTTGTTTCCAGATATGCTTTGGAGGAATAATTAAGGCACTCCAATGTACCAAAATTACAGGATTCCCTTAAAAGCAGTCTAGAGAAATATGGAGCAACTGAACACCTTAAAATAATCCAAGCAACAGACCACATTAATTTTCGTCAACCTGTATGTATGTATGTATGTATGTATGTATGTATGTATGTATGTATGTACAGTACCTTCACAAATCACAAGTATACAATTATCACACCCTTTAAAAAAAAAAAAAAAAAAAAAAAAAACTTGAACTACCTACCACCAGACGATTATTTTCAGGTCATGGAAAACAACCCACCCGTCGTTCTAGTCAGTTAATCAGTCAGTCAGTCAGTTAGTCAGTTAGTTAGTTAGTCAAGTTAGGCCATTATAAAGCGGTGGTGGTGGTGAATGAAGAGGTATAACCGTAAAGGGTCTGATTCTGTCTGGTGGTATCTGGTGTAGGAATGTGTCGGTGGGGTTGAGGGTTGGACATTAACTTAGCCTTGGTACAACTCATTAGCACGGCGGCCCCTTGACTTCATTCACTAACCCAGAGAAAATGTAGTGTGAGAGAGAGAGAGAGAGAGAGAGAGAGAGAGAGAGAGAGAGAGAGAGAGAGTATAAAGGGAGGGAGAGAGAGTAGGGAGGGAGATCTTATAAGAATATCAGAGAGAGAGAGAGAGAGAGAGAGAGAGAGAGAGAGAGAGAGTGAGTGAGTGAGTAGGGAGGGAGATCTTATAAGAATATCAGAGAGAGAGAGAGAGAGAGAGAGAGAGAGAGAGAGAGAGAGAGAGAGAGGTTATTTTGGATGCTGTTTTCTTTTTTTTAATATCAACGAACTGATCATTTACAATACCGAGGGAATGGATGAGAGACACTCCAGCTAAACCTACTTGCTATACTAGAGAACATTTTAAGATGCATCATGGTCTTTATGTAACTGGTCTACCACCTACTGAAAATTTTTAAGTCAATCGGATATATCCTATTCACTCTGAACCTCCTTACTCCTTAATAAATTCTAGTATGAAAGACGCACTACAAACTTATAAATAACTCTTTTGTGTGTGTGTGTGTGTGTGTGTGTGTATGTGTGTGTGTGTGTGTGTGTGTGTGTGTGTGTGTGTGAATGATCAGCAATTAGGCTACATTCACTTCACTTGTTTTGTAGAAATAATGTTAGAATCTGCCACCACGTTAATAAGAACATAATGACCCACAGTAATACATAGTGTTTCCCTTTTCCTCAACAGGTATGTCTGACTCTGTATGTTCCCCGACCACATACATCCCTGGTGGTGAGTACCCTGTGAGGCGCCCTTTAATGGGGTGTGGGAGTAGGGGACAGGCTAGCGGTGGGGGGGGGGGATATGGGGACAGGCTTGGAGTGGATAGAAAGCCTAACTCTATTCCCGCACACCCCTAACCCCCCCTCCAAGCCTGTCCCCTTACTCCCGCAACCCCCCTAAACCCCCCACACCCCCTTAATGCTACCACAACCCGTAACAACTATCAGCAGCCTCTAATCTGATCATTAAATCCAAATACAGTGTCAAAAAAATCCGTGTCAACAATTCGGTCAGCAGGTCTGTACATAATTATTGGTCCATTCAATGTTTTGTTTTTTTTATCCTGGTTTGTATGACTCTCTCTTAAACTTAAATTCCCTCTTTATATGTTTCTCGCTTCTTCCACTCTTTTTTTTATCCTGGTTTGTGTGACTCTCTCTTAAACTTAATTTTCTCTTTATTTATATGTTTCTCGCTTCTTCAGCCTCTCCACTCTTATGTAACATTTCCCCTCGTATCTCTTTGCCCCGCCCTACACCTCCCACTCCCTTTGTGTTGATTTCCCATCCCCGCCCCTCCCTCCCTCCCTCCACCGTATCACAGCCTCCCACGCCTCTCTCTCTCTCTCTCTCTCTCTCTCTCTCTCTCTCTCTCTCTCTCTCTCTCTCTCTCCAATCGTTGCCCCTCCTTCCTCTCACCCACCCTCGCCCAAACTTTGTCCAACACCCTCCCTCCCTCCTTCCCTTTGTCTCTCCTGTATCCCTCGTCAAATCCTCCCACGCTCCCTCACGCTCCTCCCCTATGCCAACTTTTACCCCGCCTCCCTTACGTGTCCCTCTCTTCCCCTCCCCTCCCCTCCCCTCCATATTACGGTCTCCTTCTCGCTTCCATTCTTCCGACTCTCACTTAACCTGATATTATTTCCTTCCGCTCTCTTTCTCTCCCTTCTATTTTTACATCGCCTTCTCTTTACTCTCTGTTTCCCCGTATCTTCATTCCCTCGTTTCCCACATCGCTTCTTTCTCTTCTGTTTCCATTTTCTCCCTTCCCTTCCCCCAAGTAGAAACGCCCACATCATACTAAAGTGTGTGTGCTCGTTTTCTCCTACTCTCTCTCTCTCTCTCTCTCTCTCTCTCTCTCTCTCTCTCTCTCTCTCTCTCTCCAACCGACGTCATCCGCCCCCTCTCCTTGATAAACCGCCCGCTCGTCCATCCACCCACTCACCCACTCACCCATTCACCCATCTGTCCATATCTCTCCCAACCAACCAACCAACCACCCTCACTTCGCCCACGTCATCTGCCCCCACGCCTTGAACCACTTGGACCCCCCCTTTCCCAACCCCCCATGCACCCACAACTCTCCCTATCCCGCCCCCACATCTCTCCCTCACCCCCAACTTATGTACCCTCACAACTCGTCCCCCCAACCCCCCCAACCACCACAACGTCTCCCTAACCCCCGACACCCTATAGTACCTACCTACCAACTTATGTCCCCTCACAACTCGTCCCCCCAACCCCCACCCCCAACCCCCCCAACGTCTCCCTAACCCCCGACACCCTATAGTACCTACCTACCAACTTATGTCCCCTCACAACGCGATCCCCCCCAACCCCGCACCCACCATTACCAGTACTGCCCCCCCTCAATTGCTGAGTCTCACGCCGCGTTACCCCCATACTGTACTACCCACTCCATCCACTACCGCCCACGCTATTCGTACCTCTTCACCCTCCATCACCCCCAAGCGCCCCCCCCCCCCCCTGCCACACACACACACACACACTTTATGCCTCTGGGTACGACAGCCTCACACATTTTTTTTTTATCCTCGAGATCATTTTTCCCTACAGAAGGCTAGTTAGTTTTTGTTTTGTTTTTCAATAGACTGGAAAAGTTTTGTGAAGTATCACTCAAATGTACTAATTATTTCTCAACGATTTTTGACGAATATCATTTGCTAATACAAGACTGACTGTTTTTCTTCTTAGGCTACTTGCGAGTTATGATAAACGTTTGTAAAACTCACTAACGTTCGATTGACGTATACACATCACGTACCCGGGGTACTATCAGAGACAAAAGTAGTGTCGCTGTCTTGTCCGATGATTTGATATAACTCATGAAACTTAATGAAAGTCCCACCACAGTAATGTTCGTGCTCAGTATGGTTAGGCCCGTAGTTTTAAAAAAATTGAGGGCCCTTACTGGAGCTCTATGAACCCTCCAAATAATCAAGGCCACAAAACGCTTCACTGGTTCGAATAGGGAATCTGTTGCCTGGAGTACTTTGGAAAATTCATAGAGCTCCAGTAAGGGCCCTCATTTTTTTTTAAACTACGGGCTTTAGTCCTGTACCATATATTTTCACCCATTTACACGACACGAGTTTTGTATTTGATAGTACAGTACACGCAGCGTCTATCACCTTGTGTGCTTCACTGAGTGCTGCACAGATTTTAGTACTTCAGATTAATTTTCATAACCTTAGTTCGCAATGTATGTACGAACGATGCATCTGTCACTGGAAAACCGTTCATACAGATATATATTCGAACCCTGAATGTCGAAGCTGTGAATGTATGGTTTGGTTCAGTAAAATGGTGGGTAGCCTACATGTATGAACTATAGGTGAATAAACTAATAGGAATGGGAGGATAGAAAATACAGTTACATGCAGCGAAGAGGATTACAGAGGGGGAATGGAAGTAGAGCAAAAGGGGAAGTTTTTTTTTTCCTATTTATAAACGTGTGGTAAGTAATAGTAATCCCCAGAGAAATAAATATGTTTCACTCGGGTACATAGGTTACATCATCACTGAATTAATTTTATTTATTATTGAATTTCTACTAACCTACTGGTATATATATTTATTGTTTACACTAATATTTTCCATTTTGTCACGGTTGTCTCGTAGGGTATGATTGAAGCATCATAATAAATTAAATTTGTGGTGTTTGATATATTTTGCTATACCTATTTTCTGTTTCAGTTGCAATATAGTCTAGTTTAGTTTATTTTTCAGTTGTATTTATTATTATGTTTTCATTTAACACAAGTATTTCGTATTTTGTTGTCGTTGTCTATTAGGTACTGTGAATTCATAAATGATTTGGTGGATTGTATAATTCGTTTTTCATGTATTCAGTCAGTCGCACCCGCACCCCCCCTAAACCCCCAACATGTCCCCCTACTCCCACTTCCCCTTAATCAATTCCTGAAGGGAGAACCTCGTGAGTGTTAATATCCCAGACCTTTAATGGAGGATAAGTTAAGCCCCAATATGCTTGGGAACGTATAGTCTCTAAAGGTGTCATACTTATAGTTAGACTTAGACTCTACAAACCTTCTGAAACTTTAATTAAATCGAACAATATTTTCTTAATTAGGCTATTTAAGGCTACATTATGTTGGCTGAGAGCAAATCCATTAGCCTAATCACAAAATAATTTCTGTTTACATAATATACTAATTTCATAAACAAGGCTATAGCTTGTAGGCTATGTACTTTTTGGAAAATTTTGAGTAAATGAGAGACATGGATGGACAGATGGAACTTTGCCACAAGGAAAATTCCCAACTAGTTCTCAAGGGATTACGGTATATTCGAGTTTTGATGACGCAACCGGATTTACGGTATATTTAGTTCCAAACGCCCACGTGCGGCTCTTTCCAGCCTTCTGACCCATTTTCCCTGGAGGCGTGGCAGTCCAGAGAAAATGGAGCTTAAAGGAATTTTGGAAGGCGGACTGAGGAGATAGTCACATTGCACGAAGCCTTGAATTATTGATATACTGTCCAATAGCAAAACACAGACATATTCACACAACATTGCATTATATTTCATAGGTATATATATTATTTAATGTTACCAAGTACATAATATACAAACAACTGCCACCACCACCCTTCCCTTCCCTTCTTTTCTTCTTTCCTCCTCCTCCTCCTCTTCCTTCCAGTACCCCAGAAACCCACTTCCGTAAGAGTAGTTCTCCTTTAACTCCTGGCTACCTTCCATCCATCCTTCCACACCCTCCCCACCCACTTGGCTCAGTCGCACACGTAAGTTTCGCCTCTCCTCCGGTAACTCAGATCTATTTTTATCCTGAATCGTATTTGCGGAGAAAAACGAAAATTTCCTACTTAGGTCTGACTCTTACACATAAGTCTTATTTCTCCAAGACTTTTCTGTATTTCTATCTATTTCAGGGAAAGGAATATAAGGTATAAGACTAACAATACATAAATATTATGATCATATTCCTGGGTTACTGTCATTTACGCACTCTGTATCAGACTCAAATAAGCAACAAAGGTAAACACCACGGCTCGTTATGGTTCATTTTGTTGGTGTAAAAACAATAAGAGTGGTGTAAAAACAATAAGAGTGGTGTAAAAACAATAAGAGTGGTGTAAAAACAATTTGTTGTCCACGACTGACAGTGCAAAGTGTGTCAGTTGAAGCATATTGAAGTGTGTCGACTATAAAGCCTACACGAGTAATTACTGGAGAATCAGTGGAGATAAACACAAAGGACTTATTTACACAATTAGCCTAGTTCGGTTACGTAACATACATAAAGCCAATCAACTGCCAAGTCCTACACTAAGGTCATAAACCCTTTATAATATTATGTTGAAAATATTTAAGAATATGAAGAATATATAATTATACATTCTCTCCGCTTATGAATACACAAAGTCATCCATCCCATCGGTCAGAAATGGGATACTATTTACGGGAGTTATAATACTAAATTGATATTAGATGTCACGGATGGGTACGGATCATGGAGGTAGAATTGGAGCATCTATTCTACCTCCATGGTACGGATAGTTTCCCTGCCACGAGGAGCTACAGCAGAAAGACACACTAGCAGATGCACTCTTGATCTTGTTAGCCAATGGTCCTTATAATGAACTCACAATGGTGGTCATCATCTTTACTGAGAGGGTTAGGCTGATTACCGAGTGCATGAGAGGGTTAGGCTAATTACCGAGTGCATGGGGTGTTTCTGTAGGCCCTAATAACTCCCACCTACGTACCCACACACCTCTCTTGAACTGCAGGTGAACAAGAAGAGTGAGGGAAGGGAAGTGGGAGGAACAAACACGGTCATTTCCACCCGGTATGAATGGGTGGTGGTGGTGGTGGAGGAGGAGGGTGGGGAGTGGGTGCTGCTGGGGTCTTAAAGCTGCACACGTGGAATTCACCCACACACACATCTCTCTCTCTCTCTCTCTCTCTCTCTCTCTCTCTTCCTCTCTCTCTCTCTCTCTCTCTCTCTCGTCACCATATAGGGTTAACAGTTGGGTGTCGCTCAGTTACTTACGACACTATTTTTTTTTTCTTATTATTAAATGTTACAGAGAGTAAGATCACTGGACCAAACTAACAGCTTATCCACTAATAGAATAAACCAACAACAGACAAGAAGATTTTTACTCACACATTAATAGTAATAGAGTAGAGGCAGAGAGAAATATTTTTTTTCATTCACAACTTGAATTTACGAACAGAAAAGTTCACACATAATTTGCACACCTGTACATTGTTCTTTACGAAAACATTGTTATACAAGTTTGAAACACCCAACTATCAAAAGACACCAACAATCTCAATCCATTATCTGGTGTTTATATACGATGAATTGCAAATATCTAACCACTACTTTATAAATTTATATATTGTGTCATCCATCACCATCATCATCATCATTACTTATTGATACGTACGTAATTTGAAACGAACAAAACAAACAAACAGCAAATTATTTATTGTACACCTCCCCATCTGGTGACCACTACTGTACAATTATTCAGTCTATCCATGATGCACAAACGTCACAGTGAAGCCGAACGACCGTGTACACTATTCTTGTTCTTGAATTTGACTGGGGTGGTGGTGGTGGTGGGTGGTGGGTGTCAGGAGTGAAGGGTGTATACATGTGGTATGAAAGATCCGTCGTCGGTTCCCAGTGCCGGATGTCAAGAGAAAATGTGTCCAGTTCTATGTCCTTCTGTTGACGTGCATGTGTGTGTGTGAGAGAGAGAGAGAGAGGAGAGAGAGAGAGAGAGAGAGAGGAGAGAGAGAGAGAGAGAGAGAGAGAGAGAGAGAGAGAGAGAGAGAGAGAGAGAGAGAGAGAGAGAGAGAGATGCAGAGAGAGAAAATGTATGTGTGTGTGTGTGTGTTGTATGTGAGAGAGAGAGAGAGAGAGAGAGAGAGAGAGAGATGCAGAGAGAGAAAATGTATGTGTGTGTATGTGTGAGTGTGTGAGAGAGAGAGATGCAGAGAGAGAGAAAATGTATGTGTGTGTGTGTGTGTGTGTGTGTGGGGAGGCTCACAAGTATGATGTCCTGTTACCGATCCCCCTGTTATCTCCCTCACTCCCTAGTCCCCCTCCCCCCCCCGCCACCTCCGTCTCCATGGTCAGAGTTTATAGGTCAGCTCAGTCAGGTCATGTCAGGGTGGGGTGAGATGTTAACCTTCCCCTTCTGACATGACCCCCCATCCCCCATACCCCAACATGGAGAATAACAGTACCGGTAGCCTTTCAGTGTCTTCTAAACCACCATAATAAGACTAGGCCTACATCAATTACCACCTCCACAACCACCTCATATAGTGTAGAGCCTATACTATATAAAATTATACAACTTGCACTTTCACCACTAGGCTACTTCCAAACCCAACCACTGACACTAACAACACCACCACCACTACCACTACCACATTCCTCAACTATCACCAACACATTTACACACACCACATCCTACCTACACCATCATTCACCTGTTAACACCACATCCTATTATTATTATTATTATACACAACGTCTTCACAATCACTTTCACAATCACCACCACACACCCCGCCCTCTTACCCCACGCAGCGCCTCCTCAATCTATCACCAATATTCTACATCCTACGCTACTCCACTATCTTCCCTTCCTCCATCATTAGTTGCACAAACTCCTCCACCACTTTCGTCACCGTCTCCAATAATAATTTCGTCAGCACCTGTCCCTTCCATCTGCTTTGTTGTAAAATAGAGTTCATGCATTGCCTCGTTGCGTCTATAGCTACACTTCCAGCCAGCTAGCGTAGACTATAATTATCTCCTTCGTCAGTCTAGGTTAAATGTAACTTTATTACAACCAATGCTTCCTTAGCCTTAATTTGTAGGTACGGTATGATTCTTTAAGATCCTGCAGTTCCTACTCCTGTTTCTCCCTCTCTGTACCACTACCATTCTCTTTCCTCGTGTTTATCTGCCTTACCGTAAGGTCTTGTCGTGTCCTCTTTCACCAACGCCTTCTTCACCAACACCAGCACCAACTCCGATGCCCCCGTTTGTCCACCGTAAGACATCCTTCCTCCACTCTCCTGTCGATTATCGGCTTATCGCCAGTTTTATCTTTGGGCATTGTTCTGACGTTATCAGGGAGTTGTACACACGCCGACGCCAAAGAACAAGGGTACTATTGATGACTGAGGAGGGGGGGGTGGGAGGATTGGGGGGCAGGGGGAGGAGGGAATGGGGGTTGATTTTTGGAGGGAATGGGGGTTGATTTTTGACCGAGTCCATCTACCCAACAACCTCTGTCTTACCGTTTGTTTTTCTGTACGAAAGGAATGATGGGGACGATTATATTGGCTACAGGTATTAGCCTATACAGGATAAATTGTTATGAAGAAGGATGGGTAAGTTCTAATATTGGAAAATAATGAAACGTCTGCAAAAATTTATGTGTTCTCTGAACTTATTGTCCAATTCGCAAGTCAATGCGTTTCAAAATGTTGAAATATAGGTTGATATATACAGTAGGGTAAGAAATTATCTCGTTTCTCCCTTAAAAACTTAAAAGCATGCAACTCAATGACAGTAACAATGAGACAAAGTCCTGTAATAATAAAACAACTTGGTCCTACAAAACACTTTTCATTAGGAACACTTTATATATTGTGACAGGTTGTGGAGATGATGGGTATTGATCAATAATGTTATATTTTTGTTTACCATTGTACCATCAACCCATGCAGCCATCTCCTCTCCCCTCCACCCAGGCTTCTATTTCACACTTATAAGGCTGCTGTGATGGCAACGCGTATTATCGGGACCTCTTTATCATGACAGAGAGTAGGTATGGTTTAACTGAATCTCATAATGGAGAGAGAGAGAGAGAGAGAGAGAGAGAAGAGAGAGAGAGAGAGAGAGAGAGAGAGAGAGAGAGAGAGAGAGAGAGAGAGAGAGAGAGAGAGAGATGAGAGAGAGAGAGAGAGAGAGAGAGAGAGAGAGAGAGAGAGAGAGAGAGAGAGAGAGGAGAGAGAGAGAGAGAGAGAGAGAAAATATCTTATGTATATCTATTAAATTTAATTTTACATTAAATATTTATTTCTGCCAATTCTGTCGATCCTATTATTGATCACTATCTCTATAGAACCTACCTATATCAATCGATCTATCTACCCTTCCATCTATTTATCTATCAATCTATCCACCCATCTATCTACCAATATATATAGCCTACCAGTATATGTATGTATATACTGCATGTATACAGTAAATACTTTATAAAGTGAAAGTTCGAAAGAATAAAAGACAACCCGGTACTCTAGCCTACTGTGACGATACAAAACAGCAGTAGCCAATCTATATCATCATAACAAAAACAGCACGGCACTAGTCACATATATTTATAACCAATAACCCCTGCATGTTCTAGGTATTGAAAAGGCTTAAGCATGCAGGTAGTTCAATACTTGTATTCCGATCGGATTTGAGAAACGACAGAATAAAATAAAATAACCTATAGTAACCGTACTACTTTCGGCCATTTGATGATTAATGTCTGGTTCCTCAAAAGTTCTAAATAATGTCTGTCAAATTCAAAGACAAGACACCAACATCATTCCTAAAGACGTCGCACGATTTGGTGGAAACTGAAGCTGCATCGCATGTCTCTTGTCATTCAGGCTTTTATTACAAACTCACGACAGACTTAATATTTTTTTTAAATCATTAATTCCGAGCCTTCCCAATTAACAACTCCGTGCATACACCACATACCATTGCCTATACACATGTTTTTCCACACACTCGAGTTCTTATTTTAGCAGCTGGTTATGGATAAGTTCTGTCCAGTTTTTTATTCTTTTATTTTTATTTCCACCTCGCGGCTGCTTACGTCATCCCTGAACCCCACGATATTTAGCCTATACAGTTCTGCCCTAGTGATGAAACACTGTCGGGGACATTATAGCTCCGTCGTATCTACAGTTTGATAACCGTTTGATAATTGACATATGTATAAGGCTATAGGCTATATATATATCGTGTAGGCTACATGTGGAGATCTGAAAGCAAATGTGTAATAATTAATGGTGTTGACACATGTGCTTGTACAATATTTATCTGTTAGTCATTTTATATATATTTTTTCCGATCGTTTGACGCAGAAATTGTCATAGATATTGGTAACATAATTATCTACAAGGCATTCGACTTTCTCCCTCCCTCAGAACAACACCAGAACAATATAGTCATTCTTTTTAAGGTGGTGTTTGTCCTTTCTACCTAATTCCAAGCCACACCCGTAATGATATTTGTGATTGGAGGATGCTATGTTGAAAATACTGCAAGTTTCATCTACAGTAGTTAGGAAATAACCTGATAACTATATCAGATTGTGTCACTCAGTTAAGGAAAAGGATATATAAATTGTGACAATAACGTTCTTATTATTTTCCCATTAGTTTTTTTTTTTTAATAATAATAATTTTAATACTTATTATTTTGATAACAATAATATATATGAATTTCATTATCTTATTTTTATTATTATTATTATTATTATTATTATTATTATTATTATTATTATTATTATTATTATTATTGTTGTTATTATTCTTATTATGATATTACTGTACTATCATTGATGCTGTTGCTAGTGGTGGTGTTGGCAATGTCTGTATTGTAGGCTTATGAATGTTTACTAGAATTAGAAGTAGGCCTATATGATCTTTCGACCTTTAATATAATAAATACAGCAGGTCACCACCAATGGCACCAATCCAGTGGGACTAGCCTATATATTTGAAAGTATAAGTTTGTTCTCCATCCTACACCTTCCCTCTGATAACTACTACTTTTTTTTTTACCAGTATCAATTGCTGGTAGGACGGAGGCTTGGCAGAGCAAAAGGTCAGCCTGACAATTAATTACAGTTATTGAAGATGAGAAAGTTTGACGAGTTGGTTGAGGGGGAGGAGAAGGAGGAGGGGAGGGGGGAGATATGATGGGCCATGTTGTTGTAAACTGTGAACTCCTCCTAATGATGCCACGAAACAGGCCTCCTCGGTAAAGGTGTATGTTAGTTTGGAGGAATCATGAGCCTCCCACAGCAACACGGGTCCCTTTAAGATGGGCTGGAGGGAGGAGGGAGAGAAGGGAGAGAAGGAGGAGGAGGAGAGGTAGGAAAGAGGAGGAGGGGGGAGAAGAGAAGGGGGGAGAGAAGAGAAGGAAGAAAGGAGGAAGGGGAGAGGGAGGGGAAAGGGTAAGAGAAGAGGTAAGTAGGGGTGAGAGAAGTGTGGGCAGACACCTACGTCCTTCCCCTATAGAGCCTACCCACACAACCTATCACCTATTCCCTCCCCCCTAGCCTACCCACACAACCTATCACCTATTCCCTCCCCCCTAGCCTACCCACACAACCTATCGCCTATTCCCTCCTCAACTTTCCCATTCTACCATCACCCATATCCTTGTGATTTTTCCTTTCTCTTCTCTCCTTTACTATTATCCTCTTCTCTCCTTTACTATTCTCCTCTTCTCTCCTTTACTATTCTCCTCTTCTCTCCTTTACTATTCTCCTTTTCTCTCCTTTACTATTCTCCTCTTCTCTTCTTTACTATTCTCCATGCTTGTGTCACCTACCCATTTCCGTGTTTATTTTGTTTCATTAATTTGTTTAACTATAAGGGAAACAATGCATGACTAGCCTAACTTACTCTCAACCAACCCAAAATTATGACAAACCGAGTAGGCTACTGTTATTATGAAAGATCCTTCTATTTATTTCGTTCTTACCGCCTTCGATTTCACTACCCACATTTCTCATATGGTTTCTGTTGATTTTTTCATTTATTGTTTACATTTCCGTACAGATTTACACTTGAATTCCGAAACCATTCTGCATATTGTTCAAACAGTCATTATCATAATCATCATAGCTGGGGTTTTTCTTCTATTTGGTCTCTTTCTTTGGTAACTTTGCTTAATTAACATCTCGTACTCTCATGTCCTTTCTATGGTTTGACCTTTTGCTCTCCATCCTAATTCATACATAGCCTAGCGTAGCCTATCTCAGTGACACCTTGACATCTCAACATCTAATCCTACACAGAGACAAAAAAAAAAAAAAGATGCATGAGAGGGAATAAAAAAGATGTGAGAGAGGAGAAAAAAAGATGAGAGAGAAAATGTAAGAGAGGGAGAAAAAAAGATGAGAGAGACAGAGATAAAAAAAAGATGTAGAGAGAGAGAGAGAGAGAGAGAGAGAGAGAGAGAGAGAGAGAGAGAGAGAGAGAGAGAGAGAGAGACGAAGAATAATGGCAGAATATGAACATGGAAGACAAGACACTGATGGCTCCCCTTTATTGTGAGGGGATGTGTGTGTGTCTGTCTTGGCCCTCATGGTGGTGGTGGTGTGTGTGTGTGTGTGTGTGTGTGTGTGTGTGTGTGTGTGTGTGTGTGTGTGTGTGTGTGTGTCATGGTGAGAGGGGTGTGGTGTAACGTGGTTAGAGAGTTTGAATAGTTTTTATGAATGGTAAAGTGCAGAGTAGTGTAGGTTGGATCTGTATAATAATAATAATAATAATAATAATAATAATAATAATAATAATAATAGGGTAGGTTGGAACTGTATAATAATAATAATAATAATAATAATAATAATAATAATAATAATAATAGGGTAGGTTGGAACTGTATAATAATAATAATAATAATAATAAAGTGATGAGGTTTAAGATAGGACATGGGGAGGGAGAATGAAAAATATAGTGAGGTAGCCTAGTGCTGTTTGTGGTATTAGTTATTAGGGTTTGGGTGAGGGTAAGGGAGGATGTAGCCTAGTTGAAGGAAGGGTGTATGTATGTATGTATTGTTTTGGTATTCCGTCTCTTATGTATGTAGGCTATATGGTGTAGACAGGGTGTATGTATGTATGTATGATTGTGTTACGGGTATGGAGTTGCAGGATATAGTGAAGGGTGTGAATGTTGTTGTTGTAGGTGTGTGTGGTGAAGGTGTGGTGTATTGGGTGGTAGACTATAGTGAGGTTGTGATGAGGGAGTTATGATGCTTAATGAAGGGGATCACCTCGTATTGGTAAACTGGAGGACTAGTAATTCCTCCAAACTATCCCAGGAAACAAGTCACCTCCATGTTATTAAATAGGGATCTGTTTCGTTATATAGTTTGGAGGATTCAGTAGCCCTCCAGTTGACTTAATTAAATAAAGCCTTTAATGTGTGGTGAGGGAGGTTATGAATGGTGTTACAGTTATGGTGATGGGAGTATGGTTCTACAGGAATAGCCTAGTGATGGGGGGAGTATGGTGTTAAAGGAATGGTGATGTTAGTATGGTGTTGTTGTAGAGTGTTAACGTATAAAGAAAAGATGCCATGAAAGACGACTTGATGATGATGTAAGGAATATATTAAAAGGAATAAATTATAATTATCAGATGTAGGGTGTGTTGAAGGTGGGTAGTAAGTAGGTGTGTGGGTGGGTGGGTGGTGTCAAGACATAACCCCTTACTTACTGTGTGTGTGTATGTGTGTCAAGGAGGAGGAGGAGGAGGAGGAGGAAGAAGAAGCACGTGTGACGTTTATGTAGCCCTCGTCTGCCTGCTGGGAACGAGACCATAGAGATAGGACCCGAGACAACCCAAATAATGCAGCCAACAGGGGCGATAATTCAGTCATTGGACGTGTATGTCTCCCCCTCTGACGTGGCGAAGATAATTTGCAGCACATGTATGGGATCCCTTGGTAGATGGTAGACAACGGGGACAGCTTTATGAACGACTCACATGGCGTACGACCTCGTAACTCTGCACACGTGACCTTGCCTATATTATTATAGTTGTGTTTCTATAGACCGATACCACTGCTAGGCTATCTTGAAACTCGGAAGTGAATTGACATGTTTTTGTTACTATATATTTTCATTATTTATTTTAAGACTATTATATTATATTAAGATTTTTACAGAGCATAACGTATAAAGATCCCATAGTTTATATTAAATTTTGAGACCTTGTTTTTATTATAATTATACTGTGTATCTTTCGACTGATGAGAAGGCTAAATTTGAACATATATAGCCTTGGTTATACAAACGAAGAGTGGGGTAGCCTAGCCTATGTGTTAATAACTATACCTGTGAGCACGTGGTAAGCGGATAAAATGAATATGGAATGCATAGACAATTTATAAATAGTATGGGTCAGCATTGTGTGTAAACAAATCAATATGGTTCCGTGCAAAAGTATTCAAGGATAACAATATTTACTTTCAGAAATACGATCATTTACACACACACACACACACACACCCGCACACACATTTACACACACACACACACACACAATTTAAGCAAACACAGGGACCATCACGCCTCGTCCATACTAACAGGAGGGACGTAATTGTGTTCCTACATAATGACATACATGACCCAACGAGCCAGGCAGAGGTCATGAGGGTACACACATGACCAGAGTAACAAACAAGACACACAGGATAGGATAATAGGATAATAGGATATAATACTAGGCTACGTAAGGGGAGGGAGGGATAGTACAGTACAGTAGTCTATAATATTAATTGGTTATAGGCTATCTGGAACAATTGATTCCTCTATCTAAATTATGCCACTCAACAGGACATCATTATCGTTGTTGTGGTTTTGTTTACTTGGTTCTGTTTCCTGGCATAGTTTGGTGGAATGTAGCTGCTCGAATGTACCAAAATTATCCTATATATCTATACCCTTTTTAGTGGCATAATGATTTTCCTGTCCAATTTCTGTATATAATTTTTTCACAGGTTTCAGGGTGTCATCACAGTTTGGAATTCACTTTCATGCCATCAAATATATTCTATGGACACTACACATACTATTTCTGTCCCAAGCAAGTAGCCTATACTGTATACTAGCCTAGCCTACCGCATTATTCCCACTTCAACGCAATCCACATTTATTCAACCCATGTATATGTATATCACCTTCATAACTATACATGCATCATTCTCCACAACAATCCATCCCACGCACCATTTATCTACAGCATTCATTCAGCCAGTGCAGCAGTACAACTCACATTCACCAACACCCGTAGGCTATAGTTAGGCTAGGCTACCACATTCATTACGATACAGCCAACGTTCATCCCACGTCACTTAACTCTACCACATATTCATTACAAATACTGCTTATAATTATTACCCACTCCATGTAATTACCATATTCACAGTATTAGCTACAGTTCATATTCAACCACGCTACATAGATGCTATATACCGTAGCCTACCTGTACTTCATTACCAGCTATCCTTAGGGTATACAACACAACCCCACAAGCACACAACACAACACAACACAACACAACCTTACCTAATCTAACCTAACCACAATCAAAGGAACGTAGGCCAAACAGAAGTAAGGAAATGTAAATTATATGCAAGAATTGTTGTTTAATCCTGGCAGTTCCTAATTTAGACCCGTCCTTTCGTACACACACACACACAAACACACACACACACACACACATACACACCTCATTAAGCACATTCACCAGAATACAAATGACTCCTCACCACATCCACCACAATATTATGAGCCAGACCTCAACACATTCACTGCACTACACACACTACATCCACCACACAATATTCACCACACTATATTCTCCACACTACCCACACCACATTCACCACACTACCCACACCACATTCACCACACTACCCACACCATATTCACCACACAATATTCACCACACTACATTCACCACACACTACCACACCACATTCACCACACTACCCACACCACATTCACCACACTACCCACACCACATTCACCACACAACCCACACTACATTCACAACATCACAATCACCACACTACATTCACCACTCTTGCCCTGACTGTCTTACCTCAGCACACAAACCCGATAACCCAACAGCCTCTTAGCCTCATTCTCAACACAAAGAAAACAACCACAATTGAATCTAGATAGGAGAGAAAAAAGAAGCATAGACACCCACACTTACCTTAGTTAGGTACTTGGCTCAGACCTTTGAAGAGAAATAAGAGGCCTTTAAGGAGACTTCAAATACAAATGCATTGCCTAAATATTTATGTGTAATTTCAAATTGTAAGGAAGGTAATGGTAATAATTAATTTTTTGAGTATAGGCCTATGTTAAATTAAGAAGTACGGATTTTTATAAATGCATAAATTGAATTATAAGAGGTTCTCAGAGGTTATTTCATTCTAACTGATTCTATTCCTAAAATACATGAGTAGAGAAATATTAATTAATTTGTGTGAAAAAAAGTGTATCGTAGTAATGAACATATTTTATTTTCCCAGAGAGAGAGAGAGAGAGAGAGAGAGAAAGAGAGAGAGAGAGAGGAAGACCCAGGGTAATTATTTCACAGCACGGGGCGACTGAGAGAATAAATTAACCCCTGGCCACGTGTCCTTCTTACGCTAAATTTAGATCAAGCCCAGACCTGGATGGAATAATGGTTTAACCGTTCACCTCTATAATAGCCTTCCTTTATGTACTTTATGTTCATTATATATATATATTTCTTTCTTACAATATAATATACGGTACCATACGTTTATATACACATACTGGTGGTGGGTATTGGTCTCAATCTTACAGCATAATATATAATAGACAACATATCAATCTTGCTAACTAGGCTAACTCTTCTCTACCCATCAGAATATTGTATGACGCAAATATTATGAAAGAGGAGTTGTTAAGTTTACACAATAAATAGTCTTCCTTCTGCCCTGTCCTTGGCCAGTAGCGTACAATAGGCTATCCCTCCATCCCACTACTTATGCCTAGGCTATCCATCCCTCCCTCCCACTATCACACTTTTAATTATTCTACCTAAGATTAGTTTTGTTAATGACGGGTGTTTAATATTCATCCAAAGAATTATTGTGCAAAATTATGTATTGTTCATGATTTGTAAATGTGCAGTTCAGTTCATCTTGCCTTTATTTGTATTTGTATTTGTATCTCAGGATCCGTTTGATACACACGCAACGTCGGTCATAAAGTATTTTGTTTGCTAATGGTTCTCTCCCTTGGTGTTTCGTAATATTTGCCTAACCATTCTAGAGCGGTGCCGAACTTTTAACATTTTACTCTGGCATTTCAAGCCGTCAATTATATCTACGTACTTATATTTACACTGTCACTCATGGAAGAGCTAAAGGTTGCATGAAAGTATCGTTCGGGACATTAGCCTATCATCTTTTTTTTTTTTCGACGTCCAGGCCCATTCAGTCTTCAGATCGTGGACTAAAAACTTGTAATACATTTTATATATATATACAACAAAAACAAATATTGATGTGAATGAGCAAGTCACAGAATCTCCAATAGCCTATTCTGTGTTTATGTATATAATTATGATTCTCAAGCATATTTTAATAGGCATGAATACCTTTAGGGCCTACCCATAATATAGGTAACACACAATTACACATCAACACACATAAGCCTACAAGAACAAGGACACTTATAAAACACTTTGGGACGGGTGTATAAATTATAGACTACAGTACGTGACAATGTATGTATGACCCCCGTAGAGTTAATTAGTGTTGCCGACAAGGGTAAGTTTTAATCTGGTGCTGCCTTGTTATGTAACGATGGTCCAGTGGATGATCCTTCATTAAGTTTGATTTATTGCTCCATATGGTGTTGGTGGGGTGGGGGGAGGGGTGTAGGGTTTATATGGTCAGGGCCACACAATCTGCAATCCCACTGGTCTTGTTTATTGTCTTGTAATTTATACTTTTGCAATGGTTGTTGTTGATGATGAAGATAACGGTGGTCTAGCCTAATGTTGTGAGTGGTCTTGTGAACGTTAAGGGGAGATAATGTTGTTCGTGAATTAGAAGGTCTCTGATTCCTTCCTCCAAACAATACAAGAAACAGATCCCCTTTCAATAACAAGGTGGTGATTTGTTTTCTAGTATACGTTTGGAGGAATCCCCTCTTAAATGTACTACAGATTGAGTAGCCTTGGTAATATTGTGTTTACATTTGTCTAATGGTGTCTGGGTGTAGGCTTAAGGCGGTCATATACTTTTGGTACATTGGAGGGTTAATGATTCCTCCTTAATATGTCAGGAAACAGGATCAAAACAACAATAAAAATGGTGTCCTGTTGCTTGGAATAGTTTGCAGGAATTAGTTGTTCCAGATTTGGCAGCACTACTACACCCTCTTAGGCCTAGGCCTAATTTGTAAAAAAGACGTGGGATAGAAGGAGAGGAAACGGTAGAGAGAGTCGAGTAGATAAAACAATTCTCAGGAACGTGTTGTTGGCGTGTATGGACTTTCCTCAAACATAACGAAGTTCAGCATTGAGATAGGAGAGGGACATTGTAAGAGGACCGTACAATGTTGCTAAATCTGAAGCAACTGATTCCTCCAAACTAGACTACCACATTTTCCGAAGCAACAGGCTGGTAACCGGTATTAGGCTATTTGTGTTCATCTGGTCCTGTTCACTGTAATGTAGCAAAGGTGTATTACCCCCTTAACCTACAGGCTACACTGGGTCGACTAGAATGGCTGATGCTGATGATGAGTGAGACTGGTACAGCATATCATTTCCCTTGACCCTCATCCTCGCTCCAGGCTGTCGGAACTTGGCCGTTTAATGTATGCAAATTTATGGATAGGCCTCATTTGTAAGAGCATTTAGTTGTTTAATTGCCCGGCTGATGTATTCATACGGTTTATTAATGACCCGATATCTCTTCCATCTCGAACCAACAACGGTGTGTTTGTGGGAGGGACGAGGGAGGATGCGCAATGTAACGAGCTTTAAGGACACAGTTAACTCGTTTCTGCGTCTTTGCATATTTTATTCTCGGTGTTAAATTAAGTTTTACGGTGCTTATCATGTAAGCTATGCAAACTGTATCAACGTTAGGCTACATTGCTTTCACTCTTATGGATTAGTGTAGGTTTTCCTAGTTAGTGCAGAAGAAAATTAAGTATTAAACACATATAGCCTACTCGTACAGTCAATTAGTCCTACATGAAGCTTCAGATATTTATTTCAAGTATACGTGGATGTGTAGGTTCTATAGCACTGATGTATATAATTGTATCAGGATCTTGTTAGAAAGTTTGGGATAGTAAAAGGAGATGCCACAAGGGGAGGAGTCGTTTAAGGATGAGATTGCAAAGGGGAGGGATTACTGGCTACAAGACTGAAGAGACTTATTGGGCTACAAGGGAAAGGTTTGTATTGGAAAGGGATTGAAGAGGAGAGTTGCAAGAGATGGAACTAGTAAGAGAAGAGGATTATGGGTTAGAAGTTTCTGCAATTATGGGGAAGGGTAAAAGGGGATGGTGAAACTGTGGGAGGGGAGAAATTTGAATGGTGTGGGTGTGCGATGAGGGAGGTGATTTGTGGGGAGTGGGGTGGAAAGGGAGATTTGAAAGTGTGTGTGTGTGTGTGTGTGTGTAGAATGAAATTAAGAAGGGCATGGGCGAGGGGTGAGGGAGATGTGTAGTGTGTGGGGGTGTGAGGGAAGAAACCAGTAAGGTGTGTGTGTGGGTGGGTGCACTGAAGGATGTGAGGAGGAGGAGGAGGGAGGGCGACGTGACGTGTGGGATAGGTTAGGAGAGGAGATCGGTACAGAACCCTTCTCTCAGCACGGTAAGGGAGAAGGGAAGGTGTATGAATTGTGAGTGATGGGGAGAGAAAGGGTCAAACTGCATGTATAGAATAGGCGGTCGTGTTTACCTTCCTTCCTTTTTTTTTTTTTTGTTCTTTTTATAGGGGTCTGGGTAGTTCTTAGGTAGGTTAGTGGAAGATAAATGTGTGGAGGTTACATGGGGGAATTGAGCAAACAATGTAGGTTATGTATGTAATAATTCAAGGTCGCCTAACCTAACTTTTGAAAGGAAAAATAAATATGATACACGCGTTATTTTTCCTTTCAAGGTATATATTGGAGATATTGTGTTACATACTTATAATATTGGTGACTGAAACGCATAATTATCTGAAGACTGTTTATCAATAGAACCATATGATAATATACCTAAATCGAATGGGGTTAGTTAATGAAGAGCATACAGATAACTAGTGATGTTTGATAAATATCTTATGGTACCGGGTATTAGTTATTGAAAAGCATGAATAATGACGTCAAGCTATGTTTAATAATAATGGTAAGGCGTTAGTTATTGAAACGCACAAAGACGTCAAGCGATGTTTAATAAAAATGGTAAGGCATTAGTAATTGAAAAGCCTAGAGACGTCAAGCGATGTTTAATAAAAATGGTAAGGCGTTAGTTATTGAAAAGTCTGGTGACGTCAGTCGATGTTTAATAAAAATGGTAAATCGTTTGTTATTGAAAAGCCTAGATACGTCAAGCGATGTTTAATAAGAATCGCAAGGCATATGTAAGCCTAGTGACGTCAAGCAATGTTTAATACAAATGGTAAGGCGTTATATAGTTATTGAAACGCACATAGAGGTGAAGCTACAGTATGTTTACGGGTGAGGGTGAGTGTCGGGCGTGGACGTAGAACATGTGGGCGGACCTTGGCGTTGAGGGGCGGGGTTGGTGGGTTGGTGGGGATGCGGGTCACGGGCGTCATGTACCGCAGTGGTCCGACGGGCGAGATTAAAGCACGGAGCCGGTGTGTGTGGTGCTTCCGCTTTAAGGCAAGCAGGCAGGCAAGCACCCTCCTCTCTCTCTCTCTCTCTCTCTCTTGCAGTCCGCCCCACTCACGCTCACCTTCCCCCCCCCCCTCTCTCTCTTTCCAGGGTACTGCCAGGGCGTCATGAACACTAAGGAGGAGGTGAGAGTGTGCCTCCTCCTCCTCCCGTTACCTCCCCCTTCCCTCCTCCTCCTCCCGTTACCTCCCCCTTCCCTCCTCCTCCTCCTCCCGTTACCTCCCCCTTCCCTCCTCCTCCTCCCGTTACCTCCCCCTTCCCCTGTTCTTTCCCTCCTGGGGCCTTATCCGGGTCTCCCACCTCCCTTATTCTTTCCTTCCTGTTCTATATCCCTCCTTCTTTCCCCTCCCCCCCCCCTCTCTCTCTCTCTCTTCGCCTTTGTCTTTGCTTCCTCTCTTCCCCTCTCTAAGGCTCATTGCATCTCTCCCCTTCCTTCTCCTTCACTCTGCTAGCCTAAGTTTGTTACCTCACCCCTCACTTGAGTCCGTTTTCTCTCCCCTCCCTTCCCTTCCCCAGAGTCTGTCTCTCTTCCCCTCACCTGGCTCGTTGTCCCCTCCCCTCCTCCTCTTACCTCATCCCCTTACCTGGCTCTGTTCACTTCCCTCCCTTCCCCTTACCTCTCCTCTTACCTAGCTGACTCGTCGTCCCCTCCCCTCCTCCTCTTACCTTTCCACTCTCCCTTTACCTGGCTCTGTCCACTCCCCTCCCTTTACCTACATGGCTGGTTGTGTCCACTCCCCTGCCTTTTCCTCTCCTTACCTGACTGTGCCCATTTCCCTCCCTTTATCACCTCCCCTTACCTGGCTCAATATCCACTTTCCTCCCCTTACTTGCATCTGTCCACTCCCCTCTCCTTACCTAGGCTATATCCTTTCCCCACTATTCACCAGGGTCAATGTCTCCCTTCCCGTCCCCTCACCTGGGTCCGTTTTCACTCCTCTCCCCTCGCATCACCCCCACCCTCCCACCTCCCGTGTGGCGGTGACGTTCAGCCTCACCTCATCCACCCACACTCTGATGTCATGGCTGGCAAATATGAAAATAATCGAACCACACTGTAAATTTTTATAAATCAGTTTGAATGATGATATAAATTGTGCTTAAATTATTAATAGCATTTCCATACAAAGGTTTAACGATACAAAACAAGATGCAAGACAATGAATACAATAATTAAAACCAGAAACAACAAAGTGTAGCAGGTGGGGTGAGGTTGGGACTCCCTTTGCACAGACGTCACAGTCAGCCAGGCACAAGGCTTATACTCCCAGGCTCGGGAAACGCACCTGTGATGTTTTACCATATATAATTTTGTGCTCTAATGGCTCAGTCCCGTGGTGCTTCATACTTGCATAAACAGTGTTAAGGACCCTCGTGATGTAGTCAGAAAATTTTAGATCTCTAGAGAGTCCTTCAAACATTGCCACGAAACACCATGCACCTACATTAAAGTTGTTTTTTTTTCGTGACAAAGGCAGGAGGAATCAGAACCCACCAGGTCTCATAGGCTACACGATCACAGGGTCCCTTAAAGACACTGGGAGACGTTCAGATGTTAAGATTCTAATTGACGAGATCAAATTAAAGTCATCAAATTGAAGTCATTGACCTCCCTGGGGGTAGAATGAATGAACGAAGGGAGCTGTGTTGTACTGTAATATATACACGTCTCCCTCATTTGTGTTGGCCTTGTTACATCAGAGTTCACTTCCAGCAGCCTATACAAGACCACTACATTCACACGAAAAAAAATCTTGTCACCCCATATGTCTTGTGGTGAACTTTAGTGATACGTGTCACCAGGATGTGACAAATTAATGTTTTCTTAGATCTATGACCTCGTGAAGCCATATTTATCTTGTACTAATATTAAGTAAGATCCTCAAAGTTCACCAACAGACAGAAATTAAGGTCTTTCTTCCCGTGAATGCAGGCTACCTGTACCTGATGCAAGCAACAGGTAACCAGAGACATGGAAATCAATCACACAACTCCTTCCCTCCCTGCAACTTTAAGCCTTCAAGGGTTGGTATCTACGCGCCCTTACCCTTGAACCCGTCGTTGGTTTTCCCTGTAACGAGTACCATTGTTTGGCGTTGGCTACGTTGAGATAATTAAAGCATGTCAGTTGTCACATCTTTAGCAGCTTTCCATCATGGTAGCTTTCAATAATACATCGTGTAAAGTTTCTTTTCATATAAAATATTTCTTCATTTACTGTACATATAAATTTAAGTAAATATAAAGTACCTGGGAATTACGCAATATAAAACTCCATAAACCAATGTTGCATAATGTATGTAAATAGCCTATACTAAATGTAACTCATATCTGCTATTGCATTATTAGAATGATTACTACCCGGTACACTTGGAAGTAACTCTTGCGATGATTACAAGTGACACATATTGTCATAAAGCCCATTGTGGTGAGGAGTAACACATTGGAACACACAGGCATGGATCTGTCAGCTGATAGCCTACTCCTTAGTCCATTCATGACACATTTATTGTACGTACTTCTGGCTTATATTTTTCAAAGTCATTGTTGCAAACGGATGTTGTTTGGATCAGACTTTTTTTTTTAATGTCATATGATGCAATGGTGACTGGCCAGGTTAACGAGAAGAGATTAATGATTGTGAATTTATTATCTCGTGCTGAGTTGACACACATGTGGCTTGTATTATATATATACAGTATAGCCTATTTCATGTTTCACTCATTCGGCTTGTAGTGTTGTATAATTATTGATTAGTTTGTGCTAAAATGTGTGTGGTTAGAATATACCTAATAGAGATAATGAACTCCAAGTGTAATTAATGTATATACTAAACTGACCTCCACTCTTTCCTTTACATGCAAGTTGGTCGTCAGAAAACTATCATATGAAAAATTCCCTCTGGTATCGGTACAATACCATAATGTTAAATAAAAGATAGTGAGTATTATACAAAAGTTCACTGTCTTATATTCGTCTTGTGTCCTCTCCTACTCCTCTCGTTTGAATCTCCCTTGGATAGTCTATAATCAACTTTTTGGATTCCCTTCATCTTACCGTAAGAATTCCCCGGTTTCATAACTTAAGTTTTATCACGTGAGCAGTCGCACAGGTATACATACATTTCTTAGTACTCCAGGGCAAATTCCTTCCTATTTCCCAAAAACATTCCAATGAATTCCTCCCAAGGTTATTACCAGCTCCCTCAAGTTAAATCCTACACATTGCTTTGCTAAACTTTCTATGTACACAACAGTTAAGTCCATCCAGAGATATAAGATCTAGTAGCCTATTAATTAATACAACATACTGATCGCAGTGCATATGGAAGTCATTGTAAATTCAAGCAATAAACCCCAAGAATACACAAACAGTACCACGTATTATGTTTCATTACCACACTTAGTGAACAACCCTTTCTACAAGTAATCACAACATTTTCTACGAGGTCCAATAAGTGGCGGGAAACTTTACTGTTATGAACGAGTCGCTAGGACACCTGGGCGGGCCGGGCGCCAGGTAGATTAAGGTACTCACCCTGGTAAAGGTATGGTAGCTCCCGACGTTTGGCCCAGTTGTAAGCGATGATTGAGGGAAAGGAAGGCGCTAAGGAACCCCGTGGCTCTGGCAAGGGAAGCACTTTGGGGCTCCAGCCCACCCCTTGAGGAGGTCCAGGCCTCAAGTAGGCACTGAGGCCGGGCCTGGGGAGCCACGTGAGTGTTGGTGTGGACGCTGAGTAGTTCTGTCGTTTGGTCTGGTCACAACACACCAAGGGTTACCCGCGTCACGTCACAGTGTTAGTTCTATCACCACAAGTTATGTCAGGAGTTCGGGGCACTGATAGAGTTCAAAAGCAGTACAAGTCCAAGCCAGTGTAAGTGTGCCGCTAGCCGGAGTTGAGAGGCTGGCAGCACCAGGTGTGCTCGCTGAAGCAATGTCAGGAGCAGCAGGAGCTCGTGGAGCCGCCCCGGCTATGACTGCTCCTGACGGTGGTGGTATGGCTGCTATATGTGCTGGGGCCGCACACCTTCGTCACTACTACACATGTCTGACTTCTTGTCCCTCTCTCTCTCTCTCCCTCTCTCACCAGCCTCTCTCTCGGTCAGTGCTTACGTCAGTATGATGCGCGTGAGGTGAGAGTGAGAGCGGGTGATGTAGGCGAGGAAGAGAGGAAAGAGAGAGGCGCGGGGGGAGAGCAGAGCAGGTGAGGGAAAGAGCGGCACTAGAGAGACAACTGACACCAGCAGCTTCAGTAGGTTATGAGTGCCGCTGCCGATGACTTGTCGTAGACCAGCTTCTCTCTTGTCGCTCTCACTGGCACACTCGTCAACTACCTGACTTACTCACCCAGGCACTGTTATCACTGGCACTGGCACTGCTCTGGGTGCTGGTGTTGTGTTTGTTGAAGTAGCTGATGTTACTGGGTCACTATGTCTTCAACTTAAAACTCTGATCACTGATTACTGAAGATATTTTTACTTTGTGTTTTTATTTTTCTGTCAATATAATTATTACTCGAACTTTTTTAATTCACCGGGCATAACATAATTTGCGACAACACGATTGTGGTAAGTTTCCAGGACTCTAAACGTGATGACAGGCGTTGTTTGATGTCGGTGTGGTGAGGCGTGACACTGGCCCCCTGGCGACACAACGAGGTAACGGTCACAAGGATGCTAATGATGCTTGCGTCGGTCGCTCCTGCCTGTGTGTATCAATCAGTCTCTGCGGTGTTGTTTACCTTTGATTATCATGCAACACGACCAACACCTCTTTGTGTTTCCAGCAACTTGGGTGATTTCTTGCTTGCATGTAAGAGATATAACTCAAGCAGTATTTCCAATGTAGGCTGTCAATATGTTGCTAATATTTGAAAAATATGCAAAGCTGGGTTTCCTTTGGCTGTTATCACGTGACACCACCACTCTTACACTGATTAGGGTACAGATACTTGTACTGCTGACTGGTCAGGTCGTATTTCGTTTGTTTTTCCTGTGGGGTATCAGAGGACTTGTTGTTGTTTGGAGGTGTTATATTGTTGTTTCTTATTTAACTTTTAAGCAACTCCACCACCACTACTACCACCTTCTCTTCTGTGGGTACTTCTTAAAGCCGTAGGTGTTTGCCTGCTTATAGTAAGTTGGGATCAGTTCGCGGCCCGGCAGTCTTCTCTTCTCAGAACCTGGCTGGCTTCTGTTTGTGTTTGTGTATGTGTGTGCGGGCGGGAGAGGAGCTGACGCGGGATGTGCTTGGCCACCTGTTCTACGACACACTGGGGGACTCTGCCCGACCACCAGGCCACCTCGGGAACGTTGGCTGGCCACACACACCACGGCCCGCCCAGCCCAGCCAACCAACCACGGCCCTCCCTCCTACCCCACCCCGCGACTCCACCCCCTCCGCCCGCCACCGCCTCCACCTTACACCAATCACTAAATCCACACACATCACTACACACTGAAACAATAACGTCTCAACACATACCCAAATCCGTCTTATATGAGAGATAAAAAGTCAAATAATTATGTTGCCGGGTATTAGTGGTAAAATTGGACGAAATCGAGGTGAATGGTGAGAGGTGGGCATCAGCCAGTCCCTCCCACCATGCCCACCCCCACTTGACGCCCCTCCTCCAAGCCTGCCTGCCCATCCTCGCCCTCTCACTCTTTCCCCCTATTCTCTCTCTCTCTCTCTCTCTCTCTCTCTCTCTCTCTCTCTCTCTCTAACCACCCATGTTATCTACTATCCCCTCTATTTTCCCCTCTCCTTATTTACTCTCCTTGTTGCTCTGTTTCTCGTTTCTTCTATTTTTTCTTTTCCTCTTCGGAATTCCCCGTATATTAGCACTATCCATTTGTCTTTTCTTCCTTCCCATTTGTTTTCCCTCCTCTTCCTTCTTCTTTTCCCTCTTCTTTCCCTCCTCTTCTTTCTTTCATGTACTTTTCGTTTTTAATACCTCTCTCCCTCCCTCCCTTGTACTTTCATTTCCCTACAGTTTTCTTTATTTCTTGCTTTTCTCTACTTCTCCCTTCCTTCCTTCCTTCCTTCCTTTCTCTCTCTGGTTTCCCTTCAACACTCGAGTTGTATGTATGTTTCCTCTTCCTTCCCCATTTACTCTAATTCGCTTTCTTTCATTTTTTTTCATTTACTTTCGTTTCCCTGTATCAGTACCCTTTCATCTCTCAGGTATTCCTTTTACACACATGCATTCTCTCTCACTCACTACCACATTAGGCCTATCCTCTCTCTCTCTCTCTCTCTCTCTCTCTCTCTCTCTCTCTCTCTCTCTCTCTCTCTCTCTCGGCATCGGGGTAAAAAATACATACATACATTCATAACAGCAGGTCCAGCACCGAACTAAAAGAGCAGTAGACAAAATAGCAAGTGAGTGGACTGAATGATTGACTCTCTCCCTCTCATCCCACTCAACCCTACGGTATACGAGAGAAGGCCAAGTAAAAACAACAACAACAACAACATAAGAAACGAATAGAATAGACAAAGTTGAAGGAATAGCTTGCTTGATCTTGCATACAAAATACCTCCTCCTTTAAAACAGATGTCGAGTTTTTACTACTGTTTCATTTTTTTTTTTTTTTTTATCCATATTTTTTTCTTTCATTATTATTTGCTCTTACTTCTGCCCACCCTCCTCGCCCTTCTTCTTCTTTTTTTCTCATATTGGACATGTATTATTTTGTTCTCGTTCTTTTCATTCTCATTCGTTCTTTATCCGATTACATTTGGGGCACAGATGCTGATTGATTGTTTATTCGTGGGTTTTTTTCAGATTATGTAAATACTTTTTAATTTATGATTATATATATATATATATATATATATATATATATATATATATATATATATATATATATATATATATATATATATATATATATATTCTAATTGTCCTGTTGGTGTAAATATAGGTAGAGTCAGGTAGATAATTATATAACAGAGAGAGAGAGAGACAGACAGTAAGTGTGTGATAGTGTATGTGTGTGTGTGTATGTATAGTGTATGTGTGTGATAGTGTATGTGTGTGTGTGTGTGTGTGTGTGTGTGTGTAGAGACAATTGGATGGAAAGGAGGATTGGAAGTGGTTTACGGTTTGTAAGTGCGGAGAGTTCTGCTTTTTTATATATATTTTTTTCTTCTAATGATTGATGGCATGCTCGTAAGGCCTTTTTTTTTCGTGTGTGTGTGTGTGTGTGTGTTTTTTTTTTTTTTTTTTTTCGGTGGAGTGGGGTGGGGAGGAGGGAGGATTTTTGAATATACTAGACATCGAAAAGAATAGAATAAAAGAATAGAATATATATAGTTTAGGTACCGAACTAAAAAATTAAATTGATTTATTATCTCTCACTTATAATGACTATACAATATATACATATATATATAAATACTATACAATAATTATATAATTCTCTTTAGCACAGGGATCATTTGCATAGTCGATGTCATATATAACTAACAACTCCTGACGATTTTACTCAGCTAAGAAAACGCTAATGCCAGCAGTCAGTAAGAAGAGAGCTTTGTTGGTAAATCTGGAGCACACTGATTCCTCCAAAATAAAACAAACTATTCCAAGCAAACAGGCAATTAACCACTATTTAGGTCATGCATGCAATCTATAGCCTTGTTTCCTGACATACATACTTTGGAGGAATCAAGTCGCTCCAATGTACCAAAAGTATACATATATTCTCTAAAATATTTGGGAGTAAAACGCAATAAAGACGAATTTTGTTTTAGGATTAATAAGCTTCCGATATTTTGAGGTATATACTAAATTATTATTATTATAGAGGTAGAAGAGTTCATATGAGGTTTAAATATCGATTGGTGAAAATAATATAGTCGTATATATTATTTCTTGAACTAATTATTTATGTTTCTATATATTTCAGGTATATGTATAACTATTGGCCAATAAGCTTAATTGAGGTCTGGCGAAAAATAATCAATATCTGAAAGAGGTTATAATTATATGGGTAATTTATATATATACAGTCATTATTCTTCATCCTCACACATACATACAGGCACGAATGATCGACTTCCGTGTATGTTATTTAATTAATGGGTTATAACAGTGCATCATGGTATATTTAGAACCATTGATTCCTAAAAAACTATTCCAAGCAAAAGGCCACCATTATTTTTGGTAATCTGGATTGGTTTCCTGGCATACAGTTTATATACTTTGGAGGAATTTAGGTTTTTCAATTTACCAAAAGTGTATTATAACCTATATATTCTCGCTCAGCATGCAGACTTGAATCTTGAATGACTATGTACTATTAAATACATCTCCTCTTGAGCACCATGCATGCAGGGTTGGGTCAAATTACAAACACGAGAAGAGTCTTATTATATGTCGCATAACTCCGACGTCTCCACAATTATTAATGGGAGGAGGAATATCTGTATGAAATGTAAACACCCACACAGCAAATGTAAACACCCACACAGCAAATGTAAACACCCACACCACCAGCACTCCCTTACAAACAAACTCGACCCCCTTTACGACTAGTCAGATTCGAACTGATACTTAATTATACAAATACGCTAATGTGCAATTATCTAAATTTAAATACAAGAAATTATGCAGATGATATTCCAAGTTTGGTTTTAATTTCGCTATACCTTTGTAAAATCATATCGGTAAACTTTTAAAGAAGAAGAAGAATATCTAATCATTCTAATATTTGGTTCCTACGATGGGTATATATGACTTTAAGGGACCCTGTGATGTAGTCAGATAATTGGAGGTAAACGAGTCCTTCAAATATTGCCACGAAACACTACCTACTCTATAATGGAAGGAGCTTGTTTCGTGACATGATCAGGAGGAATCAGAAGTCACCAATTTTTCATACACGATCACATGCGGGGCCCTTAAGAGGTGGATGAAAAAGTAAATAATAATAATAATAATAATAATAATAATAATAATAATAATAATAATAATACTTTCTGGCTCATGTAAACAAAAGATATTGAGATATCCATAAGCGGCGTTACGTTATATATACCAACTCTAGCACACACACACACACAGGTACATACACACAAAAGCTGTAAAATATATAATGTTGGCTACAGTTACTTAACACATGATATATATATTTAGTATAACAAGCGCAGTGGAAGTATAAACACACACACACACACACATACACACACACATACCGGTTTTCGCTGTAGGGAAGGTTCCATCCCCTCCCTTGCCCTCTTTTCACCCTCTCAACTCCTCCTCCCCCTCCTCTCTGCAGCCTCTCTCTCTCTCTCTCTCTCTCTCTCTCTCTCTCTCTCTCTCTCTCTGTTCCACTCTTTTCAACTTTTCTTCATCTCCCTCCATCATCATCTACCTTTCTCTTC
>JAWZYT010003397.1:52500-91756 GCA_034508575.1 Petrolisthes manimaculis
TCCTGACCACGCCACGCAACAAACTCCTTCGATACAGGTGATGCTTCGTGGCAATATTTGAAGGACTCGTATATCTCCAATTTAAGCAACGACGCATGTGTTTATGCAGTGAGGAGTCTACATGTATTTATCAACAAGCATCTTCGGGTGATTTAGAATGTTACGGGAAAAGCCTCACATTTCTACAATTACGTATATAAATTTCTAAGTAAAAGTTTGAGATGAATGAAGATATATTTATTATGTTGCCTCTATGCCTGCTTCTCCTTCATGCAAGTAAACAAGACGCACAGTATAATAATAATAATAATAATAATAATAATAATATTTTCTTTCCTTCCTAACTTTTTTTTCTTTTCTTCTTTCGTTTCTTTTCTTTCGTAATGCATTAATTCACTTCCCCTCTTTTCTACCTTTAATTTTTCCTTCCATTGGTGTCTCTCTATATAATTGTGGATAATTGTTTAACTTCGGGATTTGTTAACTTATGCTTTTTCCTTTTCTTTTTTCTCTTTTTTTTTGTGTGCATTTTGTCGTCACTGTGGAGATGCCAACACAATTTCAAGATTTTATTTTTATTTATTATTGTTATTGTTGTTATTATTATTATTATTATTATTATTATTATTATTATTATTATTATTATTATTATTATTATTATTATTATTATTATTATTATTATTATTATTATTATTATTATTATTATTATTATTATTATTATTATTATTATTATTATTATTATTATTATTATTATTATTATTATTATTATTATTATTATTGTTATTATTATTATTATTATTATTATTATTATTATTATTATTATTATTATTAATATTATTATTATCATTATCATTTTTACTGTTATATTAATTTATATTATTATTATTATTATTATTATTATTATTATTATTATTATTATTTCACGAACAGAGCAGTAGTTAGGCATAGTTTAATTACCATCATGTATAACTATGTCACTATAACCATCACAGATAACACCATCATTATTATTTACAGTGTCACTATCCCATCACACAATCATTAATATCTTCAGTAAATCACTATTCCATTACACCATCATTAATATCGTAGTACAATGAGTCACTATACCATCATCACAGATAATACCATCATTATTATTTACAGTGTCACTATACCATCAAACCATCATTAATATCTACAGTAAGTCACAGATAACAAACATCATCATTGACATCTAACTAACTAACTAACTAACTAACTAACTATCCCAACACATTAATTACATATCTATGAATAATCCAATTAACATAACTATAAACTATAACACTCAAGAAAGAAAAAAACAACACTATAACTGCCTAGATATCGCTGTATGTATGTATGTATGTATCCCTTCAGCATTACATACAGTACATATTATATCCCTGCCTCCTTACCTCCACGCCATGCAACAGGGACATATATATACAGGTTATAGGCGTGAAAACAACTCTAGCTCCCACCGTCCCATTTACTCACCATCATGCATGCACGCCAGGTATCGGGACCACCAGGTGAGAGGTGGGTCAACTCCGAGGCCTCTTATGTATGTATATCTCGTCGATCCCCTTCCCAGACCCTATACAACTCGGTTCGATTTTCCTTGACTGGTTACATTTTTTTTTCTCACACTTGCTCTCTTCTCCTGATTCAACTTTTTTTTCATCTGGCTGGCGTATTCTCTTTTTATTCCCCCCCCCCCACCACCACTTTTTTTCTTGATGTTTATTTCCTTTTCTTCCTTACTTAAGTTTCCTTATATTTCATGACTGACTGTTTATTTCTTTTTCCTGATGCTCCCTCTCTCTTTCCCTAATTCTTCACATTTTTCCATGGGTTCCCTCACTCAACCTCACTCTCTTCGACTCTTCCCCTTTCTCATCGACATTTCCCTTCATCCCTTACACTCTTCCCATTTCCTTTTCCCTCATTCTCTATCTCCCAACCCTTTCCCTTCCCTCCCTAACTCCCCAACACTTTCCCTTCCCTCCCTAACTCCCCAACTCTTCTCTTTCATTCTCTATCTCCCCAACCCTTTCCCCTCCGTCCCTCCCTAGCCATTCCTTATCCACATCTCCCTATACTTGTTCCTTCTCCTCGACCTGCCTCCCATCCTCTTCTGTATCTCATTTCCATACCCTTCTAGTTCCACTCCTCCCCTTCCCTCCCTAACCAACCAACCAACCAACCAACCAACCAACCAACCAACCAACCAACCAAATAACCAACGAACCAACTCTCCAACCAACCAATCAACCAACCAAATAACCAACGAACCAACTCTCCAACCAACCAACCAACCAAATAACCAACCAAGCAACTCTCCTTCACACATCCCCAAACTTGTTCCCTGTGCCCTCTTAATTCTCCGGCCTGTTCCAATTCCATCCCCCTGTCTCTCTTCATTCCCACTGCTCTCCTCTCTTCCTTCTCGATCCCTTACCCTCCTTCTCTCTTCCTCTCTCCCTTCCTCTCTCTTCCTCTTTCCCTTCCTCTCTTTTCCTTTTTCCTTCCTCTCTCTTCCTCTCTCCCTTCCTCTCTCTTCCTCTCTCTTCCTCTCTCTTCCTTTTTCCTTCCTCTCTCTTTCTTTTCCCTCTTTCACTCCCATTTTCCTGTATCCCTCCTTCCCCTTCTCCCTCCCCCTTCCCCTTCCCCCTCCCCCTTCCCCCTCCCCCTCATCATTTATCCATGGGAGACCACCCGTGTTTGGTTGATCGACTCGTATGGCCGGTCGAGTGGTAATTGTATCGACCCTATTCTAACCAGTGTGTGTCTGTCTGTCTGTCTGTCTGTTTGGTGTGTGTGTGTGTTCTGTCCATCTATGTATCCGAAACCTCAGAGTGATATTCCATGCAGTATAATTTGTCACATCTGGTTTCAAACATACCAAGTGATGAGTAAAATGTCACCCTGGAACAACAACAACAACAACAACAACAACAACAACAACAACAACAACAACAACAACAATAATGTCACCACTTTATTGTCAAACTTAAGGCATTAGTAAGTTATAATATTTTTTTTACTTACAATTCTGTGTGACTGTTTAGACATCTTGTACATTTTTATTATGATATTTTATTTTATTTTATTATAATATATATATTTTTTTGTACATCTGAACATCGTACAAACTGTTTACGCTAGTGGGGTTGGTGTAAGGAGAAGCGTGTATTTATACGTGTGTGTGTGTGTGTGTGTGTGTGAAGAGGGACGTAAAAGTTTTTGACAATGTGTGAGTAATTGTGTACATGATCGAGTGTGTGAGTGTGTGAGATTTTGTGTGCATGAGGGAGTGTGTGCGACTGTGTGTGTGTGTGTGTGTGTGTGTGAGTGTGTGTGTGTGTTGTGTTGTGCTTGCATGAGAGGAAGTGAGTGAGTGAGTGAGTGAAGAGGGACGGGAGTGGGTCAGCTTGTAATGTTCTCATGCCACTGCCATTTAACTGTTTGTCTGTATGTATGTGTGTGTGTGTCTCTCTCTCTCTCTCTCTCTCTCTCTCTCTCTCGTGGAATTCTTGGAATTTCTCTCAACTCGTCCCCAACTCTTGCACTTATTTTGTTTTCATTTCTCCTCCTCTTCTTACTTCCTTCTCTACAACCCCCCCCCCCCCCCCCTCTCTCTCTCTCTCTCTCTCTCTCTCTCTCTCTCTCTCTCTCTCTCTCTCTCTCTCTCTCTCTCTTACCGGAAGTCCTTTTCATTCATCATCCATAAATACTTCTCTCTTTCTTGTCTTTTCATCCTGCCTTAACTCTCATCGCCTTCCTCCTTTTCCCACTTTCCTTTTCACACACACACACACACAAACACACTTCCTCCTTCAACTCCTTTGCTTCAACGCTTTGCTTTTATCTCCTTTCATTATCATTACACAGTCTCGCCTCTCTCCTTCCTTCCTTCCTTCCTTCCTTCATACCGCTTGGCACTATTCCCACCCAAGCCTCTGTAACACCGTCTCCTCTCAGTACTTCCCTTTACGCCAAACATACCTGCCTGTCTCCCTGCCTGCCTGCCTGCCTGTCTCCCTGCCTCCCTGCCTTCCTGCCTGCCTGCCTTCCTACCTGCCTGCCTGCCTGCCTGCCTGCCTTTCTGCTTTTTGCTTGCCTCTTCTCGTGTAGGTAGTCAGTCTTAGGCCCACCACTTCTATATTATATTTTCATTAAGTTTCTCTTTCATTTCTTCTTTACTTGGTCTCTTATTTTCTCTTACACTCCACTTTAGTGCCACCACTCCATTATTTTTTTATTCTCTTCCATTGGATGATGAGTTCAAGTTGATAGACTAATGATGACTCCAAAACCTATGTAAATATAACCTATGTAAATATAACCTATCTCTACATTTGTGTATCTATTCATGTCGTGGGATGTATGAGTTTAAATGTAGTCTGTCTATTATACAGTAACTTGTGATATAAAAAAAAAAACATAAAAAAATAATAATAATAATAACAAATTTAATCTAATCTAATCACTGGGTTACATTTTGTGGTAGTGTTAATTAGTGTAACTTGATGTAACATATCATAACATAACCATTTATTCTAACCTAACTTATAAGGTTATTTAGTAGTGGGGGACCTACAGTATATTATAGTCTTTTTAGCCCTCCAAGTCATGTCACAAAACAGATCCCCTGCTTGTGTTGTGAGGTGGTTTGTTTCCTGGCACAGTTTGGAGGAGTCACTAACCTTCCATATCACCCCGGCCACAACATCACCCTCGTGGAAAAAATGGGCCTCCAACGCGATACACTTGGTGGTTTGTGGCCACCAGCAGTCTGAGGAATGTTGCTGCCACCTGTCGCTGCCTCCCAATCCCTCCCTCCTTCCCTCCCTCTCTCCCTCCCTCTATCCTTCCATGCCTTCCCCCCCTACCCAATCCCTCCCTCTATCCTCCCATGCCTACCTCCCCTCTCTCCCTCACTCCTTCCTACCCCTCCTCCCTCCCTCACTCCTTCCTATCCCCCTCTTTCATTCCATACCTTCTTCCTCTTCCCCTCTCCATCACTCCTTCCTTCCTTCCCATACCCCCACCACCACCACCAGCCCCACCCCCACGACCCTCAAAACCTCCATCCATTCTTTCCTCCCTCCCTCCTTCCCTCCCACGCCCAATTCTTCTCGCCCTTCCCCGTTCCTCCCACGCTCCGCTCACACTTGCGTTTTTATCCGCACACCTGCTTTTTTTTTAGACCCATACCTGTTATTTTTTTCTCACGCATTCCTCGCTGTCTCTTGTCTAAAACTCCCAGGCTGGAGGGTAAGGCACATGTGGTGGCGTCTGTCGCATATTTCGTCTTTCTTTTTTATGTGTGTGTGTGTGTGTGTGTGTGTGTGATCCAGTCCCTTGTGATTCTTATACGTAAAAAAAAAGAATGTGTGTGTAATATATTACATTCAAGGTGTATGTATTGTCGCATTTTTTTTCTTTTTGTATGATCTAATCCCATGTGATTCTTATACGTAAAAAAATACATTAAAAAAGTATGTGTGTATATATTGCATTCAAGATGTATGTTTTGTAACATTTTTGTTTCTTTATGATTGTATGATCCTGCAGTACCATGTGCTTCTTATTTGTACAAACTGCATTAAAACGTATGTATGTCTGTTACATTCATATATATATATATATATATATATATATATATATATATATATATATATATATATATATATATATATATATATATATATATATATATATATATATATACTGTATGTATGGTTTTCCAATTGGGGAGATATTTATGGTGGTATTATCGATTATTTCAATGATGAGGGCGACTTGTCACTCCCTGGAAACAATCCTTTAATTAATACAGATCAGTCATTCCTACTCTGAGGTGGTTCTGATTTTTAGAATTATTTGCATCAGTAAGTAGGCTAGCTATCTATTACGTCCACATATAAGATTACCCCATTAATGGGTTATAAGTTAACTTGGTCATTATTCTAGTGTTGTATATTTTGTACATACCTCAAAAAAGTTTAGTTATTTAGTGTCAGTCACTGAACATCAACAGGCCATAATGATTTTTATATGGCACTTTTGCTTTTTACTTATTTTAATTAATCAGGCCCAACAACAACAACAACAACAACAAAGAGATCAATAGAGGAATTGAAGTGAATTAATACCCTTCTGGACACACGTGAAGTATATGTATAGTACTTAGACCCACCACCCTGCACACACTTAAGGGCAGAGTATACTTTGGTTA
Organism: Petrolisthes manimaculis; assembly: GCA_034508575.1. Classification (NCBI taxonomy): domain Eukaryota; kingdom Metazoa; phylum Arthropoda; class Malacostraca; order Decapoda; family Porcellanidae; genus Petrolisthes; species Petrolisthes manimaculis. Next base: position 58,748 of record JAWZYT010003397.1, read on the forward strand.
CATTGGAGTGCCTTGAGTCCTCCAAAGTATGCCATGAAACAGAACCAGATGAACAAAAATAATGGTGCCCTGTTGGAGTTAAGAGTTTGGAGGAATCATTATCTCCAAAAATGTCCAAACTATACCCCTCCCTTAAATGGTCCCTCTCTGTTCAACGTTAAGGACCCTGTGATGTAGTCAGAAAATTGGAAGTAAATGAGTCCTTCAAATATTGCCCCCGAAACACCCCCCTACTATGGAAGGAGTGTGTTTCGTGGCATAGTCAGGAGGAATCAGAAGCCTCCAATTCTCATACACGATCACAGGGCCCTTAAGTGAAAGTGTTGCTAACCACTACAGAGCCGTGTAGGAAGACTGACTCCAACCTAACGGAACACACCCTTAATTTGCCTTAGCCTATTTTTACGTACTTTGGGCCAGCTGGGGTAATTTAGCAGCAGAGCATATTAAGTTTAAAAGATCATATTAATTTGGCAGAATATGCATATAAATTTGTACGTGACCTAATCTAAACTTGATACTAATCTACCTCATTCTATCTCATATACTTATAGGGATAATGGAGCACCTTTATTTCTCCAAAGTATGTCAGGGAAACGCAGAGCCAAGAATAATAATGATAATGTTCTATAGTAGCTGTTGTTGCTTGGAATAGTTTACTGGAATAAGTTGCCTGCACCAGATTTATCAACACTGTATACCTAACCTAACCTAACCTAACCTAACCTAACCTAACCTAACCTAACCTAACCTAACCAGTTTTTCTACACCGTAAGCAAACATGATAAAACCTAACCAGTCATTCTACACCCATATAATTCCGTATGTAACCAAATCTTAACCAAATGAATGGCATCAGAAAATAAAAATAGAATTGCTCGTACCATGAGAGTGTTAAGGAATAATATACTAACCCCGATAAGGCCTCAGAAAACCCTGGCTTGGATTCTGAAGGAGACTAATTATTTCGTTAATTGAAATGTGGAGTTGTTTCTTATCTTTCGTCCTCGTCTTGACCAGGAAGGCAGAGAGGAAGGGAGAAGAGAAAGGGAGGGTTGAAGGAGAAAGGGAGGGGAAGGGAGGGATTGAGGGAGAGATGGGAAGGGGGAAGAGGGAGGGAAGAAAGGGAGGAGGGATAGAGGAAGGAGGGAGGAGGATTGAATAGAGAGAAGAAGGAAGGAAGGAGGAGGAGGAGGAATTGAGAATATGAGAGAAGAGAGGAGAGAGAGGAGAGAAGGAAGGAAGGAAGGGAGAATGGAGAATAATAATGAGAGGAGAGAGGAGAGAGATGAGAGAGAGAGAAGAGAAGAGAGAGAGAGAGAGAGAGAGAGAGGAGAGAGAGAGAGAGAGTCCATTCTTTCTCATTTTACACTTGAACTTTTACCGATGTTCACACCACATTACAAATTTAATAGATACACAACCAGCACAAATAATTACAACCACTATAACTTAATTTTATACTATAACTAATAACTATAACATAACAACATATAGATATACCCTGTAATTATAACAACCACTATAACATATTACAACCACTATAACATAACAACCTATAATTATAACCTATAGATATAACCTATAATTATAACAACAACTATAACATATTACAACCCACAATAACATAAAACCTTTTACTCTTTTGTTCATGTATAGAAAGGTATTGAAAATCAGATATGAAAAGGGTTAATTTGGAATGTGTTATTTTTTGTTGTTTTGGGTTGTCATCGATTGTGTGTCTATTATAATTGAATTTGTTTCCTTAACTTTAATTAACCACGTGACTACAAAGATCCACCATTGAACCGCTAACACTCCTTTATTACTACCTATATGATAAAAAATTAGTCCGTGAAAGAATAAAGAATTACATTGTATATTACCCCAGTTATGGACCCTGTGATGTAGTCAGAAAATTGGAGGTAAATGAGTCCTTCAAGTATTGCCACGAAACACCACCTATATGGAATGTGCTCGTTTTGTGGTATAGACAGGAGGAATCAGAAGCCTCCAATTATTATACAGGAATACTGGGTCCTTAATCTGTACTGGGTGTTGCCTTCCCTTTAACCTGAGAGCAGGGATGGATGGATGGATGGATGGTGGTGTAGAGGGAGGGGCCTTGGGCAAGTAGGTCAGGCAGGTCCTTAATGACTAAACATCACTCTCTGCTTTGCCCTACCTGCAGTGTGGTAGTGAGGATGGTCAGGGTTTCTCTCTCTCTCTCTCTCTCTCTCTCTCTCTCTCTCTCTCTCTCTCTCTCTCTCTCTCTCTCTCTCTCTCTCTCTCTCTCTCTCTCTCTCTCTCTCTCTCTCTCTCTCTCATATATATATATATATATAATTTATTTATTATAATGTTTGTAATTTGCATTCATACAACTCTTCATGGAATATTTGCCATTAACATTATTTATTTACACACACACACACACACACTACACAAGAGTGCTTTCTAACACGAGTATAAAAGCCAGAAACTTTCAGGCACATGCATAGTTACATATATACATACATACCTATATACAAATCGTACATGCATACATACAAACATACATACATGTATGCATGAACACGTGCATACATGCATATAAGCCCAAGTCAGTCAACTCGTCGGGTTGCATGTCTAACTACACACACACACACACACAGAAGGGGAGGCTATACACAGAATATTGACACACACACACACACACACACACACACACACAGACACACACACACACACACACACAGCACCTGAGGCTATTGAGTTAGACCACCTAGTGTCTGGTGTAGCCCCGGGTCTAATAGGTAGCTATTAAAACATTAAACCATTCATGAGATAATTCACTATAAAACCCCTTACCCTCCACACCACCTACCCACCTACCTACCTGCCTACCCACCACACCACCTACCTGCCTACCCACCACAACACTCATCCATCCACCTACATACCCATCCACCCACCTACCACACCACCTACCTGCCTACCCACCACACCACCCATCCATCCACCCACCTACCTGCCTACCCATCCATCTACCCACCTTACCACCCACCCATCCACCTACCTACCTACCTACCTACCTACCTACCTGCCTACCTACCACACCACCCACCTACCAATATACTTACCTGCCTACCCACCCACCCATCCACCTCCCTGCCTACCCATCCATCTACCTACCTGCCTACCCACCACATCAGCCACTCACCCACCTGCCTATAAAATACCTAACCCACCTATCTGCCTATAACCCACTTACCTCTTCCCACTACACCACCTACACCACCTACCCACCTACCTGTCTGCCTACCTGTCTGTCTACCTTCCTACCCTATACCACTCCCCTCGCTGTCATACCTTTCATTCAGTCACACCCACCAAACGTAACAAATATTGACCCAATTTACTTGTCATTTCATTAAAAAACTTACTCAAACTTAGCGTATACCCAATCCTATAACTGAACCAAGCTGACCGACCAAACTTGATCTAACCTAACATAAGTAACAAACCTAAAGTGCCATTTTATTATTATTATTATTATTTTTTTTTTTTAATCACCAACATGTACAGCATATTTCCAAAATTTATGGGAATTTATTTTTTGAGCAGTATATTATAAGACATATAGGGTTTGAGGGGGACATGAAAACTATATATCATCACTGTGTATTCCCATAACCATTAGATTCTTAATTAAAATAACAAAAACATACAACACGTCATATAAAACCTTACAAAAAAAAAAAAAAAAAAAAAAAAAAAAAAAAAAAATGACATCTGTGCTAATAGAGTAAGGAAACCTGAACTAATTTTATTTAAGGGGGAAGTTTAGTTTTGTGTTGGTATAAATCTGGAGCAAATGAATCCTCCAAACTATTCCAAGCAACAGAACACCATTAGTTTGTATTCTTCTGGTCCTGTTTCCTAGCATATAGTGTGGAGGAATCAAGACACTCCATCGATGTAACAAAAAAAAAAATGACCACCTTAATTACATATACACCTTAGGGGGTCTGTGTGTTGTGGTGGAAATACTGGATGCTTCTGATTCCTCCAAACTGTGTAACGAAACGGACCCCCTATACTCCCAATACACGCTGTTTGTTTTATGGCGTGGTGTGGAGGAATCAGCAGGCTCCGGCTCCCAATCTCTGACGAAATCATAGCGGTATATAATCCCCTTAACCTTCCCTTCCTTCCCATATATGTAAAGCCTGCCTCACTGCTTTCTTTCCCACCCACTACCCACCTGCCATACCTTCCACTCCCCCCCCCCCACTCCCTCACCACCACTACCACCACTACTACCACTACTATTACCACCTTCATCACTACCATATTTACCACTACCATATTTACCACCATCACTTTCACCACCACTACTATCTTCACCACCACCACCACCACTACCTTCACTACCACCACCACTACCACCACCTTCACCACCACTACACAAATCTATGTCACAGCCTCTACCTCACAATAAAATCTACTCTATCCCAATAAAATCGAACCTAAGCTGCCTATCTAAGCTTAATCTTATCTATATAACTTACACAGCTACCAAGTCTAATCAAATCTAACCTAATAACCAAACATACCCTTCCTACCTACCTATCTATACCTATCTACATGTCTCTCTCTATCTGACTATCTATATAACTACCTACCTACCTACCTACATATCTACCTCCTTACCTCCCTCACTCCTTCCAACCTATATACCTACCTACCTACAACCCTCACTCACTCACTACCTACCTCTTCCCCCACTCCCTCTCACCTATACCACTCTCCATCCCTCCCTCCCTACTTTCCTACTTTCCTTCCCTAGTTTCCCCACGCTGCCCCACCCATGCCTTTCCCGCGACCACTACCACTCACTAAATCCCCTCCACTGTCACTCCATGGTATCACGTCATTACCATTCCTCCTATACAGACTAAACCAACCCCACCAACCCCCACCAACACACAACACAACAATTCATACACACACTAGCTGTTGTTTTCAATGATTCACAACATGTAGAATTAAAATGTAAGACTATACGTAACTGCAACACAACTTTATGATTATTATTCGTCCACACGCTGTTGTTTTCAATGATTCACAACATGTATACGTATAGAAAATGCAAGACTAAACGTAACGGCAACACAACATTATTATTATTATTATTATTATTATTATTATTATTATTATTATTATTACTATTCGGTTTGTTGTTTTGCTAATCACAGAGTCACTTGGGTCACTTTGGTAAATCATTCATTGCAGCACTTCCAGAATAATGTCCCCCTCGTTACACATACTATGCCCGGCCTGTGTAAGAATTCATGTGGTCAACCTACCGTACGTCAGTGTTTGTCTATCCCACCGGTAGACCATAGGAAGCCTTTCATGTCCTGTGAGCCTCCCTCGGGCAACTCTTGATAGAATACGGTGGTGTGACAATGCAGGTTCTGTCGGGTTGCTGCTAACGTTATAAATCCCTACATGAATACACACATACTGTTCAAAGAGCATGTGCAGTTACGTATGCATAGGGATTATGTACAGTTGAGAAAGGAAGGTATATAATATGAAGTCACATGCACACATATATACCGATATACACACATCTGTCACTCTGTTATTTCAAATGCACGTGGACAAAAGTATAGAATTAATATAACTTAATTATTTGCAAAACTACATGCATATTGTCATGTATACATACATACAAACATGTAGACTTACTTTGTTACAATGGCACGCATATATTCACATGTCAAGGAAATGCAGATGTTATAGTACACAGGCATTTCCTCACCTACACATACATGCAAGAATAGAGATATACTCACACACAAGCACACTGATATACACCACACGTATAAACACACAGATACACATAATAGAAAAGATGCACAAGGACAAACACACAAGTGAGCACATACCAAGACACATAATATATGTAACCACACCTGCAATACACACTGACACACACACACACACACAGAATTATGCATGCATTGAGTAGACACACACACACACACAGATACAAAGGACAAAGAATATACATACATATAGCTGGTACACGAATATACAGACATGCATGCAGACAGCACCTAGAAAGCCACACACATACACACACACATACTGTACACACATGCAAGCACACCCTGATTGTTATGGGGTCAGCTAAATGCACCAATCGATGCTGTAAGGCACAGCTGTGTCGAGGCAAACGTCTATCAACTGATGGGTGGAAGGCAGGGACGGGGGGAACTGTTTAACATGAGAAAGGGTTTTAAGATGAAAAGGTGGCGCAAGAAAGCCAAAGATGGGAAGAGGCAGTGTTGGGGAGAGAGGGGAGGGTGAGAGAAAATGCGAGAGGAGTGTGGGATAGGAAGGGAGGGAGGGAGGGTAAAGTATAGAGAGAGAGAGAGAAGGATGGTGGGGGGGCAGTGTGGGATGTGAGTGATGAGTGTGGGATGAGAAAGGTAAAAGAGATGGAAAGGAGGGTGAAGTGGTGAGAGGAATGGGTGAGAGACGAGTGGGAATGATAAGGAAAGAGAGGGAGGGGCTCAGGAAGTGTGTGTGTGAGAGAGAGAGAGAGAGAGAGAGAGAGAGAAAGAGAGAGAGAGAGAGAGAGAGAGAGAGAGAGAAAGAGAGAGAGAGAGAGAGAGAGAGAGAGAGAGAGAGAAAGAGAGAGAGAGAGAGAGAGATTCATGCAAAGTGAAAGTGGAGTATTTTGAGGTAGAGAGAGAATAATGCTTGAGTGGGTGATAGAAGCATACAGATGAGAGGGATAGGAGTGGACAGACAGGAGATATTATGTGGTGGAGAGATCAACGTTATATAAAGGACCCATGCATGAGGAATAGAAAAGTGTGGCTGCAGTACACTCGTGATACGTAATTACTGACCAGATACGAACGGCAGGCACAGACACACACATAATATATACCCTGCATTCGAACTCACCATGGCACACGTTTCTCTCTCTCTCTCTCTCTCTCTCTCTCTCTCTCTCTCTCTCTCTCTCTCTCTCTCTCTCTCTCTCTCTCTCTCTCTCTCTCTCTCTGTTGGTCTTTCCTTCCCTTCCCTTCCCTCCACCCTTCTCTCTTTCTCTCTCTCTCTCCATCTTCGCTCCATCTCTCCACTGACCATTATTCTCTCCCCTTCCTCTATTGAAATTTCACTAAAACCTTTTTTCCCTCAATCCTCCCTCTTCTCTCCTTTCCCTCTCCTCCACCCCCTTCATTCTCCACTCATCCCTTCTCACCTTCCTCCCTTCCCCCCCTTTCTCTCTCATCCCTTCCCCTCTCTTTCATTCCTTCCTCCCTTCCCCACCTTTCTCTTTCATTCCTTCCTCTCTCTTTCATTCCTTCCTCTATCTTTCATCCCCTCATATCTCTCTCTTTCATCCCTTCATCTCTCTCTCTCTCTCTCTCTCTCTCTCTCTCTCTGTATGTATGTATGTATGTATGTATGTATGTATGTATGTATGTATGTATGTATCGAATTGTGTACGTCAACGTTAAAATACAAGTCTCATGAAGTTTACCCACATAGACTTTTAAAAGATATGTGTATGTGTGTGATAAAATTAATGCTATGTAATATAATAATGCACCTCCGAATTGACTATATATGTGAAACTTTCCTGCATATAAGGTTCTGTAATAAGGGAGATTGTCTTGTTGATATATAGTGCTATACTGAACCCTCCAAAATCCTCCAAACTATATCCTACGAAAACATGCGACCTTTAATTGCTACGAATTATTGTGGATATGTTTGTTTCATAGCATAATTATATAGTTTGGAGGAATCAGCAGCATGCAGCCCTCCAATTTAACCAACAAAGAATATAATCTGCCCATAATTAAAGGGGTTGTATATAGAGTGTTGTTAAATCTTTTGTTTGCATGCGTTTAATTTCTCCTCCAAACTACTCCCAGCAACAACAGACCACCATTATTATATTTGTTCATCTGGTCCTTGTTTCCTGGAATACTTGGGAGGAATTAAGTACACTCCAATGTAGCAAAAGTATATATTATCTATCCCCTAAAGGACCCTGTGATGTAGTCGGAAAATTGGAGGTAAATGAGTCGTTCAAATATTGCCACGAAACACTACCTATATGGAAAAAGAATGTTTCATGAAGTGGTCAGGAGGAATCAGAAGCCTCCAGTTCTCATACACGATCACAGGGTCCTTAAATGTGTGAGTGTGGGAGTGTGATTTTTAAGTGTGATGGAGTGAGATAGCGTGTGGTAATATGGGAGTGGGTGGTGAGAGAGAGAGTGTGCATGTGGAGAGGTTGGGAGTGAAATATAGAGTGTGTGGAGTGAGGGAGTGGTGCATGTGGATAGATGAGTGAATATGAGCGATAAATGAGGTTAGAAAATAAGGGAATGTGAGGTGATGTAATGAGAGAGAGAGAGAGAGGGGGGGGGTAGGGAGAGGGAGGCTGGCAGCTTCCCTCCACATAACGCAATAAAAAAGACCCTGTGTAACCATTTCCCATCACCCCCCACCCCCCCTTTACTTTCCCTCCCTCCCTCCCTCCCTCCCTACTTATTCCTCCCCTACCCACCCCCTCCGCTTGCCCACCCCCTTACTTGCCCTCCCTCCCTCCCACCTTATTCCTCCCCTAACCCCCCCTCCCTCCTACCCTCCTTATTCACCCCCTCCCTCCTACCCTCCTTATTCTCCCCACTCAATCCCACCTACCATCCTTACTCCCCCCTTCCTCCTACCCTCCTTATTCTCCCCTCCCAATCCCTCTACCATCCTTACTCCCCCCTTACTCCCACCCTCCTTATTCACCCCCGCTCCCCTCTCCTTTCCCTTACCCACCCTCTGTCACGACCCTTCATCCCTCCCTCCCTCTCTCCCTCCCTCTCTCATGACCCTCTCTCTCAACTTACCTACTTTCCTTTGCTTCCTCTGGTACTTCCTTCCTTCCATCCTCATTTTGGCTTTCAACCTTCCTTCCTTCCTTCCGTTCTCCCATCCTCATTTTAGCTTCCTTCCTTCCTTCCTTCCTCCCCACCTTCCTTCTTCCTCTAATATTGTTCTTTTACGTGGATAATATTTTTGCAAAGTAAGCTATGAATCTTTTTTTTTTTTTTTTTTTTTTTTTTTTAATTAATTGCGCGTATGAAACTTACCATCATCATATATAATTATTTTTATATAATGATATCAGCAAATAGGATGTGAAACTTATTATACCTTCACAATTTGCTAGTACAATAATATACACCTCCTCTACCATAAAATTAATAATCTTTATATTTTGCCACAGTGCAGGAGGAATCCGTAGCCTCCAGATCGTTAGGAAGTAAATTATGCCTCCAAACTATTCAGGCAACAGAACACCTTTATATTTGCTAATCCGGTCCTGTTTCCTCGCAAACTCTTTCTTACTTTGGAGGAATCAAGCCTTTTTATTATCAAGGCACCCAAATAGACCAAAAGTTTACCATCCCTTCAATGATCGAAGAGAGAGATGCGAGGCTGATATAGATTCATTTTGTGCTTTAGATAAACACACAAACTTTTACCCCCCCCCCCCCCGTGTAGTACATGTGGACAATCACGTACGTACACTCGGCGGTAAAAGTCGTGTCGCCACATTTGCCAAGTCGTGAAGTACATTATGGAAATATAAGTTTCACAGACTCATAAAATGAATCCTTTATATTATCCTTTAAATTATCCTTTATATTATCCTTTATATTATCCTTTATATTATCCTTTAAATTATCCTTTATATTATCCTTTATATTATCTTTTATATTATCCTTTATATTATCATTCAAGAAACGCTAAATGAGATGAGACACCACTTGTGCCGTCGACTGTACATCAGTTCTGCTACCCCTACGAATGAAACACCTCGAATAACAATAATGACGCGAAAATGCTGCTGTTCGAAAATTATGGTTCGTACGACTCCTATTTATTCATCTGGTGGTGGCTTTCTTGGTGGTATATGGACGGGGTATAGGAGAGTACTGTATTATGTTTTGACGTGTGGGTTATCTGATCTCTGTGTGTGTGTGTGGATGTGTGTCATGGCTTTCTTGGTGGTATATGGACGCAGTATAGGAGGGTATGTTTTTGACGTGTGCATGGTTTATTTATCTGATCTCTGTGTGTGTGTGTGTGTGTGTGTGTGTGTGGATGTGTTTTTGTTGTTGTTCATTATCTGTTTATGTGTGGATGTGATGTTGTGCTAGTGTGTGTGTGTGTGTGTGTGTGTGTGTGTGTGGCTATTAGATGATGATTGCAGGTTGTGTGTGTGTGTATGTGTGCTAGTGTGTGTGTGTGTGTATATAGATGCTGATGGCAGGCTGTGAGTGTGTGTGTGTGCTAGTGTGTCTCTGTGTGTGGCTATTAGATTCTGATTGAAGACTATGCTTGTGTGTGTGTATGTGTGTGATGCATGCTGATTGAAGACTGTGTGTGTGTGTGTGTGTGTTAGATGTTGATTGCAGGCTGTGTGTGTGTGGCTGAGTGTGTGTGTGTGTGCAGGGACGGTTGGTTGGATGTTTTGATTTGTGTGTGTGTGTGTGTGTATGGTGATGCAGGCTGGTGGGGGGGGGGGTCCTTCCTTCCTTGCCTAGTCACACCACCACCATGCATGCTTCCAAACTGGTCATGCAAACCTGTCTGTAGGTTCCTTCCCATGCATATATACACTCCCTCCCTTCCCTTCCCTTCCCTCCCTCCCTCCTCCTTCTCTCCACGTTGATTCTGTCCTCGTGGTGTTCTCTCTCTCTCTCTCTCTCTCTCTCTCTCTCTCTCTCTCTCTCTCTGTTCATGTTCCTTCAAAATATTACCTCTCTCTCTGTATTATTCCTGTACCAACGATTATTACCTCTCTCTCTCTCTCTTTTTCTCTCTCTCTCTGTATTTGTTCCTTTTCCTACAAATATTAGCTCTCTCTCTCTCTCTCTCTCTCTCTCTCTCTCTCTCTCTCTCTCTTTCCTCCCGCCATACATTCATTCCTGATGCCCCCTTCTTCAATATCCCACCCCTCTTGCCACCACCACCAGCCTCCCTCATCCTCCCACCCCTCCTCCTCTTTACACCCCCCACCCCCCTCCCCAACCCTCCTTCCCCTCATCCTCTTCTCCCTCTTACCATCTCCTCCCCTTTCCCATCCCATCCCTCCCCCCCTCTCTCTCTCTCTCTCTCTTTCTCTCACCCACCCACCCCTCACTTTCGGTTACTCTATCTTTTATGTTCCTCCTCCTCCCCCTTCCCCCCTCCCCCCCCCCATCCTCTATTCTCCCTCTTCACCCCCTATTTCCCACCCCTCCAGCCCCTCTCTTTTCCCTCCACGCCGCCTTGTCCTCCCATTGGTCAGCGTGGGGTGCAGGCTCCTCCCCTAGTTTTCCCTTTTGTCCTTCCCTTCCCTCCCTCCCTCCACTCATCCCTCCCTCCCTCCTGTCCGGTCCTTCCTTTCCTCCATTGACTCCCCCAAGCTTCCTTCCTCTCTCTCTCTCTCTGGCCGTTCATACATCCTCATTGCCTCTCTCTCTCTCTCTCTCTCTCTCTCTCTCTCTCTCCACGTGCTACCTACGCTATCCATTCTCTCTCTTCACCGTCTTCTCTCTTCAGTCTATCATCATCATCCACTACTTACTCTTCTTTCCATCTACTATACGCAATCATCCCTTCCTCTTATTACCTCTCTACCTCCCTCTTCTTTTTTACTTCCATATTTCCCTCTTTCTTTTTACTTCCATATTTCCCTCTTTCTCTTTATCTCATTACTTCCCTCTTTCTTTTTACCTCCTTATTTCCCTCTTTCTCTTTACCTACCTCCCTCCCTCAATCTCTATACTTCCCTCCCCCTCTCCTTCCCCCTCCCCCTCCCCCATATAGCGTCTGTCACTCCCCTCATCATTTGGTTGAATTACACAAGCGACGCGATGTTCTCTGTAATATGTGACAGATTATGTTCAATATTTAACATGTTTATATCGTAGCAAAGTTAAATTACCAGTACCCAAAGTAGACCAGGAAGCATGATCAGAATAACAAGACATCATTCGATGGCAACACCGCCCCTTAAAGATGCCAGCGACCACTTGCCCTTTGCTATCTTTATTTTTTTGTGACCTTGACCTTCGACCGATTTTGCCTCAAAAGTTAATCATTTTGTTTTATGATGAATATCTATCAATAGAAAAAAAAATGAACATGTGGACGCTAGACCATAAACAAACACACGAACAGATAAATAAATAAATAAATAAATATCCAGCACCGAAAACAATACACCGTCCCCCCTTCGGAGTGGGGCGGAGTAACAATAACAATAATACTAGTGGCCTGTGGCTTGGAATAGTTTGAAAGAATCATCAGTTGCTCCAGATTTACCAACACATCATCATAACCTTATAATTTTTAATTATAGAACCTTAGAATTATCTCAAGACAGCTTCATTAAGGACCCAGTGATCGTGCATGAAAATTGGAGGCTTCTGGTTCCTGCTGACTATGCCAAGAAAACAAGCTCCTTCCATTATATATATAGGTGGTGTTTCGTGGCAATATTTGAAGGACTCGTTTATCTCCCATTTTCTGACTACATCACATGCAGGGTCCCTTAAGCATTTTAAAGTATAGGTAATGTGTTGTTCATATTTGGTTACGAGGTATTTATGATGCAGTTTTATACAGTTATATACCCAGTTATACAGTTATATAACCAGTTATACAGTTATATACCCAGTTATACAGTTATATACCCAGTTATACAGTTATATACCCAGTTATACAGTTATATACCCAGTTTAATGTGGACGATTTCACAGCATGTACAGTTGCCGACACATGAAACAGATACACCAGAAACGAGGTCCCCTGTATTTCTCAGACATATAGGTTGCGTGTTATATATAGAGATACAGTCATTATTTACGATCTGGTTATGTTCGAATGATACGTCATGGTGTTATTTTGTCAAGGTACTTTTTTTTTCTTCATCATTACTTCTCCGTACAGTACCACACACACACACACACACACACATACAACCCCTCACACCCTCCCTCCTCCCTCCCTCCCCTCCTTCCCCTCCTTCCCTCCCTACTCTCCTTCCCTCCCTCCTCTCCTCTCCTTACTTCCTTCCTTCCTTCCTTCCTTCCTTCCCTCCGACACACCAACCATCCTTCCTTGTCTCCCTCCCCTATACACCACTCCTATCTTCTGACACACACACACACACACACACACACACAAGTTGAATCAAAGTTATACCATAAAGAAAAGTTCCGGTCAGAAATATTCATGGAGAATAATGCGTGTTGTAGTAGTATAAATTATGACCAATTATAATTATCTTCCTCCTATAATAAGTGTTACCAATGCTGTTGAGGAATGATGATGATCTTTTCAACACTAATAATATTGGCTGGACTGGATGTATGAGAGAGTAACTATAATAAGTGAGGCCAAGTACCCACAGCTGAAGAAAAAGTTTGTATTATTATTATTGTTATTATTATTATTATTATGTTGTTGTTGTTATTGTTATGTGAGTTTGAGAGTACATGGGTTTATTATTATTATTATTGTTATGTGAGTTTGATAGTACATTGATTTATTATTATTATTGTTATGTGAGTTTGAGAGTACATTGGTTTATTATTATTATTATTATTATTATTATTATTATTATAATATTTATGCAGGGTATTTATGGTCTATTTATAAATTGGTGATTATACTAATCATGAAGATTAGTGTGGCGCAAATGTGAATCCAACGTGAGTGAGAGAATAGTGTGTTTACAATTATTATTATCGCGACTCAACCTGCCCTGCCCTCACTCCAATATCACAAAACATCTCTCTCTATATTATTTCCCATGGCTCTGAAATCATCAAGAAGAAAGAGAACACCCGCTGCCCATAACAAGCATAACATGACGCAAGAACCGACCTCTTTCCTACAGGCCAATAACAGAGATAAAATAAAACACCAGGCACACATTTTTACTCAGAACCAGACCACACACACACACACACACACACACACACACACACACACACACACACACACGTTATAAACCTTCTCGGCAACACTGGATAATATTACATTCTACAATATCCCCATATAATGTGACGCAAGACTCGGTTTGTCCACTTCCTGGCAACACCCGATAAAAACGAAAAAAAAAAAAAAAAAAAAAAATAGATAAATATATGTTCTAACAAAATGTGAAATATCTGAGGTATAGGTCGGGAGGGAAGATTTAATGTCATATACCATCACCATTACCATCATGGGAATATATTATAATTATTAAGGTCATAGTGTCTACATATATATGGAGAGCAGCTAGTGTGTCCCTCAACTGACTCTATGCATCAAAGGGGAAAAGTGAAGGTATGTATGTACAGTATGTATGTACAGTCGGCAGCATAAATTCGCGTCCATCTCATGTACTTATAGCATTGCTAATAGGACCAGATAGTTACATTCTGAACTAATTTTTATTTCAATAACATACGTAATTTACCTTATGAGAACTATATCAGTCATCTCTACATTAAAATTGTATTGCATCACTATATAGCTGATACATAATATTATGGAGGTGGAAATGAATCGGACTTATGCTGCCGACTGTACAGCCACAATCAATTAACCATACACCGACACTTTCCATCCTTCCATCGTGCAAATAAATCAGTATCACATCAGAATATAATCATACAACAAAAACACCTTACGTCAACTCAACTCCCTCAATTATTTTTATTATTATTATTATGAGGTGCTGCAAAACACACACACACACACACACACATATTATTTATTGTACACACACACACACACACACACCACTACCATCCTCACTACCACCACCACTACCACCCGGATGCTGATGACTACCACGATAATTCTGGGGAAAATATAGTTGTATTTTTGGAGATGGGTTGATAGAGGGAGAACGTATCATCCCAACCCCCCCCCCCCTGGAAATGACTCTTACGTCCACCATTCCATCTAATAAAAAAAAAGGAATAATTAAAAAAAATACTAATTGTCTATATACTGATACGAGGATAGAATAAAAAAATGAAATAATAATAAAAAAAATAATTGTTTATATTATACTGATAAGAGGATCGAATAAAAAATTGATTAATATAAAAAAATAAATAATTGTCTATATTATACTGATACGAGGATAGAAGAAATCTTGGCCACACATACATACATACATACATACGTGGAAATATATTATATGTATATGTAGAAAAATAAACTATAAAATAATAGCCCTGATTTGGTCACTGTGGCCCTTAGTTTAAAAAAAAAATTGAGGGCCCTTACTGGAGCTCTATGAATCCTCCAAAATAATCCAGGCAACAGAACACTTCAGTATTTCTAATTGGAAATCTGTTGCCCGGAGTAGCTTGGAGAATTCATGGAGCTCCAGTAAGGGCCCTCAATTTTTTTTTAAACTACGGGTGTGTGATCTGAACTGATGGGAATGACGATGGGATTTTTTTTAATTATTAATCGGATGGTTTTGTGAGAGTCGAGAAAATAATACAGTCTCGGGTTACTAGAGGTCATTTACAGGTCTATCTAGGTGATGCAAGGAGGAAGTCATGTGCTATTGATTGGCTTTATATTATATTATTATTATTAGGCATAAGTAAAGGTTGCTATTATTATTATTTTTTTTTTTTTTTTTTTTTTACAATCTTAACCTGGTGAGAAATCTACGTGTGTCTAGTAACTCATTTTTGTCGAAGTGTTAAATTATACAAGATTAGGTTAAAATAATTAAAAAATGTTGTAGGATGATTGATTGAAGGCGTTTAATTAAAGGGAAATAATAGTCTTGGTAAATCTGGAGCAAATGATTCCTCCAAACTATTCCAAGCAACAGAGCCATTATTATAGTAGTTCATGTGACTCTGTTTCCTGACATACATACTATCCCTTAAGGTGGTATATATATTTTTTTTTTGTGTACATTGGAGTGCCTAGATTCCTCCAAAGTATGCTAGGAAACAGGACCAGAAGAGCAAGAGTAATAATAATGGTGTTCTGTTGCTTGAAATATTTTGGAGGAATCAGCTGTTGCTCCAGATTATTTTACCAACACAATAATAAAGATAAGGAAAGACATCGGAACATTTACACACACTTGAGAACTTATATATATACACACACACACACACACACACACACACACACACACACACACACACACACACACACACACACACACACACACACACACACACACACACACACACACACACACACACACACACACACACACACACACACACACACACACACACACACACACACACACACACACACACACACACACTTACATTACTTGCATCACACAGCTTTATCCACTGGTCCCATTTGTTTATTTTTTTTTTTTTTTTTTTTTTTTTACAAGTCTTGAGGCACCTCGTCACTTCATCATCATAATAATTATCTGCAAACCCAACAATACTCACCTAAATACTCACCTCTTGTATGTTCATGTCTGTCTGTGTCTCATCTCATTTTAATTGTTGATAATTTGGAAGGTTACTGAATCCTCCAAACTATGCCAGAAAAAAATTCAGACGCCCCTCAATGGTACTACTATTATGGGATTTATTGTTTCGTGGCATAGTTTGGAGGAATCAGAGACCTTCTAATTCATCAACAAGAGAACCTCCCTTTAATATTCAGTAGGTGGTAATTCTTTATTTGGTACATTGGAGTGCCTTGATTCCTCCAAAGTATGCCAGGAAACAGGACCAGAATAATAATAAAAAAAAAAATGGTGGCCTGTTGCTGGGAATAGTTTGGAGGAATCATTATCGCCCAAAATGCCCACAACTGTACCCTTAAGGACCCTGTGAACGTGTACAAGAATTGGGTCCTTCTGATTCCTCCTGACTACGCCACGAACCAATCTTCTTCCATATAGCTGGTGTTTCGTGGCATTATTTGAAGGACTCGTTAATCTCCAAATTTCTGGCTACATCACAGGGTCCCTTAAGGGGATAGTAGCCTATACTTTTGAAAGATTGGAGTGCCTTGATTCCTCCAAAATATGTCAAGAAACAACAGACCCAGATGAAGAAAAATAATGGTCTCCGGTTGCCTGGAATAGTTTGGAGGAATCATATGCTCCAGATTTACCAACATGTAGCTAGTGTATATACAACAGAGGTGGTGTGGACTATATAGGATTAACATGGATGATAAACAGTAGTGGTCCCAGAACAGAACCTTGAGGAACACTGCTAGTAACGGGAACCCCCTCTGAAGCCTGTCCACCTACAACAAGCAATGGGTACCTCAGTAAAACAAGACATTATCTATCCGAGCGGTAGTGGTGTGATGGCCGGGTTGCAATTAGAGAACGAGTTAGTTAGTGGTTAGTGATTTTCTCTCTCGCCCAGTGAACACCTCAACAACACTTGTATGTACACGAACAAGTTATCATTGTACACCTCAGCACCAAAGGGGTAATTTTGTTCCTTGCGTCTCTAATCTCTCTCTCTCTCTGTCTTTTTTCTCTCTTTCTCTCTCTTTCTCTCTCTTTCTCTCTCTCTCTCTCTCTCTCTCTCTCTCTCTCTCTCTCTCTCTCTCTCTCTCTCTCTCTCTCTCTCTCTCTCTCTCTTCAGTGTTCAAAAGATCCGTGGAAAGGCATTAGTTGATAGTATAATTGAAGATAAAATAAAAGTGTGTCATTTGAACTCGAGTAATGTTTGTTTATGTGATGCTCTCAATGTGGCTTTAGGCTGCTGCTGTCGTCGTGTTTGTCGAGTCTAATTGAATTCTTCCACTATTTGTTTAGTGTTTATGACGAGTACTGGACCGCCGACGCGAGGCTGCTTATCCGGAGTTCAAGGAGGGGTTCGATAATGTACAGCCACGAGCACTAATAAGTATCCATGCAGGTGTGCTTGGAATACCTACTTTAGAGTCAGTAAATAAATACACAATAAAATCTCCATTGGAATTATATAGTTCGTTGGTGAATTGGACATTTCAGATCTTCAACTCAGGCTGTTATACATATTAATGCTCGTGACTGTACATACCTCATCAGAATTTGACGGACATGACTCGTTCGCTGGGAATTGAGGAAGTCTACTTGTTGTTGTTGTTGCTGGGACTGAGCACGTGGGGGTGGGGGGTGGGGGGAGCACGAGCTGATTGACCAACACCAGAAAGTAGAAATCAACAGGAAATCTTTGTGTTGAGTCTCAGTTGCCCCTGGGTTTGGTTCGATGCCAATTCCTTCACAACATTTGCATCAGTAATGGAGATGTCTGCATTATCAGTCTAATTGCGAAATTTGCCGACATCACACAACCAGAAGGTGATGCTAATGTTTCTTCACTCGAGGAGACAAAAGAACTACACTATTATGTATATAGTGACTTAATCAAGGTGGAGTGGTGTGTCTGCTCAGTGGCAAATGCTGTTTAAGGATCCTGTGATCCTGTATTAGAATTGAAGGCTTCTGATTTCTCCTGACTATGCCACGAAACACGCTCCATCCCTATAGGTAGTGTTTCGTGGCATTATTTCAAGGACTCATTTACCTCCAATTTTCTGACTATATCACAGGGTCCTTAAGGGGGTAATTCTTGTTTGTTACATTGTAGTGACTTGATTCCTCCAAACTATGCCAGGCAACAGGAACAGAATAGCAAACATATTAGTGTTCTGTTGCTTAGAATAGTTTGGAGGATTCAGTTACTCCAGATTTACCAACACAAAACTTCCACCTTAACCTGGACCAGTGCAAAGTAATTTATCTTTGTCCCGTGTCTCCAAAAGCCACATATTCTATCAACAATTGTAGTTGATTTTTCTGACCCGTTAAGAGATCTTGGTGGACTGATCAGCATCGAACCAATATTTTCTAAACGATGCATTGAAATGAAAGATAAGTGAATTTCAAAATGTGTATAAAGAGACATTTAGGTATAGATACAAGGTAATCATTTTACATTTTGCACAGTTCCTTGGCTCAACTCCATACCTGGAATATAAAGTGCAGTTCTGACCACCGACCTTGTAAATAAAAGGCGATGCTTGAAATACCACAAAAAAAAAAAAAAAAAAAAAAAAGTGCAGGTAATGGATGGGATTCTTTTCATTCAAGACGAGACTTTGGTAAGGTTAGCTGATGGGGATCTTGAAGGACATGAAAGCAATGGATGACTCTCACGCTTATTTAGTTTACACACGACGGGCTGAAAGTCGATATTATAGTATAAAGAGTTTGAAAAATGACGTATCAAGTAACCTTATTATATATTCTTTACCAGTAGCTAGCTTATCATTACTTGAAATCGTCTACCAGTTTAAGACCTGCTGACCTATAGAGAAAGTATTTGTAGGTTTAATTTAGGAGAGTTTATAGTTTTGGCAAATTTGGAGATAATGTTTCCTCCAAACTATTACAGGCAACAGAATACCATTGTTTTTGTTAAGGAGAAAAATAGAAAGAGAGCGAAAGAGAGAGGTAAAAAAGGTGGAAGAGAATAGAGAGAGGAATAAGAGAGAGGAGGAAAAAAGAAATATAATAAAAGTAAACAGTAGAGAGAGAAACAAGGGAAATAAGAGAAGGAAAGAAAACATGCATGGAAAACGAGAATAATATAGGAAGGAGGACGAGAAGAGATAAAAAGAAAATAGGACAGACAGACAACAGACACACAGACAGACAGACAGAGAAAGGAAAGCCACACCATCAGTAGTCAAAGCAGGTCCCATTTTCTAACCTCTCTTAAAATACGATAGCGAGAGAACATTCATTTGTGTCTCGTAGTTCAGGTACTGTACCAGCCAATATATCTGTAGCAGAAAAAATAAAAAAAATAAAAACTCCCTTAGTATGTTATTTATAGGTGTTGTACTTTGCAATGTTAGTGCTATATATTGTACAGATGTAGAAAGAGAAATTAGGAGTGTTTTATATATATATTTATATTGTGTATTTTTCAATCTTCAAAATGCCTGATTACATTTATTATGGCCTTGTTAAAGATAGTAATTATTATCGTGTTTTTTTTTTTTTTTTTAATCTGTGTCGCCAATGTACAGTAAACAAAAACCCTACCAGCTCTCTCATGGTCTGATAAAATATTTCAGAGTTTGCAGGACTTAGTAAGGTACCGGTATATGATGTTATTACTCATTGGAGAAAAATATAACCCCCCAAACCTGAGAGTGAAAACGTACCTGTGAATTTAAATAAGTTAATTTGTCACTTTGGAGCACCTTGATTCCTCCAAAGTATGCCAGGAAACAGAGCCAGGTGAACAAAAATAATAGTGTCCTGTTGTTTGGGATAGTATGGTGGAATCATTTGCTCCAGATGAACCAATACTTATACCAGTGCCGAAAGGGAAAGCGTTCAGTAGTTTCAACCAGAGAAAGTAATACAAAATTATCTTAATTAACCGAAAAAAATAAAGTGAAAAATGGGATGGTCAGTGTGGAAGAGTTAAAATTTATAGATGTAAAATTAATGGAATCATCTGTTGCAGTTGAATTTGAATGTTACAGATTCCTCCAAATTTTGAGGATTGAGTTAGTGAAGGAAATGGAGGAAGAAGAAGAAGATATAAAGATGGATAAAGTTGTAATGCAAGGAGAAGAATGAGGAAAAGAATCAGTGAGGGAGAAGGAAGAGAAGAATATGAACAGAACAGACTCAAGTAGGGAGATGAAGAGTTAGTTACAGAATGAAGATGTGATAAGAAATGTAAAAAAAAAAGATAATGTTCCAGGTCAAGTGAAGAAAGTATAATTATTAAGGCTGCAGTGTATTTTTTTGTGATGTTGTTGTGTTGTGTTAATTTCAGCATTCTTTCTGTCGGCACTATAACTGTGTGTGTGTGTGTGTGTGTGTGTGTGTGTGTGTGTGTGTGTGTGTGTGTGTGTGTGTGTGTGTGTGTGTGTTGTGTGTGTGTGTGTGATCCAGCCTCTCCTCTTTGTAAAACCCTTGACCAGCTTATTCTCTCTTACCTTTCTTCCTCTCTTGTCTACTACGCTTACATTCTCTCTCTCTCTCTCTCTCTCTCTCTCTCTCTCTCTCTCTCTCTCTCTCTCTCTCTCTCTCTCTTTCCATCATCCCTTCATGCATCCTAAACATCTACAGTATACCCATCCATCCAGCTCACTTTTTTTTTTGTTCAGTGTTTTTCCTGCCCAGTTGCTCCCCCCTCACCTCAACAACACCTCACTGCTGTCTCTCTCTCTCTCTCTCTCTCTCTCTCTCTCTCTCTCTCTCTCTCTCTCTCTCTCTCTCTCTCTCTCTCAACCATTTACATCTTCCTCACTATTCATTATTCTCAACACCCATTCCACGTCCCTAACCACAACTCTCCTCCCTTGCACAAATCCAGTCCTTTCTCCCTTCCTTCTTATCGTTCCATCATCTATAGCTAACTAACTAACTAGCCCTCTTCCCTTCCGCTACTCTCACCCCTCCTCCCTTCCTCTACTCTCACCCCCTCCTCCCTTCCGCTACTCTCACCCCTCCTCCCTTCCTCTACTCTCACCCCTCCTCCCTTCTTCTACTCTCACCCCCTCCTCCCTTTTCCTCGTTCCCATCCCATCCCATCCCATCCCACCCCATCCCCCTTCTACAGCCTCAGCCATTCTTCACATCCCATTCTTCCCCATCCAGTGGTCAATACAATTTCCTTCTTCCTCTTCCACTACCCTCTCCAACACCATCACCTATTTTCAACCCTCAGCCCTCCCTCCCTCCTTCCCTCCCTACCTACTTTATTCCATCATTCCAGTCGCTCTTACTTCCTCTACTTCCATCTCTCCCTCCCCCTTAGCACTTATCTCTGTTCCTCACCACCACCATCAACACCATCACTCCCTACCACAATCACCCCCCTCACCCAACCACCCTCACTTCACACACCTCACAACCCTTCACCCCTCACCACCCTCACCTCACAACCCTTCACCACACACCCCTCACTCCCTCCCTACCACAATCACCACTACCCTCACCCTCACCTGTCTCTGGCCAACCGGTGTGGCCTTAACACTGGACTCACACTAGTGCTTGGAGTCGGGCTGGACGGAAGCAAACCTCACCATTGATTCACTCACTGTTTGGGGAAGGGGAGGATAAAACGATGGTGTGTGTGTGTGTGTGTGTGTGTGTGTGTGTGTGTGTGTGTGAGAGAGAGAGAGAGAGAGAGAGAGAGAGAGGACGTATAGAAGAGTGAGGTAGAGAGGAAGGGAAGGAGAGAAGAAAAAAGGATGAGAGAGAGAGATGAGAGGTAGGGAAGGAGGGAAGAATAAAGAATGAAAGAGAGAGAGAGAGAGAGAGAGAGAGAGAGAGAGAGAGAGAGAGAGAGAGAGAGAGAGAGATGAGATGAATGGGGCAACAACAGATAAAGAGAAGGGAAAGAATGTGTGCATATGAAAGGCAGGACAAATGAGGCAGCAACAAGTATAGATACCATAAGCTTTCATACCATGTTGTTACCCTGTGAGAGACTGATAAAAGAGGAAAGAAGAAGGAGAAGAAGAAGAAGAGGAATGGGGTGGTGGGGGGGAGATAAAGAGTGGAGGATGAAGGAGGGAGGTATGGGGAGAGGGAGAAAAAGGGGAAGGGATGGATGGATGGGGGAAGTAGAAGAAGGGAGGTAGGGATGGGGTGGGGAAAGAAGTGTAGGACTCCACGGTGTAGTAGTAGTAGTAGTAGTAGTGGTAGTAGTGGTAGTGGTGGTGGTAGTAGTAGTAATAGTAGTGGTAGTAGTGGTAGTAGTAGTAGTAGCAGGTCTGGAACCCGTGTGGCATGTTAAATAGGAAGGCCATCAAACCTTATTACTTCTGTTCTGTTTGACCCATACTGTATCACCGACCAGTCAGCCAAACAGTCAGTCAACCAGCCAACCAGTCAGACATTCAGCCAGCCAGTCAGTAAGGGAGCCAGTCAGTCAGTGAGTTAGTCAGTCAACCAGTTAACCAGTCAGTCAGTGAGTCAATCGTGTCCTTCCTTACTGAGCTTTGTAATCAGTACCTAATGTATAGTTCTTTACCTAGGTGCCCTTTTACCACCTGGAGAGAGAGAGAGAGAGAGAGAGAGAGAGAGAGAGAGAGAGAGAGAGAGAGAGAGAGAGAGAGAGGACGTACAAGAGTGAGGTAGCGAGGTAGAGAGGGAGGAAAAAGTATGTGTGTGTGTGAGAGAGAGAGAGAGAAAGAGAGAGAGAGAGAGAGAGAGAGAGAGAACAAGAATGAGAGAGAGAATGAGAGAGAGAACGAGAGAGAGTCTAAGTCTAATCCCTCATTCTTCTCTACTCACCAACCTACCTTGTATACCCTTGCCCTCAGCTGCCCTCTCTCTCTCTCTCTCTCTCTCTCTCTCTCTCTCTCTCTCTCTCTCTCAAAACCTGAAGCCCCTTACTTATCTACAGTAGAGCCCCCTCTCCCTCTATACTACTACTACTACTACTACTACTACTACTACTACTACTACTACTTTTCTGGTGGTGTGTGTGGAGTGGTGTGGAGTGGCGGCCCTTCCTCTACCCCTTATACACCCTCATACACCTTATACCTATACCCTTATACTCCTTATACCTATACCCCTTATACACCCTCATGTCTGTTGTGTCCTCACCTTGTTTTCTGCCCCTCTCTCTTCTCTTTCTCTTCTCTTCTCTCTCCTCTCTCTCTCCTCTCTCTCTCTTCATCACACACACCAAGCAACATCTTCACACCTTTCTTTCTCTTTTATGTGTTGCCCCATTCCTCTCATTTCTTTCCCTGTGTGTGTCTGTCTGTCTCTTTCTTTCTTTCTCCATTCTTCCTTTCTTATATTTCACCTTCTCTCACTGTTTGACCCACTCTCTCTCTCTCTCTCTCTCTCTCTCTCTCTCTCTCTCTCTCTCTCTCTCTCTCTCTCTCTCTCTCTCTCTCAGAAGTCTTGCTGTCTACGTACCCCCCCATCCCTGTCACACTGCTCTCCCCTCCCGTCCCCTCCCCCATCTACCCCTCCCCCATTCCTTTCCCTGTTCCAGCCGTCGCTTCGTATCCCAGCTTCCGTGTAGGAGGGGGACTGGAATGGGAAGGAAAAGGGAGAGAGAGAGAGAGAGGGCGAGAGGGAAAAGAAAGGGAAGTGTGTGTGTGTGGAGAAAGAAAGGAAGGAGAGGGGCGAAAGGGAGAGAGGAAGAATATGAAAGGAAATAGGAGAAAGGGTGAATAGAAAGGAAGGAAGGAAATGAGGAATGGGATAAGGAGAGGGGGCGAAAGGGAGAGAGAAGAATATGAAAGGAAATGGGAGAAAGGGTGAATAGAAAGGAAGGAAGGAAATGAGGAAGGAGAGGGGGCGAAAGGAGAGAGAAGGAAATGAAAGGGGAGTGTGTGGAGAAAGGAGGGAATAAATGGGAATGGAGAAGGAGGGAGGAAAGGAATGAAGTGAAGAGTGAGGTAAGAGAGAAGAAAGTTGAAGAGAAGAAAAAGAAAGAGAGTGAAATAAAATAGAGTTGAAAGTAGGAGAGAAAGGAAGGAAATTGAATAGGGAGGTAGAGAGAAAGTAAGGAAGGAGGAAGAGGAGGAGGAGGAGGAGGAGGAGGAGGAATAGGAGGAAGAAGAGGAGAACGAGGAGGAGGAGGAGGAGGAGGAGGAGGAGGAGGAGGAGGAGGAGTGGAAAGTTAGACAAGAGGAAATATTATGTTGAAGTTCCAAATACAAGGGAATAAAAATGACGATAAATATGACGATAAATAGGGGGAAGAAATAGATGAGGATGCATTGTAGATTGATGATGAGAGAGAGAGAGAGAGAGAGAGAGAGAGAGAGAGAGAGAGAGAGAGAGAGAGAGAGAGAGAGAGAGAGAGAGAGAGAGAGGCCAGCATTCTATGTGATGCGTACACTGACCACCTCAGGAATAATTACAAATCCAGGAAGAGAGGAAGAAGAGGAGGAGGAGGAGGAGGAGGAGGTGGAGGAGGAAGAGGAGGAAGAGGAGAGAGAGGAGGAGGAGGAGGAGGAGGAGGAAGAGGTGGAGGAGGAAAGAGGGGAAGAGGGGGAGGTGAAGCATAGGTGGAATAAACACACACACACACACACAGAAAGAGAGAGAGAGAGAGAGAGAGAGAGAGAGAGAGAGAGAGAGAGAGAGAGAAAGA
This sequence comes from Petrolisthes manimaculis, assembly GCA_034508575.1. NCBI lineage: Eukaryota > Metazoa > Arthropoda > Malacostraca > Decapoda > Porcellanidae > Petrolisthes > Petrolisthes manimaculis. The sequence continues at coordinate 83,929 of JAWZYT010003397.1, forward strand.
GAGACCTATAAGAAGAGAAGTGAGCATGGAACGGGAAAAAGAGAGAAAGGAAGAATTGGGAAGCTGTAGATAAATAAAAGATTAGGAACATGGAACAGGAGATATACCCCCCCCAAAAAAAAAAAAAAAAAAAAATGGTGAGTGTCAGAAACGAAAAAAAAAAAAAAAATACAGAAATGGAAACACGAAGGATAGTGAAAGTAAAAAAAAATTGGAAACATAGAAATAAAACTAAAAATATAAAAAATGGCAGAATTAAAAAAAAGAAAGAAAAAAAAATAGGAACGAAATGACAGCATGTGTATATTGAACAAAAAAAGAAGTATATACTGAACAAAATAAAAAAGACTTATAAGATTATATACATAAACTATTAATTAAAGGGTGTTGTAGTAGTAGTTAAGAGTGTTGGTCGATAATCTGGAGCAACTAAATTCCTCAAATAATAATTCCAAGTAAATAGAGGTCCCCATTATATTTGCCAATCTGGCCCTGTTTCCTGACATACTTTGGAGGAATCATGGCTCTCCAATGTATGTATGTACAGTCGGCCTCAGGAATTCGTACACAGAATATTGATTAAGATAAGATAAGATAAGATAAGATAAGATATACTTTATTGTCTTATTGCATTATATATACAATGAGAAATAAAATACAATGAGAAATTAAAAGGGGTATATATTTTGCACATGCTGTAAGGATAATTCTGCTGACTGATTCAATTATTAGCCAAATAACATGACTTAGGAAATTTTTGGTGTTAGGAAAATAATGTACACTCGTGATACATAATTCCTGACCAGAGTGTGAGGAACAGAAAGCTTCGAATCGCCTGTTATTGCTCATTTCCACCCAGTACACCTATAGAGGCTGAGTTCGAATGCAGGGTATGTTAGAGACAGCAATTTCAGCCTGTATAATAATAATAATAAAAATGATAATAACAATAACAATAATAATAATAATAATAATAATATTAATAATGATAATAATAATAATAATAATATTGATAATAACAATAATAATAATAATAATAATAATAATAATAATAATAATAATAATAATAATAATAATAATAATGATAATAATAATGATAATAATAATGATAATAATAATAATAATAATAATAATAATAATAATAATTGTATGATCATAATAATTGGATGATCATTATAAAAAGTCTACGGACAATAGGGACCACCTTTTCAACATCACTCCCACGCACCAAAGAATATGTAGATAAATATATATATAAATTGAATGAATATATAAATGAATATAAAAATAAATAAAGTCTAGTCTACAGGCTAATAATCCCCGAAGTTGTGGTTATAATGTATTGTCTTGAGATGTTTCAAGAAAAAAAAAAAAAACAGACTGATTTTCACTTTTAAGGGTGTGGGAATTGGAGGTCAGGCTGGGAAGGGGGAGGGTGCGGGAGTAGGGGGACAGGCTTGGGGTAGGGGGGGGTAGAAAGCCTGTCCCCTATTCTCGCACCCCCTCCTAACCCCCTCAAGCCTGTCCCCTACTCCCACAAGCCTGTCCCCTTACTCCCTCAAGCCTGTCCCCTACTCCCTAACCCCCAAACCTCTCCAAGCCTGTCCCCTACTCCCACACCCCCCTTAATATAATAACAGTAGATGAAAATGAATTAATCCTGGAGCCGAACCAGATCCGATTCTCTCCCCAAAACGAAATACTTGTTGTTCACGAGGCCCGCGTTTGGTAAATGATCGTAATGATTCGTAAATGTTTCATAAAATTTACGTAAGAGAGAGAGAGAAAGAGAGAGAGAGCGATGGGGGAATGAGAGAGAGAGATGGGAGGAATGAAACAGAGAGAGACAGAGAGAGAGAATAAAAAATAAGGGAATGAAGAGAGAGAGAGAGAAATAGGAAAATAAAACAGAGGAGAGAGAGAGAGAGAGAGAGAGAGAGAGAGAGAGAGAGAGAGAGAGAGCTGACGGATTGATTATTAGGAACTACAGAAAAACAAACAAACATTCGCCACACAAAGGGAGTGAGAGTAGGTAACAGCAGGAACAATCTGTCTGTCATTGAGTTAGCTGTCAGATTCACAAACATGATGCTCCACTACCACCACCAGTACCACCACCAGTAAGTCACAACACTCACTCTACTTCCGTCATTGGACCTGATATGTTTCCTACAGCGCTACACCTGTCTGGGGCAAGTCTCACTAGCTATAGCTCTTGGTGAGAGATCGATTGCTTTATGTTTTGATATTATTGTTATTATTGTTATTATTGTTGTTATTTTTGGTAATGTTGTTATTGTCATTGTTGTTATTGTCATTGTTGTTGTTATTTTTATTGTTTTTATTATTATTTATTATTATTATTATTATTATTATTATTATTATTATTATTATTATTATTATTATTATTATTATTATTATTATTATTATTATTATTATTATTATTATTATTATTATTATTATTATTATTATTATTATTATTATTATCTTCGTTATTATTGTTATTGTTGTTGTTATTATTGTTATTGTTGTTGTTATTATTATTTTTATTATTATTGTTGTTATTGACATCGTTATTGTTTTTATTATTGTTTTTATTATTTTTGTTATCATTATTATTATCATTATTATTATTATTTACATCATCATCACAATATTTTCATCACATATATTATTATCATCATCTTCAAGACATATGCTCTGACCTTGACCTTGACCTTGGACGAAAACCTCATAATGTCAGTGACGTCATACAGCAGCACGTCAACACACACACACACACACACACACACACACACACACACACACACACTAAATGATGGATGGTGGTGATGTGTGTGTGGCGAATGTTTGTTTGTTTTTCTGTAGTTCCTAATAATCAATCCGTCAGCTCTCTCTCTCTCTCTCTCTCTCTCTCTCTCTCTCTCTCTCTCTCTCTCTCTCTCTCTCTCATAAGAAGGAAGTAGCCAACATGTTTTTCAACTATCTTTAGGCTTATAAAGTTCGTAATTGAATTCAGCGCCTCAGTTACAGTAGACAGAGCTGCCATAAGGAAAAAAAAATAATATTGGCCAGAGATCGAGAGTTTGTGAAATACGTTTGGAAAAGAAATAATACGTTTGGAAAAGGAATAATACGTTTGGAAAAGGAATAATACGTTTGGAAAAGGAATAATACGTTTGGAAAAGAAATAATACGTTTGGAAAAGGAATAATACGTTGGAAAAGGAATAATACATTTGGAAAAGAAATAATTACGTTTGGAAAAGAAAGAATACGTATATATGAGTCCTGATTCATATTCAAAGACTATTTTATTATAATAGAGAAAAGTTTACCAATATAATGTTAACAGTATGCAGGTAGTACTGTATATTCATTAAAAATTACTGGTAATATATTCATTAAAAATTATTGGTAGTATATTCGTGACAAAATAGTGGTAGTATATTCATTCAAAATTACTGGTAGTATATTCATTAAAAATTATTGGTAGTATATTCATGACAAAATAGTGGTAATATATTCATTAAAAATTACTGGTAGTATATTCATTACAAATTACTGGTACTATATTCGTGACAAAATAGTGTTAGTATATTCGTGATGTTGTTTGTAGAGGGTTACAGACGTGACCTAAGAGCACCTGATATGAACCCTGCACAAGTCAGGAGAATTGCCAGGAAGTGTTGTGATTATAAACAATAGATGCCAGAATATATAGGAGCAACAATTCCTGGGGTGACTTTTTGAGTGTTTTGTGTGACTGTATAATTATATGATCGAGAAGCTTGTACAGTCACGAGTACTAATAAGTATTCAGGTGTGACTCGAATACCTGGTCACAGTAAAATAAACGCACACTAAGATATACCTGGTCACAGTAAATAAACGCACACTAAGATATCCATTGTACAGTCACGAGTATTAATGAGTAATCAGGTGTGCCTCGATTACCTGGACACAGTAAATAAACGCACAATAAGAGCTTCATTGGAATTAGTTCATTGGTGAATTGGATTGTTCAAAGCTTCAACCAAAGCTAACGTATACGTATTAGTGCTTGTGACTGTACACCATGCTAGAGCTCAATTCTTTACGGACTAAAATATATACAATTATGTTTACCAGGTCCGCTGATGAAGATTATTAAAATGCATCTATAAAATTCTATATACTTCCAGCCAACAAACACTTTTTAAAATCAATTCCTAAGACGAAAAAAAAAAAAAAAAAAAAAAAAAAAAACCACCCCCACCCAGATCGAGCAAAACAACAAAAAACACTCTGGTCATTTTTTCTTTAAACCTTCAGTCTAAAGGAATCGGTTGCCAGCAGAGGTAGATGACAGTTCCTCGAAAGAGCCGCCTTAGATGTCAGTAGAATGTTGTCTCTCTTTTTTAGTCCTACCCTCGACATCCTCCTATACAGTGGTACAGTTGCCTCACAAATTTCGAGACACTACATGCTTGAGTTTAGCAGGTATAGTGTCCTCGAATATTTTGGAGGCAACTGTACCTCCTCCGTATATATCGGTCGTCCGTCACATCTTTGAAGTTTATTGTCCTTGAAACTAAAAGGTAGTCTAAACACACACACACACATACACACACACACACACACACACACACACACACACACACACACACACACACACACACACACACACACTTTATGCTTTGTCAACTTTCTGTAACTTTCTTCCTTCTTCTCTTTTCTGCTATTTCTCCTTCCTCCCTCACCTTTTTCTGCTATTCCTCCTTCCTCCCTCACTTTTTTCTGCTATTTCTCCTTCCTCCCTCACCCTTTTCTTCTATTTCTCCTTCCTCTCTCACCCTTTTTCTAATAAACCCCTTTCTTCCTCATCCTCTTTCTAATATATATACCCCTTTCCTCCTTCATCTTTTTCTGCTATATCCCTTCCTCCTTTATTCCTTTTCTGTTACACCACCCTTCCTCATCCCTTTTAATTTATTCCCCTTCCTTTTATCTCTCCCTCCATCCCTCCCTCACTCCCTCTTCATCTTCCCCTCCCCTCACTCCCTCTTCATCCTCCCCTCCCCTTCATCCCCTCCCCTCCATCCCTCACTCCCCTACCTCCTCCCCTCACTCTCTCCTCCTTCCTCCTTACTAGTTTACTATAATCTCTGCCTTCCTCTCGCCACACGTGCCCGTAGAGAGGTACCTGTGGTTCGCCATGACAACGAACCCCTCTGGGACTGACGAAGGAAAGGGGGGGGGGGAGGAAGGGGGGTAAGGAAGGAGGAGAAAAGCGAGGAGGGAAAAGTTAAAGATGACTAGTTTGAGAGAGAGAGAGAGAGAGAGAGAGAGAGGAGAGAGAGAGAGAGAGAGAGAGAGAGAGAGAGAGAGAGAGAGAGAGAGAGAGAGAGAGAGAGTTACAAGGAGTTACAAAGGAAAAGAAGTACCCTAGAAGACCTTACGATCCATACAAAGAGGGTACCTGTGGGTTTAGTTGTGCAAGTATGTGACCGTCCTTGAATGTGTCATGTGATACCATCAAGGGACACTCACACAACGGCTTAAACACCTAAACGGTGGTTTAAGACTTTGTCTAATCTTGACTTGAACTGGTCCACAGAGTTGCTGTTGACTACATCAGCAGGAAGCGCGTTCCAAGTACCGCAGATACTGTATGTAAAGAATTTACCACACCGATCACGGTTGTATCGCTTCAGTTCAAGTTTGTAGCCATGATCCTGGTTGTGCCCTCACTGAGTTGGAAAATGTCCCTGTAGTCCACATTGTCAAAGCCTCGTAGTATTTTAAACACTTCGATAAGCTGACCACGCAGTCTCCGAGTTTCAAAGAGAACAGGTTGAGTTCTACCAACCGATCTTTATAGCCTCTTGTGTCTAAGAGAGGGTATAAGAGAGAGTTAATGGAATGAAACTGGGACAGAGAGGATAAACACACACACACACGGATAATTGAACGAAAGGTTGAACAGAGATGAAAAAAAATAATTCTCATACTGTCAGAAATGGAGAAGGACAAAAGAGAAAAGAAAGAACACACACAGTAGTAGAAGGAGGAAGATGAGAGTGAACGGAGAGAGAGAGATAATTGTAAACTGGAGGAAATAAATGAAGGGAAATAACAAGGGATAATATCAATTTTATTTTTATTTCATTTTTTTCTTCAAGGGCGTAAAGTTATGTGATTTCGTGTGATTTAATGGAAGGCAAATGACTCTTATAATATTATGCCACGATACAGATCCTTCATTATATTAGATTTTTTTTTTTTTTTTTTTTTTTTGCATATGGTTTGAAAGTGTCACTAGCCCTTCCATCACCTGGCCATAATAATAATAAATAATAATAATAATAATAATAATAATAAATAATAATAATAGAATTCTAAGAGAAGGCGAAACATGAAAAAATAAAAAGTTGGAAGATGAAAGGAGAAGAATAATGGATGATAATGTAGAGAGAGATCCAACAGATGAGTTAAAAAAAAAAAAAAAAAAAAAAAAAAACGGAAATATCTAAATGTCTTTTTTTTTTTTTTTATAACGATTGTCAAGAGGAAAATCTCACTTCTCAAACATATAACTGAGAGTACTTGAAGTCACAGCTGGTGGCATGAGTTGCAGGACTTCACTATATACCGCGAGGCCCCCATGCATGGCAAATTTAATATATTAAATGCATTTTTCTTTTAGGTGAAATTTACTTCCAAAATTTACTTCCACCAAAAGCCACGTATAAATGGTCAAATATTGTGGTTTTGTGTAGAATTTGTCCACACAATAAATACACAGACGAGACTCTTCTATCATATTTAAGGGGGAGATACAGTGTTGGTAAATCAGGAATATATGGTTCCTCCAGACTACTTCAAGCAACACACCACTATTATTTTTGTTAACATGGTACTGTTTCTTGACATACTTTGGAGGATTCAAGGGACTCCAATGTATCTAAAGTGTGTCCTCCCCTTAAGGGCAATGATTAATTTGACGTAATGACAAAGGACTAAATCAAGTTAACCAATTATATTTCTCATCACTATAAAAAAAAATGTGAACTCGTGGCGGTATGGGCTAGAGAGGTAAATGTTTTTGAAGCCTACTGTATATATATAATTTTAATGTCCCCAATTTATAATGTTCATAATTTCTTTACTCACTCGGTCTCGTCACTTCTGAACTGAATATATGTTTCTAATTAAGGGGGGTAATACACTTTTGGTACATTGGAGCGCTTTGATTCCTCCAAAGTATGCCAGTAAACAGGACCAGATTAGCAAAATAATGGGTGACCTGTTGCCTGGAGTAGTTTGGAGGAATAATTTGCTCCGGATTTACACCTGAGCACCATTAATTTCCATCACAATTTTTTTTCTATATACCATTAATTTAGATCACCTTTTATTTATGCATCAATAATTTCCAGCTTTTTTTTTTATTATGCACCTTTAATTTCCATCACCTTTTTTTTATGCACCATTAATTTAGATAACTTTTTTTTAAGCACCATTAATTTCCATAACCATTTTTTTCTATACACCATTAATTTAGATCACCATTTTTTATGCACCATTAATTTACATCACCATTTTTTATGCACCATTAATTTACATCACCTTTTTTTATGCATCAATAATTTGCATCACCTTTTTTTATACACCATTCATTTCCATAACTTTTTTTTTTTTTTTTTGCACATAGGAGTTACACGTATGAGGCATCGACAGAATGAAAATTTTGAAAGTAAGAGTGTGTGTGTGTGTGTGTGTGTGTGTGTTTGTGTGTGTGTGTGTGTGTGTGTGTGTGTGTGTGTGTGTGTGTGTGGTGTGTGTGT
>JAWZYT010003398.1:2500-27500 GCA_034508575.1 Petrolisthes manimaculis
GAAGGAAAGAAGAAAAGAAGGAAGATGAGGATAAAAGAGAGAAGGAAAATATTTAAGATGAGAATTAGATTATAAAATGTGTAAGTACTGTATGTAAGTAGGTAAGGTAAGGAAGTAGTTGGGTTAGGTTAGGTATATACTGTAAGTAGGTTAGGTATGTAAGTTAGATTAGGTTAGGTAAGTAAGTTAGGTTAGATATGTAAGTAGGTTAGGTTAAGTAAGTAAGTTAGTAAGTAGTTTGGTTAGGTTAGGTAAAGTAAGTACAGTAGTTTGATTAGGTTAGGTACCATATGTAAGTTAGGTTAGGTAAGTAAGTAGGTTAGGTTAAGTAGTAAGTTAGTAAGTAGTTTGGTTAGGTTAAGTAAGTTAGTAAGTAGTTTGGTTAGGTTAGGTACCTATGTAAGTAGGTTAGGTTAGGTAAGTAAGTAGGTTAGGTATGTAAGTAGGTTAGGTTAAGTAAGTTAGTAAGTAGTTTGGTTAGGAGTAGGGGGGACAGGCTTGGGGGGGTTAGGGGGTGCTGGAGTAGGGGGGACAGGCTTGGGGGGGTTAGGGGGGTGCTGGAGTAGGGGGGGGACAGGCTTGGGGGGGTTAGGGGGGTGCTGGAGTAGGGGGGGGACAGGCTTGGAGGGGTTAGGGGGGTGCTGGAGTAGGGGGGGGACAGGCTTGGGGGGGTTAGGGGGGTGCTGGAGTAGGGGACAGGCTTGGGGGGGTTAGGGGGTGCTGGAGTAGGGGACAGGCTTGGGGGGGTTAGGGGGGTGCTGGAGTAGGGGACAGGCTTGGGGGGGTTAGGGGGTGCTGGAGTAGGGGGACAGGCTTGGGGGGGTTAGGGGGGTGCTGGAGTAGGGGGGGGACAGGCTTGGGGGGGTTAGGGGGGTGCTGGAGTAGGGGACAGGCTTGGGGAGGGGGGGATAGGAGGGTGCGGGAATAGGGGACAGGCTTTCTACCCCTCCCCAAGCCTGTCCCTCTATCCCGCACCCCCCAAACCCCCCCCAAGCCTGTCCCCTTATTCCCGCACCCCCTCAGGATATACAAAAAAAAATACATAAATATATAATTATGAAGTTACAGAAGTTATGTATTTGTTTATATAATTATAATAACAATAATAATAATAATAATAATAAATTAATTACTAATAATAATAATAATAATAACAATAATAATAATAATAATAATAATAATAATAATAATAAATTAATTACTACTAATAATTATAATAATATTAATTGTATTAGTAGGTATAGTATAGTAGTAATAATAAGTATAGTATATAGTAGTAATAGTAGGTATAGTATAGTAGTAATAGTAGTTATAGTAGTAATAATAATAGTAGGTAATTTGTAGTAATAATAATAATACAATTAATAATTAATAATAAATTGCCCATACCTGTTGTTGTTGTTGTTTGATGCTATATGAATTAGCCGAGGTTATAGCATGAAGGAAATATACGGAAAATACCGGATATATATGGAAAATACCGGAAATATACTGAAAATACCGGATATCAACATTATACACTCCACTCACAACGAAGGCAGAGAGGTAACTAAAAAAAATGGCGGGAAAACCAAATATATATATCATATTTTTGTTTATATACCTTTAATTTCTAAGGCAAAGATATCGTAGCTGCTGATTGATATAATTAGTGAATTAATAAATTTAAAAATATATATATATAATTAAGGTGTGAAATATTGTGCAAGAAATAAAAATAAAATGAAATTATAATAATGAATGAAAAGGCGGGAAAAATAAATGACAATAATTTATCCTTTAATTTTCTAAGGTAAATTATAGTATTGATATGATGATTATTTATGATCAGTTCTTGGCTATGAATAAATAAACGTATAAAGTTAATTAATGAACACAAAACACAATAAATTAAACGAGATAACAGATTAATTAATTAAACACATTTCATTTTGTGTTTTACATGTTTATTCTCATTTTTTTTTCTATATATCAGTAAAAACAAAGGTAAATTTACAGTAAACCTGGGTTCAGTAAAACGTATATATTAGTATGTTTTACCACTAATTAGGACCATTCTAAGACTATTTTCTTCAATGGTGTTTCTCTCGGAAATGCCCCGTTTTCGAGATATGCCCAGTTTTCATACCCCATACAAACTTGGGGGAGAGCCTGGGAATATGGGGTTTTGGGTGGGAGAAAACATGATGTACACTATGGCGTTGCCTTTATAATATGTAATTGTCTTAAATAAACACTTGAAACCGGAAATAAAAGCGAAATAACAAAGTTTTCGAGACCGATACAATAAAATACAATTATAGCTCAAACAGCAGCGTTCCAACACGTGTTGGCTTGGGTTGGGCTAGATATTCAAATCAAATGGTTATTTTGGGAATTAGTATTACCTAACCTGACCTAACCTAACCTAACCTAGACCACGACAGACTACCGGGACCTAACCTGGGCTAACTACCGGGCCTAACCTGGGCATAAAACCGGTATAACAAATAGAAGAAGTTACCGGGTAAATATCCAGGAACGTAGATGGATACAGGACGCTCAAACACAGTATTCCCAAAACAAAATATAGCCAATACAGCCACAAGTGGCGTGAATATTACAACATTTGCAACACTGATAATGTTTTCCCCCACCCAAAACCCCGTATTCGCAGGCTCTCCCCCAAGTTTGTATGGGGTATGAAAATGGGGGCATACCTCGAAAACGAGTCATTTCTAAGAGAAACAAAGTTAGGAAGTGTATTATAAAGGCAACGCCATAGTGTACAGCATGTTTTCTCCCACCCAAAACCCCGGATTCCCAGGCTCTCCCCCAAGTTTGTATGGGGTATGAAAACTGGGCATATCTCGAAAACGGGGCATTTCCGAGAGAAACACCATTGAAGAAAATAGTCTTAGAATGGTCCTAATTAGTGGTAAAACATACTAATATATACGTTTTACTGAACCCAGGTTTACTGTAAAAATACCAAAACAAATGTACTTCTATATAAAAAACTAATAAATAGATAAATGTGTAGGCTACCTAACAAACACACAAACACACAGAGAGAGGAGGGAGAGGGAGGGAGGAGAAGGAGGGAGAGGGAGAAGGAGGAGGGAGAAGGAGAGAGAGAGGGAGAGAAGGAGAAGGGAGAAGGGGCTACGAGGTGCAAAAATAACATGGCGTTTTTTTTTCTCCCCCTCCTCTCTAAGATAACCATCACACATTCACCCAATACCTTGTTTGTTGTGTGTGTGTGTGTGAGAGAGAGAGAGAGAGAGAGAGAGAGAGAGAGAGAGAGAGAGAGAGAGAGAGAGAGAAAGAGGGGGGGAATGAGGAATGAATGGAAGGGAGGGAAGGAAAATTGATAAAAATGAAGAGAGAGAGAGAGAGAGAGAGAGAAAGAGAGAGAGAAAGAATGGGGGGGATGAGGAGTGAATGGAAGGGAGGGAAGGAAAATTGATAAAAATGGAGAGAGAGAGATAGAGAGAGAGAGAGAGAGAGAGAGAGAGAGAGAGGCACAGATTAATGTGTTTGACGGTACAACTTGTGCGTCAATGTCTCACTCTCTCTCTCTTTCTCTCTCTCTCTCTCTCTCTGTCTTTCATTCCTTCTCTCTCTCTCATTTAATATTTCTCTCTCATTTAATCTCTCTTTCTTTCTTTCATTTAATCCTTCTCATTTAGCCTCTCTTTCTTTCTCTCATTTAATCTTTCTCTCTCATTTAACCTCTCTTTCTTTCTCTCATTTAATCTTTCTCTCTCATTTAACCTCTCTTTCTTTCTCTCATTAAATATCTCTCTCTCTCTCTGTCTTTCATTCCTTCTCTCTCTCTCATTTAATCTTTCTCTCTCATTTAATCTCTCTTTCTTTCCCATTAAATCTCTCTCTCTCTCTCTCTCTCTCTCTCTCTCTCTCTCTTTATTTTTATCACACACACACACACACTGACCACCACAAGCTTAAACACCTGCTGCCCCCGTAAAACACACACACACACACACACACACATTGAATTGAACACACACACACACACACACACACATTGAATTGAACACACACACACACACACACACACATTGAATTGAACACCGTAACACACACACACACACACCAGGCTGAACACACACACACACACACACACACACACACACATTGAATTGAACACACACACACACACATACACACACACTGAATTGAACACACACACACACACACACATTGAATTGAACACACACACACACACACACACACACATTGAATTGAACACACACATACACACACACACACACACATTGAATTGAACACACACACACACACACACACACACACATGACTCGCATCTAAATAAAGATAAACACGGTGTTTGATATGAGATAAATTTAGAGACACACTCACTCACTCACTCACTCAGGCAAACAGACAGACCAAATGACTCTCTCTCTCTCTCTCTCTCCCTCTCTCTCTCTCTCTCTCTTTCGTTGCATCTATCTATCTGTATCAATCTATCCTTCTATTTATATATCAATTCCTCTCTCTATCTCTCTCTCTCTCTCTCTCTCTCTCTCTCTCTCTCATCTACACACACACATACACACACACACCTACACACACTCCGCCCCGCTGCCACCGCCACCCCACCGCCACCGCCGCTGCTGCCGCCCCGCCGCCGCCGCCCCGCCGCCACCCAACCGCCACCGCCGCCGTCGCCCCGCCACTGCCGCCCCGCTGCCGCCCCGCCACCGCCGCACCGCCGCCGCCACCGCTGCCACCACCGCCCCACCGCCACCGCCGCCGCCGCCACCGCCGCCGCCGTCGTTTTTTAATAATTATTATTTTTTTTAATAATATTTATTTATTTTTAAATATATATATATATTTTTGTTAATTATTTTTTTTTTGTAATAATTAACTATTTTTTTATTATTCTTTTTTTTTATTATTATTATTTTTATTTATTAATTTTTTTCGTCGTCGTCGTCGTCGCCGCCGCCGCCGTCGCCGTCGCCACCGCCACCACCGCCGCCACTGCCGCCGCCACCGCCGCCCCGCCGCCGCCGCCGCCCCACCGCCGCCGCCGCCCCGCCGCCGCCGCCGCCAAGCCACCGCCGCCCCGCCGCCGCCACCGCTGCCCCGCCGCCGCCGCCCCGCCGCCGCCGCCCCGCCGCCGCCGCCCCGCCGCCGCCCTGCCGCCGCTGCCGCCGCCGCCGCCGTCTTTTTTTAATAATTAGGTTTTTTTTTTAATAATATATATATATATATATATATTAATATATATATTTTTCGATTATTATTTTTATTTTTAATAATTAACTTTTATTTTATTATTTTATTTATTTTTTATTATTATTAATTTTTTTTCGTCGTCGTCGTTGCCGCCGCCGCCACCGTCACCGCTGCCGCCCTGCCGCTGCCACCGCCGCCGCCGCCCCGCCGCCCCGCCGCCACCGCCGCCGCCGCCGCACCGCTGCCGCCGCCGCCGCTGCCGCCCTGCCGCCGCTGCCGCCACCGTCGTTTCTTAATATTTTTTTTTTTAATAATATATATATATATATTTTAATATATATATTTTTTTATTATTTTTTTTTGTAATAATTACCTTTTTTCTTTATTATTATTATTTTTTTTTCGTCGTCGCCGCCACCACTGCCGCCGCTGTCGCCGCCACCGCCGCCGCCGCCACCACTGCCGCCGCCTCCGCCCCGCCGCTGCCGCCACCGACGCTGCCGCCCCGCCGCCGCCGCCGCCGCCGCCCCGCCGCCGCCTCGCCACCCCTTCACCGCCGCCACCGCCGCCGCCGTCGTTTTTTAATATATATATATATTTTTTAATATTATATATTTACTTTTAAATATATATATATATATATTTTTATTATTATTATTTTCTTATTTTTTTTTTTTTTTCGTCGTCGTCGCCGCCGCCGCCGCCGCCGCCGCCACCGCCACCGCTGCCGCCCCAAAGCCGCCGCCGCCGCCGCCGTCGCCGCCCCGCCGCCGTCGCCGCCCCGCCGCCGCCCCGCCGCCGCCGCACCGCTGCCGCCGCCGCCGCTGCTGCCCTGCCGCCGCTGCCGCCGCCGTCGTTTTTTAATATATATATATTTTTTTTAATAATATATATATATATTTTTAATATATATTTATTTTTAAATATATATATATTTTTTTGATATTTTTTTTTTTTGTAATAATTAACTTTTTATTTTTATTGATATTTTTATTTATTTATTATTATTATTTTTTATTTATTATTTTTTTTTCGTCGTCGTCGTCGTCGCCGCCACCGCCGCTGCCGCCACCGCCGCTGCCGCCGCCCCGCCGCCGCCGCCATCGCCACCGCCGTGGTTTTTTAATAATTAGTTTTTTTTATTTTGTTTGTAAATAATATATATATATATATTTTAATATATATATTTTTTTATTAATTAATTTTTTTGTTGTAATAATTAACTTTTTTTAGTTTCTGCTTATTTATTTATTTTATTTTATTTCGTCGTCGTCGCCGCCGCCGCCATCGACGCCACCGCCACCACGGTCTTGGTACCCCAATCCTCCGCTTGGACGACCAGATGACGTCTTAATAAACCAGGCCACAGAACCCTTCAGTATTTCTAACAGGGAATCTGTTGCCTGGAGTAGTTTGGAGAATTCATAGAGCACCAGCAAAGGCCCTCAAATTAAAAAGCAAACTAGTCCTCATTTTTCTCGATATAGAAAAAAATACATGTTGGGAAATACCCTCTATTATTGTGTAAAAATAACATAGAGACCCTTAACATTTGTACATTTTCTCTCTCTCTCTCTCTCTCTCTCTCTCTGTATGTTTGTGTGTATGTGTTCCTCCTCTCTCTCTCTCTCTCTCTCTCTCTCTGTATGTTTTTATAATGTTATGAACTGTATTTATATTAATAGACGTAACACTGATAAACTAGATCGTAAATTATAATACAGGAAACATTCATAAATAATATAGACACTGTAGAATGGAGTTAAAATGATGAAACCTAATTTTTTTTATAATCCTTTGCCACCAATACGGGTTATATAACGGAGAATATTATACATTTTTCCAATATAAACAGCAATAATAAGCAAACTAATTACACCACTCCTCTAATACTAATACTAAAACAATATTATTATAAAAAAAATATACAAATAACGATATACCAATAAGATAAAAATAATAAAACACGATATAACGAAAATTATGATACATTATTCCAATATAAACAGCAACAAAAAACAAAATAAATACACCACTCCCAAAATAATAATACTAAATTTATATTGTGACAAAAAAAACATATAAATAACGATATAATAACAAGATAAAAATAATAAAAACTATAATACAAACTGGATTTAATTTTTTGAGGTGCCGGCCGTCAGTCAGCTGTGGTCTGTCTGTGTGTCTGTCTGTCTACTGAAATCAATTATTGCGTTTAATTAATGGACTTTATTTCACTTTATATCACTCGTGTATAAATAATGATTAAGTTACTCAGAGGGAGATATGGGTAGGTGTGTGTGTGTGTGTGTGTGTGTGATTTATTTAATTTTATATAGTTATTATTGTTATTGTTAATTATTTTGTTACGTTGTTATCTTGTAGTTACGTTACATTGTGTTATTAATAATTCTCAAAGGTATATTTTGGTTTTAGTTAGTCAAGATGTTATTATTTTTGTTATTTTTGTTATTTTTGTTACGATACATTTAATATGAACTCGTTACTTGTTATTAATGTTACTGTATATTTAATATGGACTCGTTATACCAAACAAATGATGTGTTATTATATATAAGTAATGTTATATAAAGTATATATGTTATAAACTATATATTTATTGTGGTATTTTACAGAACCATTGGTAAATATTGACTATATTACCATTCACTAATGTTAGGATAGTTTTTCTACCATAATTATCCACTAATTCTTACCATTATAACATTATTTGGTATTTATTAAGTATATTGCCGTTCTGTAACGTTAGCAGTGTTGCCACATCTGCCTATGTTAGGTCCTGGTAGTTTGCCTTGGTTAGGTCCCAGTAGTCTACTGTGGTTTAGGTTAAATTTAGTAAGGTTAGATTAATTCCAAAATTCCCTGTTTAAATATCTTGGAAATGGGGCATTGCTGAGGAAAATGTCATAAGTTAGATGAAAATGTTCTAATAATGATATAGATTAAATTGATGTTAGAAAAACCATTATGCTATCTATCTATCTATCTATAGCTCTGACGCCTCGTTCCCTCCGGGAACTCCCCCGAAGGGGGTGGCCACGGCAGAAAAGTCTCCAGTCTACCCTGTTCCAACACTCCCTCCTTACTTGGTCCAGCCCTCCCCTCCCCCTCACGTTTCTCTCCTTCACATACTCTTCCACTCTGTTCTGCCATCTTACTGGTGGTCTGCCTCTCACACCACATCCCTCAACTTCACTTCCATACACCTTCTTTACAAACTCCTCACCTTGCATTCTCTCTACATGTCCAAACCACCTCAAAGTATTACGTTTCACTCTCTCAACCACTCCACACTCAATACCAATTGCCTTCTCACTCATACCCCATCTCTTATACACACTCTCATTACTTTCTCCATCCCACCTTGTCAGTCCACATGCACCTCTCAGATAACTCATTTCCACAGCACCTATTCTTGACTGATGAGCCCTACTCCATGTCCAGGTCTCCGACGCATACGTCAGTGTTGGCAAGATTATACTGTTCCTTAGTCCCCTTTTCACTTCCATACTCACACTTCTACCCTTCATTATCCTCCCCAGTGATCCTATGACCTGTCTACCCTTCACTGCTCTCTCCCTAATTTCTCCTTCCATACTTCCATGTTTACACATAACTGTCCCCAGGTACTTAAACTCATTCACTTCCTCCATCCTCTCACCCCTTAGGGTTATCTCACACTTCGTCCCAGTTGGTACTTCCACTCTGTAAGGTGTAGCAAAGTCAATCACTTCAGTTTCTGCTCTCTCAAACACCATCACTTTACTTTTACCCACATTCACCTTCAGTTTCCTTCGCTTACATACAGACTGAAATTCGTCCACCACTCTCTGCAACTCCCTTTCACTCTCAGCCATCAGCACAGTGTCATCTGCAAACAAACTTGCCGCCAAGGACCAATTTACTTCATTCAGCCTCAACTTCACCCCCAGACCATTCACTTTGGCTTTCATCTCTCTCATACACCCATCCATATATATATTGAACAACCATGGTGACATAACACATCCCTGTCTCAGCCCTACACTAATATTAAAACTCTCACTCAGAACACCCTCTACCCGCACACATGCTTTTGCATCTGCATAAAAAGCCTCAATACCTTTCAGTAGAGATCCCCCAACACCATATATTCTCAGCACCTCTGACATAGCTCTCCTATCAACCCTATCGTATGCCTTCTCCAAGTCCATGAAGGCACCATACAACTTCTTACCCTTCCCTATATATTTCTCCACTATCGATTTTAGCGCAAATATCTGGTCCACACATCCTCTACCCTTTCTGAACCCTCCCTGTTCCTCACCAACTTTATTCCCTGTCACTTCCATCAGTCTCTCAGTTAGAACCTTTCCATACACCTTCCCCGGTACACTAAGAAGGCTTATTCCCCTATAACTACCACATTCCTCCTTACTCCCCTTCCCCTTATACAACGGTACAATACTAGCCCTCCTCCAATCCTCTGGCACCTCTCCCTGCCTCCAAGCCAATGTACATATAAGCAACATCCACTCCACCACTACCTCCCCCCCATACTTTAACATTTCAGCAGTTATCCCATCTACCCCCGGTGCCTTTCCCATCTTCAACTTGCCTATTGCTTTCCTAATCTCTTCCCTTCCTAATTCTCCCTGAGCATCCTGTCTTCTACTACCTGCCTCCATCCCCATGCATGTCACCACTGCCTCCCCTCCCGTCCCCTCATTCATCAAACGATCAAAATGCCTCTTCCACACTTCTCTCACTTCCTCACTTCTACTCACCGTAACTCCATCCTCTCTCTTCATTCTCACGCTACCAGACTTTCCTTCTCCTCTCTCTTTTTTTACCTCCTTCCAAAATAATTTCTTGTTCTCTCTAAACTTTTCACTTAGTTTCCTACCAAATTCCTCATCCACTCTCCTTTTACTCTCACTCACCATCCTCTTCACTTGTCTCTTACATGCATTATAATCTCTCTTCCATCTCTCTCTCACTTCTTCAGACACATTCCTTTGCAATGTTCTCCTATATGCTTTCCTTTTCTCATCTACAGCATCTTTCATTTCTTCCGTCCACCATGCACTCCCTTTCTTGCCCCTCTTCTGTGCCTTATAACCCACAACCCCTGCTGCTGTCTTCATCACTATATTCTTGAACATCTCATACGCATCATTCACTCCCACTCCCTCCCCCATACTCAGCCTTGCATCCTCCAGCATCTCACCCACCCTCCTCTTATAAACCTCTCCGTACTCAACATCATTCAATCTTCCATTTGCTACCTCCCTTTCATTCCCCCCTCTATCCTTCCTACCATACTCCCACTTTGCCCGGACCCTAATTCTCGCCAACACCGCATAGTGGTCAGAGCACTGGAACATGCCTCTTACCACTCTTGCATCCAACACATCTTTTCTCAGTCTTTCATCCACAGCTACATAATCAATCAGACTCATCTGCTCACCTCTTTCATCTCTCCTCTTCCAAGTGTACCTGTGGATCAGTTTGTGCTCGAAGCAGGTGTTGGCGAGGAACAACCCCGCCTCGGCACACAGATCCACCAGGCACTCACCATTCTCATTTATTCCATTCACACCCCACTTGCCTACTACACTTCCTCTTTTCTCATTCCCTACTTTCCCATTCATGTCTCCTATCATCACTATCCTCCTCCCACTCTCAAATATCCTCAGGCAGTCAATCAAATCATTCCAGAACTCTCTCATTTTCTCCTTTCCTACTTTGGTCTGCGCATTTACCGGAGCATATGCGCAGACCCAAGCATACTTAACAATCCCAATCTTTCCAGTCATCCATACTATTCTTGTACCCTTCCTTCCATGTCCATCTATTCCTTTCCACACCCTCCCAGACACCAACAATGCACATCCTTCTTTTCCCCTCCCTTTACTCTTTTCATCCATACCTGTCCATGCTACACCTCCTTCCATTCCTTCCCACAACACACTCTTCCCTCCATCCCCACTCTCTTCCAAACCCCATCCTTTCACATGTGTCTCTGTTATTCCACATACATCTATCCTACTCCTCCTCGTACACTCTACTATCTCTCTCCTTTTCACTTCATTCGTCATTCCATTCACATTAATTCCAACTACTCTCAAGCATTCTTCCCCTCCCTTGTCCCCTACAGGACAGACCGGAGACCCCTCCCCGCCACTAGCCGCAGCCGTCCTCCCCCCCATTGGGGGGCCGCTGGTGGCTGGCAAGGCCAACGCAGCGCTCATTCCCGGAGGGACACGGGCCACCAGCATTGTCATAAATTAAAAACACCACAGCAATACATAAAATAAAAGAAAACTACAATCATCCACTTAAAATATATACAATACAGTGGACTCTCCAATAACGCGGTTTTGAGTAACGCGTTTTTGATTCAACGCGGTATAATATATAGGGGGGATATGATTAAATAACATTATTTGTTCGATTTAACGCGGCCACGCTCACCCGCTTACCCACACTACTTTTGGCGGGAAGCAGGGTGAGCTGCTCAGGCCCGCTCTCTGACCAAACAGACACGACTTGATCAATTCTTTAAAAGGAAGACAGATGTGGTGTCAGAGGAAGGTAACACGAGTGTGGAAGGAGAGCGAGGAGGTGTGGAGGGAGAGTGGGGTGTGGAGGGAGAGCGGAGTGAGGAAGGAGAGCGGGATGTGGAGGAAACACAGAGTGAGGAGGGAGAGCGGGGTGGGGAGGGAGAGAGGGGTAGGGAGGGAGAGAGGGGTGGGGAGGGAGAGCGGGGTGGGGAGGGAGAGCGGGGTAGGGAGGGAGAGAGGGGTGGGGAGGGAGAGCAGGGTGGGGAGGGAGAGAGGGGTGGGGAGGGAGAGCTGGGTAGGGAGGGAGAGAGGGGTGGGGAGGGAGAGCGGGGTGGGGAGGGAGAGAGGGGTGGGGAGGGAGAGAGGGGTGGGGAGGGAGAGAGGGGTGGGGAGGGAGAGCGGGGTGAGTAGGCAGACTGGAGTGACGAGTGTTAAATGTGAAGGAAAGTGTACCGTTACTTTACAAATATAAATAAAACGAGAATGTGGGTTTTTGTTGTTTGAGTCACCAACTACATACTTTAGTTTGACTCTACTATTCATACATTAGAGCAACAAAATCCCCAAAAGGTAGACTTTTGCATTGTCCAGGAACGCAACCCCCACTATTACCATTGTTTCCTATGCGGAAATTAAGTTTAAATAACGCGTTTTTTAATAACGCGACGTCTCCAGGAACGTAACTACCGCGTTATTGGAGAGTCCACTGTACAAAAAAATTTACAAAAAATTTAAAACCTATATGTGGGGAACCTAAACTGTCCCCACACCGCCTCCCCCTTTAGCTTCACCTCCAAGTTACAATAAAATAAAATTAAAATTAGGGAGGTGTCACCCGAGGTTACCGCGTGGAGGCGGGGTGAGACTTACCTACCCTTCCTGGGGAAGGGTAGGTCACCGAGGTGTTTTGAAATTTTCCCAATAGCTGATGTTAGCTTGTGCCCAGTGGCCGCACCTCTTAACCTCATTGGTTACGATATTGCCACTGCGCAAAGCTGAACGGCAGTATAGTATATATTTACCGTTTACCTTTATCTGTTGTTGTAGGTATGTTGTTCGTGTGGTGGGAGCCAGTCACACACGTTGGGTCAAACAGAAACTTACAGGACGTACAGATTACACGGTAAGGCTCGTATTGTATTGTATCACTAAAGTTGCGTTTATGAATGCCCCAAACTTAAGACAGACTCAAGCCACAGGGACATTCATAAACGTGACTTAAGCTGCTTCTGTGTTAGATGGTGTAGGATTGGCTGGCTTCAAGAGTACCGTACGGCTAATAGGTTTTTATTAAGCTAACTACACTACTCATCTTTTCTTCTCTAAGCTGTCTTCTATTCTTCAGGTTAGATTCATGGGGCCTTTGTTCCTCTGCTCTATTTTTTATATTAATAAAAGGTGTTTTGTCGTTAAATTCGCAAGCGACGAAGAGAACTTTTCCTTGAAGAAGAAATTTGTTATTACTGTACCACCTATAAACTTGGATTGGAAATTTGTACAATAATTTAGATGTTCTCAATTTGCTATTTTCTTGGACTGTCTTTGTATCAAATGCCATACAGTATTGTACAGCCTAGTACAGTACAGTACAGTACAGTACTCCCTCGGTACAAGATAATGAAATTCACCACCATCATTTTAACACAAGCTCAGTAAATCACTTAGTGTGTATTGTAATATATAACATGAGCCTGGGAACACAATTGGTGATCTTTAATGAGGAACTGAGCATAATATGAAGTACCATAGTACAGTACAGTACAGTAGTTGATACAAGTACTGTAATTATTCACTATATATCCAGGGTTAACTGTACTGTTCTAATCCTTGCATTACATTATTGAACCTTAGTGTGTTGTTTTCCAGGTACTGGTTCCGGTCACCAGATGTTACTCGTCACTACAGTCGTCATCATCGTTGCCGCTCCTGAGACTGCCGGGACCCAGTTATGCCGTGCCGTCACGTGGCATCGGTATGGTCATTGCCAGGGTACTGCGTGGGGCACTCAAAATACGTTACCTCCTCCTCGGTGGCAGTATTGCAGGTGGCAGTGCACTAGCAAAGGTAAGATCAATGTTTATACAATAATATAAGATGATGTTGTTGAAGTTCCTCAAGCTGTCTGGCCGAGAAACCCTGTGTATAAGATGTAGTATAAATTATAAGATGATTGACTTTAGCACATACACTGTACATCTCTTTTAACACAGGCCCAGTAAATCAATTAGATATACAGACAGTAGGCACTCAATATTAAGATGATAAAGTTTATTACATACAGTTTGTACAGTACAGTACAGTATATCCTTTTAACACAGGCTCAGTAAATGAATAACAGAAGGCTGTGAAAACATTTGGTAATCTTCAATGAGTGACTGAGTGTAAACTGAAGTGGTGGATATAAATATTTATTCATTGTACTATATATCCAGGGTGTATCATACTAAAGTTTCCCACCAAACTAACCAACAGACCTATGAGCAGTGGAAGGAGGCATTATTCATTGTACTATATATCCAGGGTGTACCATAGTAAGTTTCCTGACAGACCTATGAGGAGTGGAAGGAGGCATTACCAGACACAAAGTTCCTGGAGGACATTCTACCATCACAGGAAGATCTTGATGCCATCAGGTCATCACTCATAGCTTACCGGGACAAGATCAAGGATGCTGTTCCTGAGTTTAGTCTTGGTGAGGTTTGTTTGGTTTTTGTCTAGAGCAGGGATGTACAGTTGCCAAAAATGGTATTGCAACAACTATTGATACAACATTAAATATATTAATGTTTGTAGGGATTATAAGTATGTACAGTATTACAGAAGGATATGTATGTTTCCTTCTGTTAAAGTATACTACCCCCATAATCTCAAAATCAAAAGTATACTACCCTTTTACTTAATAATCTGTTGTGACTCCCCACCTCCTCCCTTCCTTCTTCCCCGGTCAGACCCCAAGCTGAAGGAGTTGGGTGAGGAGCAGTACGGTCAGCTGGCCCTTTGGTTCAGACAGAGGCTGGACGATGCCATCAAAGCAGCAGAGGAGGAGAAGAATGATGCAGTCGGTTCACTCTTCTCTGATGGTGAGCGAGAGGGTTGGTTGGTTGGTTGGTTGGTTGGTTGGTTGGTTGGTTGGTTGGTTGGTTGGTTGGTTGGTTGGTTGGTTGGTTGGTTGGTTGGTTGGTTGATTGGTTGGATGGTTGGTTGGTTGGTTGGTTGGTTGGTTGGTTGGTTGATTGGTTGGATGGTTGGTTGGTTGGTTGGTTGATTGGTTGGATGGTTGGTTGGTTGGTTGGTTGGTTGGTTGGTTGTTTTGGTGGGCTCTCATTATCTCTCTTCGTCGAGTGCAAAAACGTTGATGCTGTTATTATTAAACGAGGAAAAGGCTCGTCGTCGCTCAATTTGTATTATTTTGTAATATGAATTAAACGATAAAGAGCATTTCCCTAGTTTAATGATGCCACCGTAAGAGCCCTGTGATGTACTGTAGTCACAAAGGTGGGAGATAAATGAGTCCTTCAAACATTGCCACAAAACACCACCTACTGTATATGGAAGGAGCTTGTTTCATGGCATGGTCAGAAGGAATCAAAAGCCTCTAATTTTCAGACACAATCACAGGGTCCTTGAGTGGCTATAATTATTTACAATGCAATATGGTAGGAATTGAGTGATGGAGAGAACTTTTCATTGATGAAGTTGTTTAAAAATATCACCCTAAATTGTTGTTAATATACCTTAGGCTGAACAGATAGTGTACAGTTGCCAAAAAAGGAATTGCGACAAATCTTGATAGAACTTTAACCCTAGTAATATCCACAACTATTTGTAGGGACTATAAGCATGTATAACAGAAGGAAATATACATATCCTTCTGTAATACATACTTATAATCCCTACAAACAACTATGGACATTAATATATATAATGTTCCATCAATAGTTGTCGCAATTGTTTTTTTGGCAACTGTATATGAACTCAGTGGGATGTGTGTATGGGTTGTAAGCAGGAACATTTATAGTGTTGTTGATAATATGGTATTGTTACAATGTCTGTGTTGTTTGTTTATAAGCCATTGTACAGCTACCACACCTTCATTAATACCAATGAATGTTCTTACATACATACAACCCTATACTGTACTAAGAACTAAGACAAGACAACTTCTACAATATCTTATGTAGATCCTTATGTTCTTAATTTCCTTATAGAATACTTCACTTAATTAAGGGGAGAACCTCTTTTTGGTAAATTGCTCGGAGCACCTTGATTCCTCCAAAGTATGCCAGGAAACGGGACCAGATTAGCAAAAATAATGGTGTCCTGTTGCTTGGAATAGTTTGGAGGATTCAAGTCATTCCAATGTACAGTTGCCTGCAGTACACATGAAGCTGGTGGGGCTCGTTAATTGTGAGTTAGCTACAAAGGGAATGAAAGTGAACAAAATATGTAGTTTGTTGACAAGCTGACAGTAAAATATTATTATTATCTGCTTGTCAACAAACTACAGGATAACTTTTGTTCACTTTCCTTCCTGTTGTAGCTACGGTACCTCATAAGAAGAGAGGTGTACCAGCTTCATGTGTGGCCAACTGTACCAAACATATACAGTAACTGTACCCTTAATTAAGCATGGAGATATTTACTTTGAGATGTTAAGTTTTATCTGTATGAGTTTGTTGTGTTGTGTTGTGTAGTTTATGCAATGATATTTATTATATTTTCCCATTGCCGTTCTGGTCAGGCAGAACAAAACACACATAGTATTTATTTTTATTACTAAATGTTTTTTGTTTTCCTAAATACAGTATTTTTGTTTTTTGTAGCACATATTTAACTTCAGTGTTGTGAAATATATGAATTGATATACAGTATATATTAAATTTATAAGTTCTTAGATAGACATACAGTATATTTTTTTATCATATAATTAACTTCAATGTTGTGAAATATAATATCAATATTATATGCAGTAAATCTACAAATTCATAGATATACAGTACAGTATATTTTTTACCACCTAATTAACTTTAATGTTTAAAAAAATATATGATTAATAATATATACATTAAATTCAAAACTTCATGGACATACAAGCATTTGTTTTCTAGCAGTTCATTACTTGTACAGCCAGTCTAAGAGTCCTGTGACCTAACCAGTAAATTAGAGGAAGTTACTGATTCCTCCACATCTGTTTCATGGCACAGGGTAGAAGATCTCATAACACCTTATTTGTCATCAACATCACAGGCCTCTTGGACTCTCACACACAGGCTGGTATTGTATTATTAAACTACTTCTTCAATGAAAAGTTCTCTTTGTCACTCAGTTCCTATTACAATACAATACAAGCTTGATGTACAATTGTGGACTAAAGTTCTTACCACCTACTCATTTCTAAACTTGTATATTTTCAGACAGATTTTGATGCTATGAGTATTTTTATGGTGGCATGTACTGTATGTGTATACTTTACATATACACATACATGCCACTACAAGACTACAGCATCAAAATCTGTCCAATAATATCCAAGCTTAGAAATGAGTAGGTGGTAAGGAACTTTTGTCCACAACTGTACAATTAGTAAATACAATACTTCATTTTACAACCTGTCCCTCATTGAAGATCACAGATGTTTTCCCAGACTTTTGTTATTCATTATTACACAGACTAATTATATAGTAAGTGATTTTCCGAGCCTGTTTTAAAAGCATAGTGCTAAATTTATTAATCTTCTATCGTGGGCCTACTGTATTTTGCAGTAAGAATTGAGTGACGAAGAACGTTTTCCCCTCCGAAGAAGAAGAAGAAATTTAATAATACCACAAGCCACACAATTTCTGACCCAAGTTTGTTTTTTGTCTCTGTTCCCTCCCTCAGGCGAGATCCTTACACTGTCCGGGGTCGCTAATTCCCTCCCGTCATTGGCTGAAGGTGTGTAGAATTCAAGATTGCCTGAAATATTATTGTAACCAGTGTGATGGAAATAGAATACTGGCCGCTCTGTGTTGTGAGGAATGGGACGGTGGAGACTGATTGTTGATGTGTGTTGTGGGGATGTAATTGTTCAGTGTGGTGATGGAAAGGTTTATTGACAATGAGGGAACTACTTGTTGCTGCTTCAGAATGTGCCAAAAAAACCCAGAGCTCCAGGGATATGATAGTACTGTATGATATGGGGCATTGTTTGGTGGAAGCATTATGTACCCTCCAGTTGGACAACAATAAGTACAGTAATACAAAAAGAGTAATTCTAATTATTGTGAGTATCCAATATATAAATGTCCCTTCCCTCAGAACACTTTGTGGCAACTTAGTATTATGCTGTACAATAATTACTTATTCTTCAGTACAGTAATATTGTACTACTTCAAAATATTAAGATTAAGTAAGAAACTCTTATTGAGTCTAAAATTTATCAGTTTTTCTTTATCACTTGTATAATTTGACCCAAAAAGGACATGTTAACCTTTGGTAATCTGACATAAATTGGTGACTTCAGTCTTGCATTCTGCACACAGTTTATAATGGCAGTTTTTATTTTGATAAAACATCATTGCAGTGTAATATATTAAACTATGACATGGGACCATATTCAAGAGCAGTGTCATTGTGTCACTGAAAACTTTATTGCTTGTTAATTGTGTATTATGCATTATGTACATTACATATTTACTGTAAGTCATGCCATGCCAAGACTGGGAATGAATTGGCCACCCTTAGTTAAGGAGACAGAATACTGTTGTTGGTACATTGGAATGTCTTGATTCCTCTACAACATGCCAGGAAAAGGAACTAGAATCACAAAAATAATGGTAGCTGGTTGTTGCTTGGAATAGTTTAGAGGAATAAGTTGCTTCAGCTTTACCACCAATACTATACTGTCTCTTGGATTAAATGATCTTGTTGAGGTAGTCCAGCCTTGAGGGCCTAACATCTCATAACAGTCTATACTCTATAATGTTATAAAACATGGTTGTTACCCTACCATACAAATGCTGTATACCTTATTCCCTATCATAAATGACATGATTTTATACATGGAATTACAGTACAGTGTTATAGGAAAACTGACTATTCCTTGTAATAATAAAATGTTATACAGTACAGGTACATGTATATAGAATTACAGTACAGTATATACAATATAATTAATATAAATACTGTAAGTGTGTATTTAATGTAAGGTCCTGTACATATTTATCTGTTTGTTGTAAATTAAATGTTTCTCCGTCTTTCTTTTCCTTGGACAGATTTCACAGACCTGAAGCAACACGCTGTGGCCTTCACTTCCATGGGGGCTGCTGAGAAGGAGAGAGAGAAAGCAGGTAAAGTAACACAATGGGTCATACAGTATTAATCTTCTCTGAGGAAAAGTTCTCTTTGTCGCTTTATTCGTCTTATTATTAAACTTCTTCGAGGACAAGGCTCTTCGTCACTCAGATTTGTATTGACGAATGATGGGAATTGAGCGACGAAAAGAACTATTTCTTGAAGATGTAGTTTAATAATACTGTACCACCCAAAATATCTCGGTGATCCAAAAAGTATTTAAGAGTTTTATGAAACTCCTGAATGTCACTATGCACTTAAATTATATGTCCAATTTTATTTTATTAACTGTTATGTTCAGTTGCAGAATAATCAGCATTACAGTTCAATTATTCCTCATATCATTTGTTAAGTTGCAATATTATTTCAGTACTGCATTTCTTTACTTTGCAAGAGTAATGAACTTATTTCATACAGATTTTGTGTTCACTGCTATTATAATCATTAGGTAATAATTATACAATCAGGAAATTAATATTTTTTCCCGCTTTTTGTTACTAACTAATGATTAAGCAATACAGTACTTGACTCATACACTAATTGTTGTGGCTGGAATAGTGATAGAAAGACATACAGTACATACATACATACATACATACATACATACATACATACATACATACATACATACATACATACATACATACATACATACATACATACATACATACATACATACATACATACATACATACTGTACATACATACTACAGTTGATGTCCAGTTGTCCCATATATTTTAGTGTGTTACGGGGATAGTACTGTATAGTATAGTTACAATGATTCTTCCAAATATTCTAAGCAACAGATTACCATTATTATTGTTAATCTGGTCTTGTTTATATCCTGCTACTGTATATACTTTGGAGGAATCAATGTACAGCCACAATCAAATATCCACCCACACTTTCCTTCCATCGTAGTAAATATCTTGGTAATAAAGAACAACACGTGTATGATTTTGCACCACCTCATAATAATAATTGAGGGGGTTGAGTTGACATAAGGTGTTGTTGTTGTATGATAATATTTTGATATGATACTGATTTATTTGCACGATGGAAAGAAAGAGTCGGTGTTTATTTGATTGTGTCTGTACCAAAAGTATACAGTACTACATATCTCCTACAACTCCATACCAGTCCTCACCTTTTATTTTTTAGTTAGCAGCTACACACACAGTCTTTCTTACTTATTGTATGTCATTTAATTTTACAGCATATATACCTGGCTTATTTAAATATTTACCTTTCTGTGTATGTTATTATTATGATAGATGTAAAGTTGTTATTGTTGTATTTATTTACTTATTTACTTGCATGTCAGTACATTATAAAGTAGCCAGACCTTTTATAGAGTACCGGTATGTGTATTTTATATATTGTATCTAATTTATTATTATATAGGGTTGTATGTTAGGAATATCCTCTTCTTGCACATGATGGCATGGTACTGGTATGATGACTCCATAGTACCGGTACTATACCATCGTAAACACTATGGTTGTCCTTGCATACGGCCTTGTGTAATGAGTACTAGTCCATTCCTTCATTTCCTACATCTTGACTTTACTCTCTACCAAGACTTGCAACATTTTATTTAGTATACTTTGCAAGCTGCAATTCACCCACTACTATACATTATTTTACATTATTTTATTGATTTATATTTTAGGTTCCAGAAGCCTTTAGTTTATCATTCACTTTACCTATACTGTAATTAATATGTTTTAAGAATTAATTAATGATAAGTAAGAATGGAAACACTATTGAGGAGGGATAAAGCAGGTAACAGATAGAAATATACAGTATAATATCCAAAGTCTGGTTGTTTTGGGTTATGTAACTTAGGGCCGTGGTGTTGACGATGGCTCTGTTGTAGTGTGTCTGTGGAGTCATCGTACCGGCACCACACCATCGTAAACACTATGAATGTCCTTGCTAACGGCCCTCAAATTCATATCAGCATGATCCTCGTTAATTCTGAGCTTCAGTTTCTTTGTATCGGCTTCCATTCATAAATAAATTACCTTTTCTTGGTAAATTTGAAGGTCTTGTGAATCCTCCAAACTATGTCACAAAACAGATCATTCTATATTAGTAACATTGAGGTGATATGTTTCCCTGGATAGTTTGGAGGAACCAGCAGCCCTCTATGTTACCCAAAATGTGTTCCCTCTCCTCCCCTTAATCTCACAACTGTAAATTTGGCATCATGGCAGTAAAATAATTAATTATCTGTTTGTACCGTACTCTGGTCCACTACCATATACAGGTACAGTACAGTACTCCCTTAATATACAGTACAATGAATAAATACTTGTATCCACCACTTTATTTTACACTCAGTTCCTCATTGAAGAAGAACAAATGTTTTCCCAGGTTTCTGTTATTTATTCATTACCATACAGACTTAGGGATTTACTGAGTCTGTGTTAATAGGAATGTGCTAAATTTAATCATCATATATGAAGGGCCTCCTGTATATATTTGTAAATAGATCGGTAATGAGAAATCCATTGCATGAGGAAAGTAATCCACGGGAACAAAATTTCATCTGCTAGAGAACTGTACCTTGAGTTAACACATTAATGGCAGAATACTGTATTATTAATGGTCTCGGAGTAAAGCATGTACAGTACTGTACTCTTGGTTGGATTATTATAGGGCTAAACCTTGTATTTTAGGAATTTCTTTTTAGGTATTTCTTTTAGGCTATCCACTCGACTTTATTAAATATAAATTAGAATTAATTACAATATGTGCAGGTATTATAGACCCGGTCATTACAGTAACAGTCAGAAATCATGTGCAAGTAATATTTTCTCACTTTTAATTATTACTCATTACAGTGAGTTATTAGGCTGTACAGTATACAACAATATCCATGGTGTGGTACAGGAGTGATGGCTGTGTATATATGTATTTATGGAAACATTGTACTGGTCAACACATCAATGTTCTTATATACAGCCCATCATCCAAACTAAATCTAAATTGGCATTAATTACTAAATCTGCAGCTTTATTTATTTAAGGGGAGAGTATACTTGTGGTACATATAGTACCTTCATTCCTCCAAAGTATGCCAGGAAACAGAACACATATAAAGATGGCCTGTTGCTTGGAATAGTTTGCAGGAATCATTATCTCCAAAAATACCAAAACTATACCTTCCCCTTCAGAGGTAAGATGCTTGCAATGATGTAGGAGCTTGTGATTCCTCCAAACTGTGCCAAGAAACAAACAACTTGAAGGTGATCAATATTTCTGTGATACAGCTTGGAGGAATCAAAAGCCTTCTATAGGAGAGTTAGTCAGTCTATATATTGTATAGTGTTCTAGAAGGTGGGGATGGTATTATTAAACTACTTCTTTGGGGAAATGTTCTCATTGTCGCTCAGTTCCTATTATCTTGCAATGCGAATTTAGCGATGAAACCTCTTTTCGTCCAACAGGAAGTTTAATAATACAGTACCAGCCTGAGTGTTGTGGAAACTTGGACACAACTGCAGAGATTAACACAAAATGGAAAATAACTGAGATAATAAGTTGTCGGATTTGGGGCATAAGTTTATGTTGTCGTTTTCCCTGGGATGTATAAATCAAAGGCACGTCGTGACTGTTATAATTATTCCTCTTTTCTCACACAGTCTCTCTCAGATTAATGTAATATACGGGTAGTACAGTGTATAGTACTGTATGGTGAAGATTCTGAAGACTGTGGCAGTTTGTTTAGCATTTGAGGTGAAATTGTTGTAAGGTAATGTTATTGTAATGTAGACAATGTATAGTATAATATGGTGAAGATCTAAAGACTGTGGCAATATGTTTAACTTTTGAGATGAATATAATGGGAGGAAATATTAACAATACAGGTACACCAACCAACTGACATGAAATAGGACCAGTTCACTTACAACATATTACCTTTATTATTTGTTATTAGGCAGGCATCACATTCAAGTTACACTGATTGTTGTTGGAAGATGTTCCTACAATGGTGTTTAGGAAAATCAAGCTCAGTTACTTATTTAGCTTTTTGATGGATATTTATTTTACATTTTGTTGATCATAAATTGATTTTAGGGGAAATGAAAATGTAACAGGATGGTTTTCATTATCTGTTACAATTACAGTAATACAATTGGTGTAAAAGGTGCTTACAAACACTGCTACATACTTTACTGGTTTATCAAAGATACTAAATATTACTGTACAACAAATACTCCCAGTCATTGGAAGTTTACATGTAAAAACAAAAATAGCTAAATTGTGAGGTGTGAGAGCCAATGTGACTCTCTGTTACAGAGTTGCTCCGCTTGAGACTGTCTCAGGTTGAGGCCGAGCTCCGGGAAAAGACGGAGAGCCTCACCAGAGAAGTCTCCAACCTGGCACGGGAGAATGACGATCTGAAAAAGAGAGTCCATTCCAACGGTCAGTCTTGACTTGTGATCCAAGGGATTTAGAAAGTGCAAAGATACAGTTAGTTGGCTGTGTGTATAGTTGGTACAGTACTGAACATTTGAAAGCACTATATATATACAGTATATACAATTTAAAGGGTCATTGTTGTGGTTTTTTGGGACTGTACAGTTGCAGTCAATAATAATCATCTACATATGGGTGTCTCAAACAATTTACTGTCTAATGTTTTCACGTTCACATATGATATTATTGTTTTAATTAGTGTGTAGCTGCTTGTATTAAATTAAAAGATCGTAGTTAACCTATTTATTTATTTATTGGAAAGTTTATCAGCTAAGGAACAGAGGGAAACTGTCAAACTCTTCCGTGAGTTACCCCTATGTGGATGATTTGACCTCGACTGTACATAATCCTCTTAAGCACTGCAACAGTAACTTGTATCCATCACTTCATTATACACTCAGTCCATTATTGAAAACCAACTGATATAATGTTTTCCCAGGCTTCTATACCATACATAGAAAGTTATTTAAAGGGCCTATGTTAAATGACAAATGTTAAATGTTGGCATAATATCAAGGACCTAAGGTACTGTTTAATGCTTTTTATTATTATTATTATTAATATATATTTTTTTTTTTTCCTACATTATTTTACATGTACTTTTACCACTGTTTCCTATGCTGTATATAACTCTTGCTCTTAACACAGTGATATTAAATGTTACATCATCATTAATACACCATTTCCCATTACCAAGGAGTGGGGATGAAATGTTACTAAAGTGAAACATAACAAATGAAATTCCCTGTGCTGTACCAACTATTCATGTCCACAACTGTACCATACTGGGCTACTGCTGAATGGACTGTATTATACCTATATTATACCAAGCTTGAGTTGTACTTATCAACTAATGATTGATTGATTGGTTTCGACTCACTCATTAACTTGTGGGGAAGGAAAGTACACTCTCTCACCATTAAATCTACTTTGGAGGAATCAGTAGCATCCAATATACCCTCACCATTAAATCTACTTTGGAGGAATCAGTAGCATCCAATATACCAACAATGTCTTAGCTCTCTTAAAAAAGAAGTTATCAAAATCTCAGATATCTTTCTACATTCTTATATTATTTGTTTCTCATATTATCTGTCATTAAATGCAATGCTTATTCTTTTGTTTACTTGCTTCTTTTTGTGTTGCTTTATCTCCTTCTTACTGTTAGAGAGCAATTGTAGTGTTTTTGATATTTGTAGAGAACTAGAGTGAATGTTGACTGTACTGCATTAATAATATATTGTCTCTTGAGAAGCCAAACTTATAATATTTTGTTGTTGAAATGAATGCATGTGCTTGCCTTATATAGTAGTACAGTATGACTAATATATGAATATCTAGGGATACTGTACTAGGACTGATACATACTAATTACTCTACTATAATTCTGCTTACTGTAT
>JAWZYT010003398.1:30000-87836 GCA_034508575.1 Petrolisthes manimaculis
CCATCTGCCTCGTGTGGTTGTGGTGGGGGACCAAAGTTCAGGCAAGACCTCTGTCCTAGAGATGGTGGCACAGGTGAGTTACAAAAGTATTATATTCACACACACGACTATGTCTCAAATTCCCTCCACATTCACACACGACCATGTCTCATATTCCCTCCACATTCACACACGGCCGATTATTATTATTATTATTATTATTATTATTATTATTATTAGTCTCATATTCTCTCCACATTCACAAATGACCATATCAGAATCTCTCCATATTCATTTAATCTATTTGAAGAGGGTCCAAGTCAAGACAAAATGTTGACTGTTACTGCAGACCTTTGATATACAATGAATAAATACTTGTATTCATTAGTTTGTTTTACACTCAGTCTCTCATTGCAGACCAACAATGTTTTTCCAGGCTTCTGATATTCATTAACATACAGACTAAGTGATTTACTGAGCCTGTTTTAAAAAGATAGTGTTGAATTTACTCCTCTTATATCGAGGGCTTACTGTATATCTCCCTCTCTCCCTCCTTCCCAGGCTCGGATATTTCCCCGAGGGGCTGGTGAGATGATGACCCGATCCCCCGTGATGGTAACACTGAGTGAAGGACCTTATCACATCGCCTCCTTCAAGGATTCCACCAGAGAGTTTGACCTCACCAAAGAATCTGAGTTGAAAGAATTGAGGAAGGAGGTTAGGAATTAGGATGGTCACAAGTTTGAACATTCTTTTCACTTTTGATAGTTTATGGAATATTTTGTTGATATACAGTACTGTACTGTACTTGAAATGACTGATTTTTCTCTAATCCATGTTGAAAAGCAGACCATATCAAGGAAATTTAGTTAGCCTGTTTTTCTGCAATAGTTTGAAGGAATTATTTATCAACACAGTGTTTCCCATTTAAACTTGTGATGTTTGTATATACCTGTACTGTACAGTTATTGACATATTAATGATAGTTTGTATATACTGTACAGTTATTGACACATCAATGATAGTTTTTACCCACTCCTATAATTTCAAATGTGTTATATTAATTAAAAAGCAATTGAAGCTGTGATTGCTACTAGTGTTGTCTCACTTTTTAAGAACCACTTGAGAACGGTGGGTAGGAACAATTGCCTACAGTACAGTACAGTACAGTATTGTGCAATGTTGAGAATTGATATTAATGTTTTGTGTGCATTCCATTATTTGTAGCAGTTGAGATTAAAACCAAATTTTCTTGGGATATGCCATGGGTTAATTCCACAGTGGTTGGTACGGTATTGGTTTGTTAGCATGCAAACCAAAGAATCTTATCCGTTTAAATGACTTATGGGTGAAGTATTTAATGAATTTGGTGAGTAAACTATACAGTGATCATTATTATCTAACTGTTGGATAGATTTTGTGAATATAGATACTCGGCTTTTGGAATATAACGAAGCATTACAAGTGTGATTGGTTGGGAAGCTAACGAACGAATACGACTGTGAAATCGACCCATGAAGTGTAGAGAGTGAAAGAGCACCCCAATGTTAACATGTGTCTCCCTCACCATGACAGGTGGAACTAAGAATGAGGAACAGTGTACGGTCTGGTCGAACAGTGAGTCATGAGGTGATCTCAATGACAGTCAAAGGACCTGGACTACAACGAATGGTTCTTGTTGACCTCCCAGGCATCATCAGTGTTAGTACTGTAATGGGGATGAAAGTCTATCATTATGGATATCATAGTTGTGTACTCAGTGTGTAAATACAGATCTTTATTTAATGGTGATGGAAGAGAGTGAGATAAAGGCATAAACTTGTACTGGAAAGCAAAGTAAAATGGAATTGTATCATGATGGTCCTGATATTTTTCTGTTATGAATTTCAGATTCTTGTAGTTGATCATTCTATCTACTGTTTTGTTTACATTATAGTCCTTCCTGGGAAACTATTTGTGGTTAGTCAAGGGAATCATCAGCCCACCATTATGTTTAGTTGTCAGTTGTGTGTTTTTAATAATATTAACTTGTTCTTCCCAACAGACTGTGACCGCAGACATGGCATCAGACACCAGAGAAGCAATCCGAAGCATTTCACAACAGTACATGTCCAACCCCAATGCCATCATCCTGTGTATCCAAGATGGAGCTGTAGATGCAGAGAGATCCAATGTAACAGACTTAGTGAGCCAAATGGACCCCAGTGGTAAACGTACCATCTTTGTTCTCACTAAGGTGGACTTGGCAGAGGAGAATCTCACCAACCCTGACAGAGTGAGTCTAATATCATGGACGCACAAATGACAAATACACATAAAACTGATCAAACTTTCCTCCAGCTAGATTTCCTAAATGTTAGAAAATGACTGACCTGGCAACCAAAGCAGTCATATTATGTATTTGTGGTGTGACACTGAACTGAACTTCCTCCATCCCATCAACAGATACGTAAGATCCTGGCCGGGAAGTTGTTTCCAATGAGAGCTTTGGGTTACTTTGCTGTGGTGACGGGTCGAGGTAACCAAGAAGACTCCATACAATCCATTAAAGACTATGAGGAAGCTTTCTTCAGAAGTTCAAAGATATTTAAGTAAGTCATAATATAAACCTTGGTATAATGAAGGTTTACTATGACATTATATAATATTATTAACTACTGGCATTAGTCCAGTTCTGTTAAATGTAATGTAAGTTGTGGTTTGTAATGGAATTAATATGTGTGTAGTTTATAATTGTTAACTGTCATGCAAGAGTAACAAGAAACATTATCTGGTGGTTGTCTGAGTAAATATTAAAAGTGTATGATGAAGAACCTGTGTGTCAGCATTTAGTATTTAGGAGGAATTGTATAAACACTGTCTTCATCATGGCATCAACATCATATCCTCTATGATACAGAGGAGGGAAGTGAGGGTTTGGGGACTCCAGTTTCTTAAAATTACCCAACAAAAGGTTCAAATAGCCTTGGAGCTGCTGGACCCTTTGCCTCTCAGGTGTCCTATACTGATCCTTGAAAAAAGAGAAATGGGGTATTGATAATGATAATGGTGATGTGTGTGTGTGTGTGTGTGTGTTAGTTATAGAGGTCTGAGCATTTACTATTTAGGAGGAACTCTAATACTCTAGGAACACTATACTCTACTAATTTATTTATATTGTGTATATGTATGTTATAGAGGTGGAGTGGTGAGCAGTCATCAGTTTACCACCAGGAACCTGAGCTTGGCTGTGTCTGAGTGTTTCTGGAAGATGGTTCGTGACACGGTGGAGCAACAAGCCGACGCGTTCAAAGCCACTCGCTTCAATCTTGAGACAGAATGGAAGAACAATTTTCCAAGGTATTGTGATGCTGATAAATAATTTACACCAATTTTACATGTACAAACTAAATCCTTTTATACTCCCTTCTTTCCAGTACTTACATAAGACTCATTGTTTTGTTTTACACTGCTTTCACCTACTGTACCCTTATACCTTCACACATACCAATATATTCATCAATCACTAATTCATTCCTTCATTCATTCTACCCCAAGATCATTTGATTATAATGAGTGGAAGAATAATTTTCCCAAGTACCATGATACATAACCAGGAAGACTTCTTATTCCATGGAGTTTCAGTATAACTACACTGTACAATGAATACACTCAGTCCCTAATTGAAAACCACAAAATATTTTCCAAAGCTTCTGTTATTCATTACCATACAGGTTAGAGGAATAACTTGACCTGTGTTAAGGTGGTAATTCTATTTTGTTACATTGGAGTGCCATGATTCCTCCAAAGTATGCCAGGGAACAGGACCACAAGAGCAAAAGTAATAGTGTTCTGCTGCTTGGAATAGTTTGGAGAATTCAGTTGCTCCAGATTTATAAACACAAAACTTCCCCTTTAAAAGGATAGTGCTAAATTAATCATCTGATATGAAGGGCTTACTGTACATAATTCTATCCACGCAGAACCCGTGAGTTAGACCGTGACGAGCTGTTTGAGAAGGCCCGTGGAGACATTCTGGATGAAGTGGTGAATCTATCCCAGGTGTCACCCAAACAGTGGGAGGAGG
Organism: Petrolisthes manimaculis; assembly: GCA_034508575.1. Taxonomy (NCBI): domain Eukaryota; kingdom Metazoa; phylum Arthropoda; class Malacostraca; order Decapoda; family Porcellanidae; genus Petrolisthes; species Petrolisthes manimaculis. The sequence goes on from JAWZYT010003398.1 coordinate 34,046, forward strand.
CATTGTCTAGTAAACTCTGGGACAAGATGGTCACTTATGTCTTTGAGAATATATACCTCCCAGCCGCACAGAGTGACAGTTCAGGTATGTGTAGGTGGCTTCACAAGTCTCATCACAAGTTTGATTAGATTATTATTATTATTATTATTATTTTTATTTTTTTTTATATTAACAGTACAGTACTTAGATGAGAGTAACAATTAGTTTTGCATATACTGTAGATAAAGTGATGTGTGGCTTTATTCATCTCATCACAATCTTTGTTAAAATGCATTTATAATAGGTTTTTCATTTATACGGTACTTAAAGTGCAGTAGTAATTAATTTTGTTACTTTATTTCATCTCACCACAACCTCTGTTACAATGTCTTTAGTATTTTAGTGTACTTAAACAATACTGTAAATGGAGTACCAAATCTACCTCCGGTTCTTGAAATATTTATCATTCCACCTACTGTACTGACAACTCTTGTGTGTGTTTTGTGTTTGATTCATCATAGCCAGCTTACTACATTGGTTAGCATAACTCTAGTCCATCCATATACTTGTATGTAGTAATATCCAGTTAAATATGAAAAGCACATATTTCATCCCACTGTAGTCTATCCATTATTTTAACTACTGTACTTCAATCAGGTGTTTTAATATTATGTGTGTGAACAGGAACCTTTCAACATTTTAATATTAAAATGTGTATATATATGTGTGTGTGTGAACAGGAACCTTCCAACATTTTAATATTATATGTGTATATATGTGTGTGTGAACAGGAACCTTCAAAGTTTAAATATTATATGTGTATATATGTGTGTCAACAGGAACCTTCAAAGTTTAAATATTATATGTGTGTAGATGTGTGTGAACAGGAACCTTCCAACATTTTAATATTAATATGTACATGTATATATATATATGTGTGTGTGTGAACAGGAACCTTCCAACATTTTAATATTATATATGTGTGTATATGTGTGTGTGTGAACAGGAACCTTCAACACAACGGCAGACATCAAGCTGAAACAATGGGCAGACCAGACTCTGCCCAGGAAGTGTGTAGAGGTGGGATGGGAGACATTGGAGGAGGAGTTCCGCAAATTCCTGGAGCGTGCCAAGGCTTCACGGGACCACGACACCATCTTTGACAACCTCAAGGCCTGTGTGGTGGACGAGGCAATGAGGAGGCACGAGTGGGAGGACAAGGTAAGGAGAGAAAAGCAACATTAGGATAGATTTCATTATTTACTGAGGAGGCACGAGTGGGAGGAAAAGTAACATTAGGATAGATTTCATGGCCACAATCTTCCTAAATGATAAACAAAGAGAATGAGTGAGAGGACAAGGTGTGGATATATTGTACAGAAGTGGAAGAGAAGAATGTCATAATTTTAACCCCACCTTAGTGAGAATTTAAGGCAACAAAGAATTGAATGATGAGATATGGGACTTCTCTCATAGAACAACATAATTCTCACATCCATAACAACAGTGGAGAATGAGTTTTTGTTTTTTTACTTTACACAGATTAATATAAAACACACATACATAACAACAATGACTAATGAAGGTTTTATTTTTACTTTACACAGATTTATAGATAATGAGGGTTTACTATATACATAACAACAATGACTAATGAAGATTATATTTTTACTTTACACACATTTATAGATAATGAGGGTTTACTATATACATAACAACAATGACTAATGAAGGTTTTATTTTTACTTTACATAGATTTATAGATAACAAAGGTTTACTATACTGTATATATATTACCTCCCCCAGGCTGCTGATGTGCTTCGTGTGATTTATAGATAACAAGGGTTTACTATACTGTATATATATTACCTCCCTCCAGGCTGCTGATGTGCTTCGTGTGATACAACTGAATGCCCTTGAGGACCGGTCAGTGAGTGAGAAGCAACAATGGGATGCAGCGTGTAAATTCCTTGAAGATTCGGTCAAAGACAAACTCAACGCAACAGAAAACACACTCAGGTGGAAAAAGATCCTTTTATAGATTTATTTATTTATTTATATATGGTATTTCTTTATTTTATTTTATTTTATATTAACTTTTTAAAAAAAAATTTATGGTAAATGTCTGTACAGTATAATATTGATATTAGTCTTTGTTATGTATGTGTGTGCATTTGTGTATTCTTCAACTTTAAGGAAGGTGTAAATGATGATGATTGTAATGGTGATAATAATATTAATGGTGATTTTGTGTGTACTGTACCTGCATTAACTTTGTCTTTGTGTGTGTGTAGTACTTAATAATTATGATAATGATAATGATGAGAGTGTGATACCCATATCAACTTCAGGTACTGTATATACTAGAATAATTAATAACATACTAACAATATATATATGTGTGTGTGTGTGTATATACTTGAAGGGAGATGGTTGGACCCAGTACCAAGGAACAATGGATATATTGGCAATATCCAACTGAGGCACAGAAAAGAAGATCTGCCGTCAAGTTTGAACTGGAGAAACTTCTACTCAATGAAAATGTGAGTATTCAGTTTGTGTTGTTCCATTTATATAAAGTAGTGTCAAAACAAGTTAAGATAGTTTTATAATGAACTCCTATATTATGTTGCCCCCTACTACCGTACTGGATTAAATACAATATATGATACTGTATATAAATTGGGTGACCAATGAGGATGAGACTGAAGACATCAACCAAACAGGGCAGTACTCCAAGGATAGACATTGGACTGGTGATAAGGAAGGTTGTAACTCTCATTTCACCATAGGACTCATAGCTCTTAGTACTGATCTTTCTCAATATAGAAAAGACAAAACAATTCCACCTGGGTTGTACCACTAGTTCATGATCACAACCATATTCCTGTACCTAACACTTTCTTAAGTTTATGATGACAACTGTTCTCCTGTAATGAACACACCAAACTTTTACCTGACCCACAAGAACACCCTAACATATGAGGAGACAGTAATAAACAGGAACACTTAATTAACACTAGTTCCCGATGACAACCATTCTCCTTTCATTAACAGTTTTCTAACTTTTACCTGACCCACAAGAACACCCTGACATATGATGAGGAGACAGTAATAAACAGGAACACTTAATTAACACTAGTTCTCGATGACAACCATTCTCCTTTCATTAACAGTTTTCTAACTGTTGCCAGACCCACAAGAACACCCTGACATACGATGAAGTGACGGCTGTACGTAAGAACGCCCAGTCCCAGGGTGTGGAAGTGGACAATGAATTTGTGAGGGAGACGTGGCACCCGGTCTATCGTAGGTACTTCCTTCGCCGAGCCTTGGCCAAGGCATATGGCTGTCGTAAGGCCTTCTATGCCTACCACCAGGGCCTTGAGGGAGAACTGGGGGTAAGTTAGTAATGTACAGTATATTGTTGTTGTGGGGGAGTTGGTGGGGATATGGTAGTAGTGTATTCGTTGAGGGGGAGTAGATGATGGTTGTTATTAGTGTAATTGTTGAGGGGTAGTAGATGAGACTGTGTTAGTAGTGGAGTTATTTGTTGTTGTTGAAGTTCCTCAAACTGTCTGGCCAAGCAGTTAGTGGAGTTAGGTAGAGTTATATAAGTGATATAGTTGTTGGTTGATGATGTGGTTGAAGAGGAGAGTTAATATGAGTGTGACACATTACTATATACTGGGTACAAGTATTTCTGTCCCTCTTTCTGTAATCTGATTATTATTTTCCCACTTGTTAATAAAAGGTCAATAAGATATTGTTGATGGTGATGTGATGTTGTTTTTATATTTATATATCCAAGGATGTCTCTGACGTGTTTTATGCAGCATTACCAATTTGATACAGGACAACAATAATTTTACCATATCTTATCTGTTTTGTTACTGGATTATGAAAGCCTATACAGTAATAACACTTGGAGATCTTAAATGAGGAACTGAGTGTATAATGGAATGGTGAATAACAGTACAAGTTGATGTAATTCCAGGGTTCTGTCTGTTTATGTGTATATATTTATCTGACTGGTGCTTGGCTGATAACCTGATTTGACTTTCTGACTGGCTGAGTGTGAGTTGGTATCTGTAGTTTTCTAGCTACTCTGTTAACAATCAAAGTGTGTAGGAATTAAAAGCTGATATAATCACAGTTCCCTTAACTCAATTTGTGTAGAACTTCCCCATAAAGTACTACAATATTGTAGTAATGTGTTCGTTCATCTTCATATCCTTTTATCAGTTTAAATACTATACAGTAGGCCTTCAATATTAGTTAATTAAAGTTAGCACTATCCTTCTTAATACAGGCTCAGTAAATCACTTAATGTCTTAATATATAATGGTTTTTAATAAGAGAAGCCTGGGAATATATTTGGTGTTCTTCAATGAGGGACTTAAGTGTAAAATCAAATGGTGGGTAATAAACAACAGAAGTCTGGAAAACATTTGATGTTTTTCAATGAGTAACTGAGTGTGGATACAAATATATATTTATTATATATCATAGGTCTAATGTATTAATTTTGGTGCACCAACATTTCAGGTGGAGTGTAATGATGTTGTTTTGTTCTGGCGGATACAACAGATGATTAAGATTACTGGCAATGCACTCAGACAACAAGTCATGAACAGAGAAGGTTAGTTCAATGGATCGGAAATATTTTTGTTTGCCACCTCTCCTCACTGTATCCTGTGTTGGCATAATTATAACCTCAGTTGGTGTGTTTGTTTACATCACAGTCAATCAGAGTAAATAGAAATACAGTACATTACATTAGAAATAGTCTCCACTTGGAATAATCTTGTGTGTGTTACTCTACAGCACGTAGGTTGGAGAAGGAGATCAAGGAGGTGTTGGAGGAGTATGGGTGTGACAGAGAGAAGAAGGAACAACTGCTCACTGGTCGTCGAGTCCTCTTGGCCGAGGAACTCAGTAAGTTGACAGTTACAAGTAACAAGTTTTTACACGAGTTTATTGTGGGTGTTTATATTAAGACCTCACAGATAGCAACACATGTAGTCTGACTAAATAGTCGCTATCTGTGAAACCGTTATCTGAAGGGCAAAGTTTAAATGTAAATAAATCATAGTAGTCTGGACATTTTTTCAAATTACCCCCAAATTAAAATATTTACCTACTGTATATATAACCAAGCACACTTATACAAACTTAAAAGTAAACACAATGACATGCCAAAAGGTATATAAATGACCTTGTTCTGGTTTAGAGTGTATTTATTGAGGTGACATGAGTCAGGTTTAGCATAAGTTTACTGGGCACCAACACACTGACGTCTCTTCTGTCTCCCTCATTTTCATTAGCATTGCCAGTGCCATTTATAACTATTAACCTACAGTACAAACTCCAGCAAACCTTAACACATGGACACCACTTCAACAACAAGAGCCAACATAAATTGACTTTAAAGTATAAAACAATGGAAACCTTGACGATCACTATACACACAGTGTCAGAGTTGCCATTATCATCTGATATTGGCAATACAGTACCACCACCTGTAATCAGCTCACTTAACCTCGCTATGATCTCTGGTGCATTAATCACTATCTGCCGTGCCTGGGAATGTTTCTATCCTGTTGCTATCCATGAAACAGCTATCCAATAAAATGCTATCCATGATGTCTTACTGTACATGGTCTCTTCAGAAACATTACTACAGTACTCATGTAAAATGTGTGTTACCTGTACTGTATGTGTTCCTTTGTAGTCAATGGCAAATGTCAACAATCAATATTATTAGTACAGGTTAGAGGAATCATTTCTATCCTGTTGCCAATGCACCATTAATTTTGACCTTCTTTCATTTTCACCCTGTACTTTATAATATTATACAGTATTGCTTTTTAAGTCATGGAGTTTAATCCCACGATTCCTTTTCAGAGAGAGTTCGGCAGATTCAAGAGAAACTAGAAGAATTCATCCATGCACTGAATGCTGAAAAGTAGAGATACATGTATCATTAAATGAATGATTATGTTTGTCAGTTGATGAATAAGGTGTACAGTACATAAGTTGACAGTTGAACCTGCTCCCTGATATTGAGGGACTTTGTGTAAACTGTGTAACTGTAAATATGTGGCACTGTTTACATGCTTACTTCATTCTTATTTGTATATTGTGTAACTAAGAGTGAGCTTCTTTTAGCATATACATTTATAAATACAGCAAAAGAATGGAAATCTGTTTGTATGTCTGATGGCATACTACATGTCTGGAAAGCATGTCACCGATGGCTAATATGGCTTTAAACTGTTTTGCATTAAAATTTGATGGTGATCAGACCTGAGGAAATCATGTCACATCTGGTTACTGATATTTTACTGAACAAGTGGTGGAGGTCTGTCTGCTGGTTATGACTTTCATCCTTATATATTTTAGTCAGAACTTGATGGCAGTGAGAAATCTTGTGAAGGCTCCCTTTCATATGTACACCAAAGAAAGTTTTAGTATTAACCATTGTAAAAGAACTTATTGGAAATCAAAACTTCTCTTTTATGAGCTTCATTTATTATGTATTAAATGTTGTTTAAATCAGAGAAGTCTGTATATATCAAAGACAAAGTACTAGTAATATATTATAATCAGTTCATTTGTATGTTGAAAATGTAAACAAAGAAATACTGTAAATGTTTATATCGAGACGAGCCACTTTTCTCTGTGATATACAAAACTTTCCCAAGGTTATCTAAAAATGATCATACTGTACAGTTTACATAAAATATTTAGAGTCATATGATAAAACTACTTCTTTGAGGAAGAGAACTTTTCCTTAAAGAAATAAATTAATACAGTTAAACCTCGTTATTTCGGACCCCGTTATAACGGATTTCTGTTATAACGTACACAAATCAGCTGGAGATTTTTTTTCTGAATTTTTGTTTCTCTATTATATTTTTTACATTATACAGTACAGTAGGTATATTATTTATACATCATTACATACCTATTTACGTATATATACAGTTGACTCTCGAATAAATCCGGGGAGTTCTTATACAAAATGAGTGAAATCATAATGAACATGTCACGAAATGATATCACTGTCGTCAGCGAAGCGTGGGTGTGTGTGTGTGTGTTGCCACCACTCCCCCCCTCCCTTTACCCTCATACTCCATTCACCCTAGCCCAAGGTCAAGGGAATTATAGGCCTAACATGGGTTGTCACCTTGTGTTTGACTCGCTCGTTTTTAATAATTTACGAGTTAATCACCAGCTTCATGTCAGGTGGTGCATTTACAAAACGGAAGGTCATATCCTTCCATATCAATAAGGAAGGTTTTTCTCGGACAGAGAAAGGAGAAGGAAACACCAGAGTGTGTGGTTGATAAAAGTAAACAAACGATATCACATGCTATCTCCCCTCTTCCCCTACTCTCCCCCCTACCACCTCCACTACCACGGATGTCCCACACTCATTTCAGTCATTACTCAAAATTGTGTTATTCGAGAGTCGACTGTATCTATATTTTGTGGTAATTTTTGTACATACACTTTTTTTTTTTTTTGTACCCCTCGTAAAAATTCGTCGCTATAACGGTCAAACCGCAAAAACGGACACCCTCTCCCCCCTATTAGTCCGAAATAACGAGGTTTAACTGTAATTCCACTTTTATTCTCTTGCTGTAAATTGACTTGCACTCTACTGTATGCATAAGAAATATTTTAGAGCACATGTAGTGAAACGAGCTTTGTGATTGGCTTTACACATTGGACAGCTTTCCCTCTTGTAATATGTATGATATAATATGGTGCCAGGTATTCAAGATGTATTCTCTCTCTATCTGTCGGTCGGTCTCATCTCTGTCAATATTATGAAGCCTTTGTTGTTGTTCTTTGACTTCCCAGAGGTTTCATACTGTTTAAGTCTTCTGTTATTGCTTTTATTTAGATGTCAATTATTTCCAGCTACTGTATTGTACTATGTCTTTGTGGATTCTTTTTGTCCTGCAGGTACAGTACAGTAATTTATTCCTGTACTTTTCAAACTCAGGACTCGGACTTAAATTAATGTTATTTCCTGTTAAGGGACCCTGTGTTGTAGTCAGAAAATTGGAGGTAAGCGAGTCCTTCAAATATTGCCACGAAACACCACCTATATGGAAGGAGCTGGTCAAGAGGAATCAGGAGCCTCCAATTTTGATATACGATCACAGGGGCCTTAACCGAGTCAACCAAACACCTGACATTTGGAGTACAGTTTGATTTCCGACATGAACAGAACTATAATGAGGTACTGTATAGTATTACCAAGATGAAGTGAGGAGTCATGATTGTATGTGAAAGGATGGAAACCTATTTACCAAAAGCTACATTCTTGACATGAAAAAAGAAAAAAGTTAACTCTTTTTTTAACATTATTTATTCTCTGCAGTGACTACCATAGTTGAAAGAGCATACATTGATTCCAGTTAATATTTTCCCATTTAATATTACATCAAGATTTTAACAGCTGAGTGAGTACTCAGTGAGTGAGTATGCCGTGGCCACCCCCTTCGGGGGAGTTCCCGGAGGGAACGAGGCGTCGGAGCTATAGATAGATAGATAGATAGAGTACTGTAGCATTTCTTGAGAGCTGAGAGAGAGAGAGAGAGAGAGGTAATAATTTTTTAACATTGACATTTCATTGTTATTAACAAATTGAAGTGCAATACCACAACTAAATACCAGATAGATAATATATTCAGTGTAATATTCACATCATCAACACCAAGTATTAGTTTACATCACTTTTCTCCTGCTGGACTAATAATCTTCTCGGTTATTTATTATTGAAGAACAGAAGAAGAGATGAATTTTATGTTAATGACTGTGCTTGTAGAATGGAAGAATTGTAAAGAAAGAATCATAACACATAAAGTTTTAAATAACATTTATTTAAACTCATATTAACAACAGAATAGTACATCTTAATTGTTAATTAATCATGACACGAATAATAGATTGTAACATATGAAACAAACAGAAGATAATATTCAGTGGTGATCAGTCTTGGTCATAAAACAAACATAATTGTAATACAGTATCTGTTTCTTATTAGTGTTTGTCTAAAACTTTGTTCTCGACTGTAAGAATCAAATGTGTTATGGCATTACTATGCAGTCTTTAGTACTCTGTAATTATGTTATACAGTACAGTACTGTATACATGTCATTGAATATTTCCTTTGTATAATGGCACTGTTATTGTAGTTGTTGTTGCCTACCACTGTAAATATAAAGTCAGTCCTTTTATTTTACTGGCTATGTATGAAAGAGAGAAGTCAGAATTTTTCCTATACTCTATTGAGAATGGTGAGGACTAAAGCAACAAGCCCATCAATTGTCCTCATATCATAGTTCTGTTTTCTTCATGGCATTTTGTTCTGCAGTAGAAGAGAATTTTTCAAGTTAGGACAAAAAAAATAAATAAAAAGCCTTTACAGAGTCATCAATTAAGCTTTGGGAAAATGTATTAGGCTAAGTGAGATTTGTATGAGTACATTACTACTACCACAATATTTTAGTCATGTACTGTAGTGATGTCCATACTTCCTTAAGTTAATTAATTAGTATAAAATGTAAATGTTGTAGGTATACTTAGGTAGGGCAAGATCTATAGACTTGTAATACATGATGGCAAACGTTTGGCAATTTTCTAGAACTCTTTTGAGAGGTTAATCTTAAGGACTTCATGACCTTAACAAGAAGTCTGTTTAATCTTGCTGTGAACCATAAATATGAGAGTATCTGTGTGTGCATGTGTGGATTTCTTCATTGGAAAGTGAACCAAACGTATACATTTCTTAAGAGGGACCTAAATGTGATAGATACTGTTGGTGAAGTTTGCTGATTCCTCCAAACTCACGGCACAAAGCAGAATACAGTACAGTACATGTACCTCCAACTGTACTGAGCTACAATCAGAGACTAGTGTACAGTGGCCAGCATAAGTTCGCTTCATTTCCACCTACGTATGTATTCGCTATAGTGATGTTCTAGTACAATTTTAATGCAGAGATAATTGATATAGTTCTCATGGTAAATTACATATGTTGTTGGAATAAAGACTGGTTCAGAATGCAACAATCTATCTGGTCATATTAGCAATTTTAAGTACACGAGATGGACGCGAATTTATGCCGCCGGCTCTACAATACTGCTCTTGTTAGACTAAATTTGTTCCAGTTATCTAAGTATTTTCATTAATATTTTATATTATTCCGCATGTCAGTTCCCTACTATTTATTTACTACCTAGCCTTTACCCGTCATAGTACCAAACTCTTTGGTACTAGTTCTGGCATTACATGTATTGAATTGAATTATCTCTTCATACTGTACTGCACTTTGGTGATCGCTTCAACACACAAAGGTTATTATGGACAAAGCAGAGATAATTTTTGACTGACACTGGATACAAACAGCCTCAAACTTCACCCCTTCTGTTACCTGTAGTATAAAAATCCCTGGAGCAAATATTAGGTGAACTTCTATCTCCGACTGTAAAGCACCCAATGTCAGTTTATCAGCACAGTATGACATCATCAGTGACATCCATTTAAGAGGTGGAGATACCATTGCACATCAGGAGGCTTCTGATGACTCCAAAGCATGCCAGGAAATAAACCACATCAATTATTTATATTAAAGATACAGTACAGAAGTAGTTAGGAGGAATCAGTTGGTCCAAAATTGTTAACACTCTAACACCAGTACATGTACTCCCTAAATTAACTAACAGTATCTCACCTCTCCTCATTGTTTATTATTATGACTGGAATATAAATACAAGTTTGTAATGTAAATAGTTGTGTTATACAGTATAATATAAGATGTAATATATTTATTTCTGATTAATGAAGGAACACTTGTTGGTTCAATGACTGACTCTTGACTTAAAAATATACAGCCTGATTCTACATATGATTCTTTATTTACATCCTAGACAAATCATTTCTATCATGAGTCAGAAATATAAAATGGTAGAAGTTACTAATCTTAAGTACAATACTTAAATAGTTACGTACAGTAGTTTGTGTAAATCGATACTTGTGGATACAGTAAAATAACATGTGTTTATAAATATAAAAGCTAAACTGCCTACAGTACTTAGATCCTAGACGAGCATAACTTAGGAAGTAGAATTATAGAAAATAATAATATAATGCTGTGTTTAAATATTAATTACTGTATTATGTTGCTGCTCAATGATACAAAGTGTCTGTATGATTACAATATTAATCAAAGTATGTCATTATGTTTCTACTGTTGTATTTATTGGTAAACAGACATTGAAAAATCTATAGTATTGCTGTGTTTTTGAAGTTTTTGTGTTTACAATAACTCGGTTTAAAATGTTTGAAATAGTCCATAATACATAATGGTCCCAGTTTTACCATCACCTTGATACATACAAACAACACACTATGAGGAAGAGTCTTTGTTGATGACATTCCTGTACTGTTTTGTTAAGAAAATGTCTTTGACCTGAATAAGCATTACCGGTAGCCAAAACATCATCAATAAAGGTTTCTTTTCATACAGCATTGTTCTGTAACCATTCTATCCAATTATTATATTGTTAGACCCTTGATTATACAATGAATAATTACTTGTATCCACCACTTCACTTTACACCAGATTGTGAGGAGCAGAAAGCTTTGAATCGCCTGGTATTGTTCATTTCCCCACCCAGTACACCTATAGAGGCTGAGTTTGAATGCAGGGTATATGTATGTGTGTGTGTGTGTGTGGTGCCTGCCGTTCGTCTCTGGTCAGAAATTACGTATCACGAGTGTACCTCATTGATTACCACCAAATGTTTTCCCAGGTTTCTGTTATTCATTACCATACCGACTAAGGGATTTACCGGGCCTGTGTAAAAAGGATATAATTATGTAATAAATTTAATAATCTTAATTGAGAGCCTACTGTTTATAGAAGTGATTTACTGGGCCTGTGATATATTTAATAATCTTATATCAAGGGTCTACTGTATATTCTAATTCACCAGGCTGTTGTTAATGTGCTCTCCACATGAGGTGGTTGTTGTTGTTGAAGTTCCTCAAGGTGTCTGGCTGAGCAGCCCTGAGCTCCTGAGGCCTGAACCGGACTTTCCCACAGTGCCCTCAGAGAGTGTATGTTGTGTTGTTTGTGAGTGTGGTTGTGTGTATTGCAGTCTTCAATAATGTGTTTAATAGTATGGGGTGCTGTGTTACATCCTGGACAGGCATCTACAATGGCTCCATCCAGCCTCTTCTGATAATTATGTGAGAAGGGCCGGGTGGTGGCCACATCACAGCCTGGCCAGGTGGACTCTGTCCTCACGGGGAAGGGAGGATTCAGATGGATGGATGTCAGGAGGTCGTACATGCAGCTGTGTGTTGTTTTTAAGTGTTTGGATGGACTGATGAGTGATTTGAGTATGTATGTGTTTCTGGAGATTGGTTTGGGGTGGGCATGGTGTGAGAGATGATAGTATTTGTGTATGGTATCGTGTACTGGGTGTTGTTTTAATGTTTCTTGGCATGTGTGTGTGTTGTGCCATGTAGTGTAGTGGATGTTGTGGGTTTGTGGAGGCTGCAGCAGCAAGTGTTTGTGTGTCTCTCATGTCAAGATGATCCTTGATTTTGAGGATTTTGGTTTGATAGTGTAGGTGGTCTGTAGGTGTGGTAGGTGTGCAGCCTGTGAGGTTGTTGGAATCACTATTCTTCCTCGGAATCTTCAGAATTCAGGAGAACCACCTTATCACGGGACTGAAGGTCTGTGATGACACTCTGCAAATATAACCCATAATTATGACACAGTTATAGTTAAGGACATTGTTGTGGAGAGAATTGATCCTACAATAGACCATACACCACCTATCATGATTATATCTTAAACTAAACTTACAGTACCATACAGTATTACCTAACCCAACCACTCACTATGGCTAACATGATCCGGGAATAAGTTTATGATTTAAGAATAAACTTACAGTACCATACAGTATTACCTAACCCAACCACTCACTATGGATAACTGAAATATTAAGCGTTGTGAAATTTGATCAATACAGTATAATTATAGTAACATAAAGTAAGCTACAGTACAGTAACTACAAATTAGGAAACCATCTTATCTTTTCAATATAATCTTCTGTCTTCTATTTCTCCTTCCACATTTCTTTCTCCTTATACCGGTACAGCTCTCCATCTATACTCATATCCATTTCCTTGTACTGTATAATTTTAGTATGCCTTATGTGGCCTGGTAGCCTACCTGTACTAGAATTTGCTTTACTGATTGAATTTTCATACATTTGAGTGCCTAGTATGATTATAAGGGGAGATCTCTAAGTGGTGAATTGGAAAGTTTTCGATTCCTCCTAACTAATTTTGCCACAGAGCATATCCCTTATTAATTACATCATTGAGGGTGTCTGTTTTCAGGCATGGTTAGGAGCAATCACTACTACGCCTTACAATTCACCAAAAAAAAAAAAAAGTCTTGCCTTACAACTAACGTAATATAAGTGTACTGTATTTATTTCCAGTTCCGTGTACTGTACTTCTTTCTACCCACCACTAACACAATATAAGTGTATTTATTTCCAGTTCCGTGTACTGTGCTTCTTTCTACCCACCTGAATGTTGATCCTACGTCGTCGTGAAGTGAGTCGTGTGTGTATGAGCCAAGCCACAGCCGTCACCACCATAGCTGCTGCCACCGCCACCAACACAATGAGTACCACCAATGTTGTCTGGTCATGTTGGCTCATTAACTCGTTCTGAAAAGTACACAACCGCTAAATGATGAGGTTGGTTCCATGTGTGTGTGTGTGTGTGTGTGTATATGTGTGGGTATGTGTCATTTACTTATTCTGACAGCATACCAGAAAATGATGAGGTTTGTTTCATGTGTGTGTGTGTGTATATATGTGGGTATGTGTCATTTACTTATTCTGACAGCATACCAGAAAACGATGAGGTTGGTTCCATGTGTGTGTGTGTGTGTGTGTCATTACCTTGATATGAAAGTACACAACCAGTAAATGATGAGGTTGGTTCCATGTGTGTGTGTGTTTGGGGAGGAGGTGGAGCAATTCTTGTGCTAAAAAACAACCAGACATTAAATGCTGAGGTTTGTTTCATGTGTGTGTGTGTGTGTGTGTGTGTTATTAAATCATTCTGAAGGCATACAACTGGAAATTACTTATTCTGAAAGTGCTGAGGTTTGTTTCATGTGTGTGTGTGCGTGTGTTGTGTTTCTCAGCAGGTAGGCTACTCGTGTGTTCTCACATAAAATGCATATAAAAACAATCAAAGTGGATAATTTATAATCATGGACTTATGTAATTATATTAACTGTTCATTGTCTAGAACACTTTAAGGTTTGGCACTCTTTCGGACCCGAGCCACTTATTTTCAATAATTCAACTGTTCCTTCTTCTGTTTTTATTTTCTTCTACTTTATTTATGACATTCCTTTCTATATCATTTTCTCTCTTGCTACAATTAAGGTCTTTCAGGCTTCATATTGTCTTCTTTTTTCATTCTTCAGATTACATGTATCCCTAAACGCTTTATATAACTCTTTTTGCATCAAGAAACTGCATCGAAAGAGTATATTTTTCGTATATGCCAAAATAATTGCATTGGCCTACATTTGAAAGTAGCGCCATAGTAATACGAAATATATGGTACTGTTATTTTTTTGTTTAAGATTAAGAGGAAAATCGAAAATGAGGAATTACGACTATGCGATTTCAGCAGATTTGAGGTATAATAATAATAATCACGGTTTAGGTAATAAAGATTAATGAACTTAGACTATGACAATAAAACTACATGAGCATCGAAATATCAAGAAGAATGCTTTATCAAGAGTGAGTAAACTGCAGGCTGGAGATATTTGAGGCATATATAAAGGGAAAATCTGAAGTTGAAATAAGGGAAATTTCGTGAAGGTGACTGGGAATGAATGGGAGTCGGGACCAATGAGCACAGAGTCAGAGTGAGTCAGTCAGTGAGTCAGTGAGTCAGTCAGGTTGTCTGTGAACCAAACATAACACGTTGTTGTATTCGTGCCAAAGGATTTATTAATTTTGTTGCTTTCCCTGACCATTCCTTTTCTCCATTAACACATCAACGATTGGTAAGTATTCAGAGACTTGTGTGTTAGGTTTAGGTCGATCTGTTATTATTTATATGTGGAAATAATAATAGATTAAAGGTTACTTCACAATACTGTATTCAAGTCATCCAACATGGAGGCAATTTTAACCTGAATTTTTGACCACAGTGTTGTGTTCTGCGATTTTTATCCCAATTATTATTATATACTGTATTGTGATATTTGTTTTGATTTGATATTATTAATTCTGTGATTTCTGTTCCATTCATTGTGATGTGTATTTCGTTGTGATGTGTATTTCCCTATAAATACCAAAATATGTAGTAGGCCTACCTGTACATGCGTATATGTTCTTGTCTAGAATTAAACTTTATTTTAGGAAGTTTATTTTTTTTTTGTCAGGAGTTCAGCAGCTGGCATCACTTCACTTCAATTTTGTTATGAGATATTTCTCAGGATTCAGCAGGAACTGTTAAATTTGCTACATAAGTGACGTAGACTCGTAGGAGATGCTGGCTGTATTTCATTGTCAACTTTTCTTATATTAATTGTTGTCATACCATACATGACCAGAGACAAGACTATGTTATTAATTAAAGGGTCACTACATGGGGAATAGTAGCTAGAGGCTATATATAGTCTAATATGGCAATACACTGTAATGTTGTCGTCACTGCCGTCAAATGTTTCCTTACACACTTGGGTGACTCAGAAAGGAATACAATAATTATATTTAACCTTTATATTTGTGTGTTCCTTTGACGGTTTTACTTTAGGAAGTAAGAACCTACTTATAACACATCAGAATCCCATCCAGTTGCCTACTCCCGTATGGGGGGTATTGCCTGCATTAGTGATGTGGGCGCTCCTTCGGCCCCATGCCACTAGCCTTTAGTTATTCAACTGTCCCTCTTTTCTTTCTATTTCCTTCCTGCTTGTTGTCTCACCTATCTATCATCTGTTTTCTGGCGCTATATGACCTCGCTGTTGCTGTGCCTAATATCAATCAGTCCATACAATTGCTTATTACTAATATTGCCCCCGTGTGTTATCAAACTTTAGTCTGCAACTGTACCCTACACTATAATATTATGGAAGCGAATGTTGGTATTACCCGAATGTCATATAGGCTAATATAGTTATATTGTCTCCTACTATACAATGTTATAATATCATAATATAGTACTTACCACCCAGCCACCAAAGCTTTGTGTAGGGTTTGGTTTGACAACATATTGGTCGTCTTTTCCATAGATTTCATCGAGAATACTGTCCACTGAAGGGTCGGTTTCTGAAGAAGTGTCCCCATCCTGTCCCTGTTGTGAAACATGTACAGTATAAACAAAAGAATAACAATTTGATTCAGTTCATTATTGCAAACCTACAACAAAGGTAGCCTACAGGTCAGCTGAGCGATGTGTTGATAATATAACCACTACCACTACCAGGAATCGCGTCACCTTTACGTCTCATTATTCTCTTACATACCATACAGGACTCAGGCTCATACTAACTACCGGTAACAGTTCAGCAGCTATATAGTTCACTTGACAAAATATTTATCTTGCCAGGAAACCTTAATGGGTTTATCACACTGCCACATATTTCCTTTAATTGTTTTCCCGTTCATCATCCTCCGATCTAAAGCTACTACTATCAAGGCCTTGACTACTATAGCCACGGTCAATATATACTATATGGACCGTGATACGTAATTTCTGACCAGAGACGAACGGCAGGCACCACACACACACACACACACACACTATACACACACACATACTTTGCATTCGAACTCAGCCTCTATAGGTGTACAGGGTGGGGAAATGAACAATACCAGGCGATTCGAAGCTTTCTGCTCCTCACACTCTGGTCAGAAATTATGTATCACGAGTGTACATTTGCCTCACATAGATAATTATGTGCTACGCCTCTTGAAAGGAGTTGAAGGATAAGAAAGCCTTAGACTGGTCACAAAACGAAGAAAAATAATCCCGTGATATATATACCTACTTTAAACAGTTGAAATGACCCTTCTGTAAACACCATCGTACTGTATAATTATTAAGTGCTGAGAATGTCAAACAGTAAATACCGTATAGCAGCTAAAATATTCAGTAGTATTGAATTTTGTTGCTGAAATAATGATAAAGTGAAGTATTATTCCTGCTGTGGGAAATGTTAACTATTACCTCGACCAGATTTTACACAGTTTATTATTATAGGAATGGTTTAGGTGTACAGTCGACAGCATAAGTTCACTTCATTTCCACCTGCGTTATGTTAAAATATTTGCTCTTTCCTTGATGACTTATAAGAACAAAACCCAACTTTGGAAATGCAAATATTATTACTGAATTGTATCTGTTTATTCGGGTATAGTAATTCCTACTATATCCTATCTGTTTCCTGTTTATGTTATATTGTTCATGTTTTGAGTGTGTGTGTGTGTGTGTGTGTGTATGTTTGTTTGTTAGGTGAAGGTTTTGTAGTGAGTGTGTGTGTGTGTAATAGGTGAAGGTTTTATAGTGTGTGTGTGTGTGTGTATTAGGTGAAGGTTTTGTTGTGTTAATAGCCTAGTCACATGGATGGTTAGGTGTCGTGTGTGTGTGTGTAGTATGTTAATGTTGTGTGTGTAGTAGCCTATGTTGGTGTTATTTGTGTGTGTGGGGGGGTATGTTG
Source organism: Petrolisthes manimaculis (assembly GCA_034508575.1). Lineage (NCBI taxonomy): Eukaryota > Metazoa > Arthropoda > Malacostraca > Decapoda > Porcellanidae > Petrolisthes > Petrolisthes manimaculis. The sequence goes on from JAWZYT010003398.1 coordinate 51,828, forward strand.
GTGTTGTGTGTGTGTTTGTAGTATGTTGGTAGTGTGTGTAGTATGTTAATGTTGTGTGTGTGTGTGTGTTGTAGCCTATGTTGGTGTTATTTGTGTGTGTGTGGAGTATGTTGGTGTTGTGTATGTAGTTGAAGTGAGGAGATTAACTATAAGTACTCATGGTGTTCCTGACCACTGTAATGTGATGAAGATTAGAAAAGAATGCCTTTGAGATCGAATGCATCAGTAATGTTTTCTTTGTTAAGTTCTTAAGACCATCAAATGAAGCAGGCAAAGGGTAAATCTGGAGCAACTGCTGATTCCTCCAGACTATTCCAAGCAACAGGCCACCAATACTTTTATTATATCTGGTCCTGTTTCCTGGCATACATAGGAGGAATCATGGCACTCCAATGTACAATACCACAGCTTTACCATCCCCTTATGGGAATATATATATATATTTTTGGTGAATTGGAAACAGAAGACAATATGTTACTATAGTCAGGGATCTGTTTCGTGGCATAGTTTGGAGGAATCAGAAACCTTCCAATTTACCAACTAGCAAAAAATCTTCCCTTGATGACCCTGTGATCGTGTATAGGTCTATTATGTGATTTGGTACCAGGCTTCTGATTCCTCCTGACTACGCCATGAAACAAGCTCCTTCAATATAGGTGTATGGTGTTTCGTGGCAATATAGGAAGGACTCCCTAACCCCCAATTTTTTTTACTACATCAAAAGGTCACAGGAAATATGGCCTATGTGTGTGTGTATGTGCGTGTGTGTGTGTGTGATATGGGGCAGTATTCAACAACAACATTCATTCATAGTGTTTACGATGCATGGTGTGGTTCTGGTACGATGACTCCCTATATAAACACGTACATTACACAAACCATCGTACTCATACCACGCCATCGTATAAAATTATAATATTATCATAATTATTATATACAGTACTTAAGTTAGAAGGTTATCGGTACACACACACACACACAATCACATACAACAAACAAACACACACACACACACACACAGACAAACATACAACACACACACACACACACACACACAATACTTACACTACTACCATCTCCTGAATCGTTTGGTGTGTCCTGCTGTCCCTTGTTGTCGCTTCCAGTGAACTCATCAGGTGTCTCCTCGGGTATATCAACTTTCTTGGTGGTCTGTGGGGCGAAGATGATGATGTGGGGGGGAGGCGTTGTTGGTGGTGGGGGTGGGGGTGGAGTTGTGGGTACGGGTGCAGGCTTTGGTGTAGTGGGGGTGGGGGTGGTTATTCGTATGGGTGGTGGTGGTGGTGGCTGGGTGGTCTTGGTAGTGATAATCGTAATCATTGGAGAGGGTAAGGGGATTCCTCCATTTCCGTTTGATTTACCTTCACTACCGCCACTATCACTATTACCAACACCACTACCACTTGCCTCCTCCACTTCTCCTTGATTATTGCTACTAATACCACCACTACTACCATCGCTACTGCTAGTATCGATCTTGTCCTGGTCGTTGTTGCTTTCACTACTACTACTACTACCACTATCTACTATCTCATCTCCCGTTGTTCCATCCTTGTTGTTGTTGTTGTTGGTTTCTTCAGCGTCCACAACACTACTTTGGCCAGAGTTGAGAAAGGCAGCGAGTGATCCCTCGTCACCACCACCACCATCCCTGAGACCTGATGCTTCAGTGTTTGTCGTGTGTTGCAGAGCCAAGGGAAGCACCACAGCCAATGTCACCCCACAGATGATAACCAGGGCTATGATGAGTGAAGTGAGCTGACAGTCTCGACGGGAATGAGGGGTTTTGGGACGTGTGGTGATGAAGGGAGATCCACCAGAAGAAGAAAAAGCACCGGTTGTAGTCAAGGGTCGAGTACCACCTCCACCTCCACTGTTATTGTTGTTGTTTGTCCCTCCTTCCTCCTGGGGTAAGCTTGAGTACACCACGGAGCTCTCACGAAGCATGGTGCTTAAATTTGTTTATTATGATGATGAGTTTCGTTTCTCTAATAGTTGTCTTTACACTGTCAAAATGTTTTCTCGTGTTTAAGCTGCTATCGAAGTTTCGCTCAAGTTCTCATTACCCTACATGGACTCCAAATTTTCTATAGTTGTCGTTGCACTTTTTTCCAGATAAACTTTGTTCATTTTTTATTCATTTGAGTATAAGTAATATATTTTGTGACTCCTGAAAGATGTAAAATACTAATTCTGGAACCGTTTTACGACACACTTTCATCAATGGTTGCATGGAGAATCACAAGGCTATTATAGATTCCTTCAGATTAAGCCTACCGTAAATATATATACCACGCAACAGATCCCCTGATAGTAACATGCACTAAGGTTATCTGTTTCCTGGCACAGCTGTTTGGAGGAATAAGATTAGCCCTTCTATTTACCAACTAGGCTATAACCAAGTAGCCTAGCCTAGCCATGTAAGTACCCCTGCGTCGTTTGAAAGATTTTTATGTTGGTGAATTGAAAGGGTACTACAGATTAATCGCTCCAGCTATAATTAGGCCACGAAACAGATTCCCTATTAATAACATTGAGGTGATTATTATTTTTGTTTCGTGGGATAATAACAAGGAGTAATCAGTAGCCCCCTATAGTTAGCCCAAAAATAGATTATCCCCTTTAGGTATTGTACGGTTGGCCACATGAATTCTTATTTACACAGGCTACGGTAGGCTATATGGAAAGAGAGGTCATTATTTTGGAAGTACTGCAATGAATGTTCTACCAACCAAGAAACTCGGTGATTGCTAAATAAAAAACCTAATAATAATAATGTTGTATTGCAGTTTCATAGTCTTACATTTTCTGTATGTTGTAAACCCTTCAAAAACAACTGCGTGGCTAACTAACTAACTAACTGACTGACTGTGGTTAGGCTACTTACCATCCCAATGTGACCACTTGGCATGTAAGAAAGGGGAGGACAGTGCGACGTGATTCCACAGTCTCAAGATGGATTATGTCACTGTGGTTGGAGTTTTAAGTCTCTCACTGTTCTGTTATCGACAAATTCCGAGCACATTGGCGGCAAGTCACTATATAAAATTCTTAAGTTCTCTTCTAAGTAATAATTTTGACTTATAGAATCAACAGTCCCGTACAGTAGTGGACAAAATATTCATCCAAATTAGGAATTACTCATGCACCATCTTCTAATTTACAACAACCAGCTACTCACTTTTCAAAACGATGCTGTAACATGCTAAGAGAACGTGAAAACATTAATTAGTCAGTAATTTATTTGATATTATTATTATTCATGTGTATTGAAACTTGTGTCCCCGCCTGTACATGACGGTATTACTAGGGATCGAGATTATCTTGTTAGGCGTCGCAACAGCGAGGTTATATAGCGCCAGAAAAAAAGGTGATAGAGAGGTGAGACAGCAAGCAGGAAGGAAATAGAAGAAAAGAAACTATAGTTTCCTCCTACATACATAATTATATACTGCATAGCCTACCAGGAAACAAGACACCTGCAATGAAACTATACTATATTTTTTTTTAGTGTACAGTAATATATATTGTATTTCATTACACATACCGAAAAGTAAAAATATATATACTGTATAATACAGTATATATTACCACTACAAACACTTAGTCTTAAAGTTGAATACCACATAATATAATTTAAACTGTATAATATCTGAGGTCGTATATTTATTACTTAGAAGGGGTCAATTCGTTGTGTATCTTTCTGTTATTATTATTATTATTATTGTTTCCAGGATCAAAGGATAAAATAGCATTAATAATAATATAAGTAAGAGTTGTGCTGGAAGGAGACTTATCCACTCACAACACACACACACACATACATACATATTATACACACCGACCGTCACACACATCCGCTAACACCACACGCGTTTGTCTGACTGACTGGTTGATAATTTGATACACACACACACACACACACACACACACACACATTCTCTCTCTCTCTCTCTCTCTCTCTCTCTCTCTCTCTCTCTCTCTCATACACACACTCACACACTCTCTCTCTCTCTCTCTCTCTCTCTGGTCATGTGACGAGTGATAATTTTGCATGAAGTTTATATTTTGTTTCTTTGATTTTTTTTTTTAGTTAATCTGGTGAAAATATGAAGAAGTTTAAATTGTACACTGTTGATCAATCTAAACCTTTTTCCTCCAAGCAAGTTGAAGTAACAGACAGGACACTATATTATATGTTTATCTCCATCTATATAGTCTGTTTCCTGGCATACTTTAATTGGAGTACCTGTAATCAAGACACTCTAGCTAATATATCAAGAGTTATATGTTATCCAATTAAGGATGTATATAGTGAATTGTTTTGGGTGGTAAAATATAATCTGGAGCAAATGATTCCTCCAAACTATACCATGCAAGCAACAAAGATACCATTATTTTTCTTCATCTGGGTCAGTTTGTAAATACGTACTTTGGAGGAATCAAGAGTTATATGCTATCCAGTTAAATAATTTTGGTAAATATATATAGTATAGGCTAGTCCAGATCAGGACAAAATATTACACCAACACAAACACGTAACATAAATGTGAAAATATACTAATGTTGTGATGTTTCTCTTACAGTTTGGAAGAGAGAGAGAGAGAGAGAGAGAGAGAGAGAGAGAGAGAGAGTGTGTGTGTGTGTGTGAATCATCCCATAATGACGTTACAAGAAAGACGCAGATATCATGGTATGTATATTATTATTATTATTATTATTATTATTATTATTATTATTATTGTTATTTCTCTCCTTCTATCCCTCTATTCTCCTCGACTTTCCCTACAGTCTCTCTCTCTCTCTCTCTCTCTCTTATTGAAACGTAAAAATGAAGGTGATTTATGCTTGGCACAGAGTTAATTCTTTTCTTACCTCTTCATAATATTCTCCCTTAAAAACCCAATTAATAATATGGCAATTTGATTATTTCTTAGAGACATTGTATGTATATATATATAAATCTTAGTCGAAATTACACCTAATGTTTTTCTGTATAGCCTAATCAATGCAAGGGGAAAAAACTGAGGCGTAATGTATAGTGTATAAAGTAATAATAATTCACTTTGGTTACATTGGAGCACTTTGATTCCTCCAAATATCAAACTAGCTCCTTCCATATAATTATGTAGGCTAGGTAGTGTTTCGTGTATGAGAATAATTGTAGGCTTCTGATTCCTCCTGACTATACCACCAAACAAACTCCTTCTATATAGGTGGTGTTTCGTGTATGAGAGAGAATTAAAGGCCTCTGATTCCTCCTGACTATACCACCAAACAAGCTCCTTCCATATAGATAGTGTTTCGTGGCATTAGGCTACATGTTTACCTCCAATTTAGCTAACTACATCAGCAGGTCCCTTGACAAGCACAGTGAACATTTAGGAGTAAGAGTGGGCGAGTAAGTGCACAGGTGTTTTGGTCTGAATATGTTGTGAGCACAGGTGTTCCACAGGTGTTCGTTCCACAGGGAAGAGAACTTACATACAAACTGGTGGGGTGTGGGCTATAGTCAGATATGTTGCTGTTCCACCTTTGCCAGTCAGTATATATGTACAGTCACAATCCAAACTATGTATCCAGGGGTGGGATCTTCAAAGCTTCGTAAGCGCAGTTACGATTATCGTAGCGCCATCTTTGTTCGTAAGGTGTTCGTAACCGCTAAGAACGTATCTTCAAAGCTTCGTAAGCGAGTTTTCGGCCGCCATTATGCGCCATATTTGTTCGTAGCGCTATGAAGATTGAAAAGCACTCGTAAGGCTCATAGCAGGGTCGCGTAGTCGATAAACAACCCGTAAATAGTGAGATTTGAGTTTATTTACACTTGGCGCGGCTGACATAGACGACATAATGGTTGTTGTTATTGTCATTTATCGGTAAATATAAACAAGAGGAGGAGATTCAGCAGCTTAGTAGAATGGAGCTGCAAATGTCAATTTAAACTGATGCACTGTGAAATAGAAAGTTACAAATATTTTGTGTGTATCATTACCTTTGGAGTGTTTAATTATGAATAATAGGATATAATAGTGACTTACTAATTGCAGGAAATTGGCTTCCATTTACCTGCAAACAAAGCAGAAATTCTTCATTGCATAGTTAGACCTAATTTAATCCATGTACAGTAGTATAAGTCTTTAATCCATAAATTAAATATTATACAGTATATAGTCCTTTGTATGAAGTGGATATTCTTAAGGTTGATAAACTTTGATTTATTGACTTTCTAATGAAAATATTACAAGCACATTAATGTGATGTGTGAGCTGGTAACATTTAAATAACTGGAATTATATACTTACTGATACATACTGGATGTATAAAAGGTTGACCATATACCAGAATCTAGGGCAAAATTATGTCTCAGAATTAATTATTGCAAATATTATCATGTAAGTTTCAATAACATGTACCGTACATGAACCTTTCTTACCAACTCAATTAATTTTATTGAACAGTATAATTTAATAGATAATTTTCACCTGTTTTCATATAACATAAGACTTGTCTTTTTCTAAAATAAATGCTTTTCAACAGCTAATAACAAATATGTGATTGGTATTGGTTTTTCTTAATGTTTTAATTATAGACTATAAAAAAACATACATTTTATTTACATAAAGTTTACAGAAATCCATGATACCTCCCTAGCTATTTGTACTATTAGTTTCCTGCATTATCATAGTTCATTACATCATATATACCTGAGTAAAAACCTGCAAATTTATGATATTGGAAAGCTGTTTGAACTCATGTACTTTCCAACAATGACTGATAACAAAAAATACCAATTCCATAATGACTACAGTACTTGTTTGTCACTCTTTACATTGCTTGGACAGATCACAGATATGGCAGAGAAATTATTAAAATACAAGATTAAAGCCACAGTACAGTATAAGTATATCCTTATAGTTAATCTCCGAACCTTGATATGTAATTGAAAATAACACAATAATTATTCAAGTACCAGTACTTTCACCTTCATTAATACTATTGGCCAAAGATAAAAATGCATGAAAAAAAGTTGATTTTACTGAAAGAATAACAAATCCAACAAGAAATGTGAATGCTAAAATAAAAGCTATATTTGAGAGATAAAATACATAATGAAAATAAATAACATATTTTCTTAAAAAAGCATAAGCAGAAGTTAACTATACTTTAGATTGAAATCTACACACAAACCACACAACTAAAACCATACTTGCACTCTAATAACTCTTGTCACAAAATATAACAACTTAAACTACACTAATTATATATATATAAAAAAAAAGACACATGAAAACAAATCACCTTTTCTCGATTGCCTTTTTAATGTTCACCAAAGTTTCTGATATTTTTGTTAATATTTTCTGCAAGATCCATCCAAATATCCCTTATAGTCTTATGGAAAACTAGTATATCCTATCTGGAGGTAGCGTAGCTTCCAGATAAGCTATCACACCTCTAGCAGACCTAGAGGAAGGGTGACTTGAGGCTACAGAGCTGTGGTATGAATGTTCCTCACTTGATAGAGGTTCTACCAGCTTCGGCAAGCTGTCGCCAGTCAAAACCTCACAGTCTTCCACTGTAACTGGCCCAAAGTCCTGCCAACTGGGCCCAGGTGTAGGTGAAGGGACCCTTGATGGCAGTCCTTGGTTAGGTGTAGGTGAAGAGGCCCTTGATGGCAGTCTTGTGTCAGCCACATCACCTTCATCCAAGTCTTCTTCAGTAGCTGAGAAATTATGAAAATTAGCAACTTTCATATAATTTTAGAGAAATATTAACGATTATCATTATGAATTAATATTGTAAAGTCATACCTAAAGAAAGCAGTATATAATTAGTCATACATATAAGTACAGCAGCAGTACTGCAATTTTTTACTTAGTTAAAGTACTCATATGATACATATGGAATCCACCAAAGCATCACAAATTTAGTTTTGATTAATATTAATATGGCTCCAATTTTTAAGACTATATGAACTGCTGCTAACAGGAGTTATTTATATGATACACAAAATATAAAAAATCGCTATGTACTTGACTCTTGTATATTGGGTAATCACAGTACAGTACAGTACATGTACTGTGATTACTGAAGGTATGGATATATGAGAACATCTTGTATATATATTCCTAGGACTAAGGCCTTATGATTTGCACTGTTTAACTTTGAATGGAATTGAGAGGTAATGCTGCTCAAAATTTATGTTTTATATATATAAACTCAATGTAATTACTTCATTAGTGCCAATGAGGGAAGATTTCCATTTTCCTAGCCTAGATGAACAGCAGGACATTATTTACTGCCTGCTGCATACTGCCTGGGTCTTGGAGTCCACAGGAATACCCAACACTTGCACTTTTTCAATGACTTGAGCCATAGCCTCTTCTATGTAGGTGAATGCCTTTGTCCCACTACCTGAAATATAACGAAAAATGGTACATAATTCAATAACAAAGCAGAAAAAAATACAATACCTGGTTATTGTATTAAAATGGTACCGTACTGTATCTAAATCAGGCAATGGACACTCCCCCCATCCTTCAACCCATGTGTGCCCATGCCAACACCCAAATCCACAATATTAATAATGCTTATATAATTTATTTCCTTAATCTGTCTTTCAATAAGTTATTAAATTGCACTTGCCAGATTTTACTACATATTGTATAATTCTGCCTGTTACTTGGTATTGGCAGTCAACTGTAACTTACAGATTTTGATATTATCATAGAAACTACTATAGGTAGGTTTAAAAGAAATAAAACAGTGACAGTAGAAGTTAAAAGAATATAATGTCCTCCCAGTCAATGTCTTAGATTTATTTTCATGACAACTATGTAGCTGCCAGTAAACTTTTTGTATTATGCTGTTTGTTCTTGATATACAGTACACAACCTAACCTATCTTTAACTAACATAGCCAAACCTAACCTAACCAAAGCTATAGACAATATCATACTAGTGATTGGCGTGATATTAAATATATACCCAGACAGCTACCTTAGCTACACTGTTGTGTTAAATTATTACTAACACAGTATAATAATTCGGATAATTCACTTACCTGTCATTTGCTGTTGCTGTCTGATGTATATTGGTGACTGTCATCTATATCAGCTGGTAGTGTTGACATCTTAGACTTGTTGACATTGTGATACTACGCTACGATTGGTTTATAGTATCAAGGATATTTTGTTTCCTTCATTGTGATTGGCTGAGAGCCAGTCTGCTTGGTGGCGGGATGAACAAAACAAACGGAACGGAACGTCCAGCGACGCTCGCTACGAAGACATCATCGTGAGCTACGAAGGAGGTTACGAAGCGTTGGAGATACCAACTTACGATCTTCGTAAGCCACGAACAAATATGGCGGCTACGAGATCGTAAAGTTGATCGTAGCGCCACCAACTTACGAAGCTTTGAAGATCCCACCCCTGGCAGGCTTGTTTCGAATAGTGATCGAATATAAAGCGAGCTCAAGCAAATATGAAAAAAAAAAAATTGTTAGGACCCATCCCTCTACACACACACACACACCTTTATTGCCCTGCATCACCATGACATTCACTAAGCCAAGTTTTCACTCGTGTCTTGGCATTCTTTTCCTTTACCAGTCTTACATATTTTTCTGATACCTTCCTCTCTCTCAAACATCTCCACAATTCCTGCCTTGGTATTCTATCATAAGCTTTATCTAGATCTATAAGTACCATGTGGAGTTCTTCCTGTTTCTCTCTGTACCTACTTTTCCACCATTTGTCTCGGTATGAAATTGGGTTCATTGTTCCTCTTCCAGGGATGATTCCAAACTGAACTCCACCTCTACCACCTGTCTGTTTCCCATCCAGCAGTATCCTTTACCAGATGTTCATTATGTGTGATGGTAGTTTGATGCCATGATAATTCCCACACTCTTGTACAGTACCGTACATCTCTTTTTTCCTTGAAGACTGGTATCAGCACACTCTTCCTCCACTCGTCTGTTATCTCTTTTGTCCTCCTCTATTTTGTACATTAGGTTCCACAACAAGTCCCCTCCTACTTCACACAGACACCAGGATCTCGTTTGGTCCAGGTGTCTTATTGGTTTTCATTTTTCTATGTGTATATCCCAGGAAGTATATTACAGTATAGTGGAAAGTTAAATACCATACTTATTATAGTGTACTATATTGTATTCAAAGTTTTACAACCACCATAACATTTGGTCAAGTTTATTATTCATAGTTTAGAGAAGTATATGTTAGTATTGGTAAATATGGAGCAACTGATTTCTACATATTATGAGCCTATGCCAAGAGACAGTCTACCTTAATTAAATTCATTTAGTCTGTTTCTTGACATAGTTTGGAGGGATCAGTTGCCTCCAGTGCACCAAATTTATATTGATCCCCTTATATTTTGGTACCACAGTTGATAATTCTATTTTTGTTTTATATTTGAGTCCTCGAAATAAGTGGTAGAGAACGGCAGACCCTCATTGTACTTTAGAACACCTCGAGCATTGCTGGGAATATAATTATGGTACAGTAGTCATTTCTTTTATTTATATATTTTTAGTTATCTTCCTCACCCTGTATAACTTTTGTAATAGAGTATTATAGTATGATTGGAATGAAGGAATAAGTATTAACAACATTTGTTTGATAATATTTTTAGTTTTATTCTCCCTTCCAGTATAATTTTTGTAATGTAGGAATAAAATGATATTGACTTTATTTGTTTACTTGCAGGCAGTGTGATGTTACCATGATGGACAACTGAACCACCATCAAGTGACTCAAGTTATCAAGTCTTGTACAATCCACCTTCACTACTTTGGAATGTTACACACACACATCACTTCACACTCTACAGACATGGTTAGTGTCAAATAATTAATTAGTTCTCATGTTGCTGAAGGGATTATGGTGTTTTAACCCAGTGGTCAGAGAAACATTCTAGTAAAGTAAAATTGGAGGAAGATTTTATTCTCTACAAAATTGTGGAATAGGCATTGGGGTGTGGTAATAGGTGGACAGGCTTGGGGTGGGGGTAGAAAGCTTGTCCCCTATTCCCACACACACCCCGCCCCCCCCCCCAAGTCTATCCCCTACTCCCGTACCTCCTAAACCCATTCTCCATCACTCAAGTTGATGCATTTATATTATAATTATATAGAACTTATTTTATCTAGTAATAATACTGTATATATGTACAGTACATATAAAATATTTACTAATATGTTAACTAATATTTACTAATATGTAAAATGAATATATAAATATCTATGCTATCACACTTCAACTTAATAACATGCTATCATCTTACTACAATTTCCTACAACTAAAAAAAAGTAACATGTGTTAAGGAGGAAATTCGGTGTTGTTAAATCTGGAGCAACTGAATCCTCCAAACTATTCCAAGCAACGGAACACCACTATTTTTACTCTCCTGGTCCTGGTTTCCTGACATACTTTGGAGGAATCAAGGCACTCCAATGTAACAAAAAACGAATTACCACCTTACCTAGCTTCATCTTCATTCCTTAATTAGTTTGTCAGGTTACATTTATTTTTATATTTTTCTATATATGCCGATGATCTGGTCTTGACAGCAGAATCAAAGGAAGAAGTAACAAATATGTTTAACAGGTGGAAGGAAATGATGGAACAGAGGGGGTTGAAAATAAACATGGAAAAGACAAAAATGATGGTGACTGGAAACAAGGCTCCAAAATTAATCCAGTGAAGAAGATGGCCATGTGGATGTTGTGGAAAAGGAGTGGGAACAAACTCAGTGCTGTGTACCGAGTGTAATAAATGGTGTCACCAACGATGCTCGGGTTGGATAATTCTCCGAGGTGTGCGGAACTTTGTATGTCCTAGATGTGTGAGGGAGGGGATGAGTAGTGATAGTGATGGTGAGGGAGGGGATGGGTAGTGATAGTGATGGTGAGGGAGGGGATGGGTAGTGATAGTGATGAAGAGGATGCCGGGTTGATGGTAAATGGAGGCGTGTTGGAGGAAGTGCAACAGTTCTGCTACTTGGGAGATGTGTTGGGACTGTGAAGCAGGAGTGGAGAGAGCGGTAAGAGTGAGAGTAGCAACTTCATGGGGAAGATGGCGAGAAATAGCCAGTTTATTGGTGAACCACAGCATAGGGCTGAGGACCAGAGGAAGGACATATGAAGCCTGTGTGAGATCTGCTCTTATGTATGGAACAGAAACATGGGCATTGACAAACAGACTGATGGAGGTTATACGCAGCTGTGACCGTAGAATGCTGAGATACATGGCAGGAATAAAGTGGCAAGATGGGAGGTCTAGCAGTGAAGTGGCTGAGATGTGTGTGTGTGGGGTTGAAGACCTTTCTGTTAGGTTGAGGCAGAGAAGACTGAGGTGGTTTAGACATGTGAGAAGAGCGGAGGGAGGTGTGTTGAGTGAGGTGGAGGAGGTGAGAGTCGGGGGCCGGTGGGAAGGCATAGAAGAACATATGGTACAAGCATGTCCCCCTATTCCCGCACCTCCCTTACCCCCCAAAAAAACCCCAAGCCTGTCCCCCTACTCCTGCACCCCCCCCCAAGCCTGTCCCCATATTCCCACTCCCCCTTAAGGTAACCCATGATGACTACTCAGCCTATCTATATACTGTATATTGTGCATTACTTTTTCTTTCAGATATTATACTCCCCCAGGCCTTCTCTCTCCTCAGATAAGCTACTCACCAACTTATATATTTGAACATACAGGACATTGGGTTAATTCAGAAATACAATATATATGTCCATTGGTACATTTATGCCATTGACCTTCTCTCAGTCCAACAGCTTTCAAAACTCCGACTCGTTTACTGTCACAAATTTCAACACTACCGAGGGAGTTTTCAGCTTCCTTCATCAACTTGCTAAACTTTTTTTCTCTTTCCTCACAAAATACAACAGTGGGATTATTTAGTTCATGCAGTTCTTCTTTTATGTTTGATAAACGTTCATCCTTACAACTGGAACATTTCTCCAGGAACTTCCAGTAAGATGGGAGCATCATGACACGTTGCATTTCACAACTCACTTCTTGCATTGTCTGAGGTGCAATGGCATGACTTTCATTCATAACTCTGTCAAGTACTCTATCAATATTGGCCTTCAATAGATTCTCATATTGTTGTTGTTGTGGTTCCCTGGAAAGCAACTGAATATTATATCCACTCCCAGTAGTAGGCACAAATCTATCTTGATTTTCATAAAAGTGTAAAATGGTGGCAGCTTTCTTGAGGACTTGAGACTGAAACATTATAAGCCTCAGTTCCCCATCACCGAGATATTTCTGAATGCGAGGTCTCCCTTTCTCAACTATGCCTAGAGCTGAGACGGGCTTTTTGGCCCGAGATGAATAATGTAACTGTAACAAACGATCTGAAAAAGAATAAGAAAAAAAGGGAAAGGCGTCATGTTAGTGTTAGTTATAATTCTCTTGTTAATTAATAAATTTCAATAACTGATAAGCCTGGTATTTAATAATTAATAGTAATTTAATAATAAAAAAAAAATATATATATATACAGTATATAAATAAGTAAAAACCTTTACAGGATATATACACATACAGTACACTCTCCTCTCTTTTTATGCGAGTTTAAATTATGCGAATTTGAAAGTGCGTATCATGAAAAAAATTAAATAAATGCAATTTACACGAACTCTTAAAATAACACGAACAAGGAGGCTCAATTTTCAAGTTAAAGTACCATCATTTCTTATGGAAATGTACAATTTACTTTATGCGACCACTTTAGGAACCAAACCTAACATAAATAAAGAGGAGAGTGTATATAATAATGATGATTACCTTGCAATACCAATTCAATACTTTTCCTGGTAATACTATATTTTTTTGTGGATGTGTTATACTTTGTTTTGACTTTCCTGGCCACTTCATAGGTGTTGATGATGACACTGTGGTACCGTCTGTTGCTGAATATAGTCTGTCGGCACTTGGGGCATTTTTTAAAGCCGATTGTTGAAGTCGCCTCCTCCATCAAGTTTTTCAGGGTTTGAGCTTCAATGATATGACCACAATCTTCCAACAACACAAATCTGATAATATAAGTAAAACAAGGTATTATAAATTATTCCCAGTACAGTATAGAAAATAATTAAGCATTATATTGTGTTGACTGATAATATAAGTAAAACGAGGCATTATAAAGTATTCCCAGTATCGGGTATAGAAAAATAGCCTCTAAGAACCTTGTATCATCAGAAGTTTCCTCTTCCATAACACCAAACAATTCCTCTTTGTCACACTGCCGACACAGTGGTGGACAAGGATCTCCACACAGTCCTATACAAGGGTGACTACACTTGTCTAGTTTCTTTTTGCAGGGTTGTTCACATGGAGGTTTGAGGCACATTTCACCACATTGTTTATTACACTTTTGATGCTCACATTTCCTGGGACAAGGTTCCTAAAATTCAAAAGAAACATATATACCAGATTATATATCAAGAACCTTATCATAACAACCTACAGTAGGTGAGATTAAGGGGAAAATTTTAGGTGTAAGTAGTTGTTTACATTAAAACTTTAATTAATAGATATTGTAGGTGGCTCAGAGAAGTGGCATTGGACACAAGTCTTGTAGATTAATACTATAATATATATATATACAGTATACAGTACATGTATATATATATATATATGTATGTTTTTTTGTTTTGTTCTGTTTTTCACATTCTGGCTCAAAGAACAGCACTTTGGTTGATTTGAGGGAATATTCTCCATTAGCTAATCATGTTTGTAGGTTTGTGTAACTTGAGGGAAAGAGCTTACATTGGGTTTTCAAACGTAGTGAAAGTAGCAATGGTTACCATACACCCATCTGAATCCTACTGTACCTTCACCATGAGGACACAGTCACTTGTCCATATAGCCACCACCAAGCTCTTACCACATATCAGAAGAAGCTGGATGGAACCATTGTGGATGCCAGTACAGGATGTAACATTAACACCCCAGTCTATTAATACTGTACACATTATGGAAGACTGCAACACACACAACCATTGTGGTGCAACATAACACCCCAGTCTATTAATACACATTATGGAAGACACACACAACCACACAACCATTGTGGATGCCAGTCCAGGATGCAACATAACACCCCATTCTATTAAAACACATTATGGAAGACTGCAACACACACAACCACACAACATACATACACCCTTTAAGGGTTGTGTAGGAAAGCCCTGATCACGATAATTTTATGCCTAAGGAAGAGTATAGATTTAGTGTTATTTTACAGTTTTGAGTTCAAATTATAGTAATATTGAATTTACATAGGTTCTATAGTAGTTTGTTTGAAAACTCTTCAATGCCTCCTGACAAAATAATATTAAGATGAAGTTTTTGAATGATCTACACTGGCCCAATTATTCTTTTGTCTTCTGTAGCTTCTGTATATAATGGTAGGCTATAACAATTTGTACAGGTATACACATTTACACTACTACAGTATATTCAAGAGGGTGCATAATCAACCACCATTACTACTACTACGATATATAGTCAGATGTTAGCTTTATGTATTATGATATAGCAATTTTAATAATAATAAATAATTTATTCTTAATATTATTATTATACTGTATAATATTATATATCCGAGTATTCCAGATTGATAAGTTATTACCTTACAAGGTTTGCACAGAACTGCACAGGCTTTGTCACATCGGTTATGACCACAATTCCACTGACAGGATTCTTGGCATGGGGTACAGTTGGCAATGCACGGCTGTTTGCATCTGTAAACAAATGACGATAGCATTTTAAAGTGGTGTGGGAGTAAGGAACAGGCTTGGGGTTTTGGGGTGTGTGGGAGTAGGGGACAGGCTTGGGGGGGTGCAGGAATAGGGGGACAGGCTTGGGGTGTGTGGGAGTAGGGGACAGGCTTGGGGGGGTGTTTAGAAGGGTGCAGGAATAGTGCATAACTACTTGTAGAAAATCTAAAAGCTGGTAGTTAATGTGTGTGTGTGTTATTGTTTTAAGTAGTGCATAACTGCTTGTATTAAATTTAAAGATGGTAGTTAACCTATTTATTGGAAAGCTGTCAAACTCTTATGTGTGTTACCCCTATATGGATGATTACATATGACCGATACTGTACAGTTGCCAAAAAAGGTATTGCGACAACTATTGATACAACATTAAATATATTAATGTCCATAGTTGTTTGTAGGGATTATAAGTATGTATTACAGAAGGATATGTATATTTCCTTCTGTTATACATGCTATATTATAAGTATGTATTACAAAAAGATATGTATATATCCTTCTGTTATACATGTTTATAGTCCCTACAAATAGTTGTGGATATTACTAGGGTTAAAGTTCTATAAAGATTTGTTGCAATACCTTTTTTGGCAACTGTACATGGATCAAGATTTGTTGCAATACCTTTTTTGTCAACTGTACATGGAACACTTTCTTACTCATGGCCACACACAAGATGTTCTCTGCAGGGACTGGTACACGACACATGGAGACGACCTTGGAAACACCGACCACAGTTACCAACACAACGATGTCCGCACTTCAATGTTGTGTTACACGGTTCTTGGCAGTACAACCAGACATCACCAGTCTCTCCCTCTCCTAAAAATAAAATAAAATAATAAAGTACACTATTGATAATTAAAATTGTATGTAAATTGGAAAGAAAAATATAATTATAATAAAGTATTCATTCTCTCCCTCTCCTATACATCATATTTAAACAATATACAGTATAAAAACATATGGTCTCAAATGTTAAAAAGAAAAGGAAAGAAAAAAATAATTATAATAAAATATTCATTCTCTCCCTCTGCTATACAATATATTTAAACAATATACAGTATACTGTCTCAATGTTAAAAAGAAAAAGAAAAGAAAAATATAATAATAATAAAGTATTCATTCCCTCCCTCTCTTATACATGATATTTAAACAATATACAATAAACAATATACATGATATTTAAACAATATACAATAAACAATATATCTTAATGTTAAAAAAAAAAAGAGGAAAAAATAATAATAATAAAGTACTGTATTGATAAGTAAAATGTTTTCCTTCATCTAACCTCCTACATTTATATAATTATATGCTACTGGACCAAAGGACCTCTTATTATGATTTATGAGAAGAGATAGTGTATCATATATATATAAAATGGACTTTACTGTAATATATGCTAGTTAGAGTACATACATACATACTTTTATTGACAAGATAACATAGGATCTCTTATTTATTATGATTTATGAGAAGAAATAATGCATCATATAATAAAATGGACTTTACTGTAATATATGCTAGTTAAGAGTTAATAAAATGGACTTTACTGTACTTTATGCTAGTTACGAGTACATACATACATACATACATACCTTTATTGACGAGATAACATGGTACATTGAAGGTATGACCGTTTGGACACACACCAACATCTGACTTCACCATTTCATTACACTGCTCTGTACAGGATTCCCGACACAGGCCAGTACAGGGATGTCCACAGTCCAACAGTTTAGGACACAGGCCGTCACAGTGGTCGGAGGTCGCTGGCTTATAACACTCCACCTTCACAAATAATTACATGTACAGTTGTAACAAAATAACAATAAAAATAACGATAAAAATAACAATTATAATAATAATAACAATAATACATGCAGTTGTAACAAAATAACAATAAAAATAACAAAAATAACAATAAAAATAACAATAATACATGCAGTACAGGTATGGATGCATAATATAATTTTTGTCAAGATAAATTTCTGGTTTGACTTACCCAACATATATGATTACACACTGGTACCGTCTTCTTCACTTTAACAAGACAGTCTCCACACTCCTGGTAACACATCTTCTTACAAGGATGACCACAGGCTAATGTCTTCCTACATTTCTTTGGACATGTGATGGTTTCGACGGGTTGTGAACACTCCACACCGTCCACTTTGTGTAGACAGGGGAGAGTCTTAGAGACTTTATAGGTACACGCTCCACATTCTTCATAACACTTCTTCTGGCACGGATGATTTTGGGAACAGCCGGCGTTTGACCTCGTGCAATTTTCCTGGCAGTCGTATTCGTTGTGGTCGGGATCTTGTTTCATGTGGCATTTCTGCCGACACTTGTGGCCGCAGTTTAGCCACGTCTCACAGTCCAATGAACAGGAGACTTTCTCAGGATGTTCATGACAGAGCATATTAGCCATGTGTTGACAGTGGGGTAGTTCTCTCATCACTGGAGTTGGACATTCATATCTTTCTGGAGAAATATTACACTGTAGTTTGTGTTTGTGGTGACATGGAAGCTTCTTCAGGACAAGTTCTGTACAGGGATCACAAGCGTCAGAAAGCTGGCATTCGTCACATGGTTTTGGGCACAGATGCCCCAATTTACACAATACCTTGGAGCAAAGTTGTTTACATTTATGTGTCTCAGGACCAAAAAGATCATCATAATGACAAGGCTTAGAACAAGAGTGTTTACAATAAGGAAGTGATTTTCCACACAACTGTTGACAACCTCCTCTTGGACTTTTCATGAAAAAGTCTTGCCCTGTTGTCACCCTCATCTCTTGGTCCGGGTGATTGTGACACTTGAGAGTCAAAGAATCACCAATACACTCCATATCTGTAAGATCACTTTGAATAGTTTTCCAAAGTTTACTTGATGCACTTAATTGGTTCATATTACCAGTGATGTAGAGTCCATGTTGAGCACGGGAAAGAGCAACACAGACCCTGTTCTCTGTCTCAAGAAAACCCACTTTACCTTCCTCGTTACTTCTCACCAGTGACAATAATATTATTTTATTTTCCTCACCCTGAAAGCTGTCAACCACACATATTCTTACACCACTACACTCTTCTATCTCTCGCTGAAGCTGAGGGGAGAACCAAAGGGTGACAAAAATTAGTATGTACAAAATATATCCTTAATTAATCTTACAATATTTAATACAATCATTGTCCCATCTCTTTCTTTCCATGATGGGACATTTAATTTGGTCAACCTATCTTTAGGGATTAAGTTTCTAAAGTTTGCAGCTAGAGACACATCTAGTTTCTACTCTTGGCAGTTTTTCAATAATGCTTATATATTATATGTTGTCAAGTGTAAGATTCAAGCAATGTATCAACCTATAATGAAGATATGACAGATATAGTTCACATATGGTAAATTACATATGTAGTTAGAACAAAAACTGGTTCAGAATGCAAAACTGAAACACTGAAACACTGCCAAAATTACCAGTGTCATCCTCTTAAATAACCAGAAGGATTATAATTATGAACTTACCCTTCTCAGCAAGAAGAACTGGCCAGAATAAGGAGTAAGGATAGTGATGTTCTGATGTGAGTAGCCTTGTAGTATGAGGTGACGACAAAGACAAATAAGGAATTCAGCTTCGTGTAAGTTTTCATGGCTTCTGTTGTCATCGGCATCCTAATGTTTAAAAGAGTTGGGTTAAATTTCACATTCCAAACTTTAACACTCAATGCAAAAATAAATCTTCACACTACAGTACAGTATAAAACATTACTACACAGGGACTCACTCCCCCTTGTGGACGGATGCCTGTCCAGGATGTAACACAACATCCCATACTATTAAACACATTATTGAACACTGCAATACACACAACCACACTCACCAACAACACAACATACACTCTCTGAGGGCACTGTGGGAAAGCAAAAGCCCTATTCAGGCCATGGCCTTCCTCAGCCAGACACCTTGACCAACTTCAACAACAACAACAACAACATCACTACACAACCATAGACACTAATACAGTACATGTATTTATGATTGATCTTAATTCATTATCCAACCAATAAACAAACAAGAGTGAAAATAATGTTACACTAACTCTGTGAAGATCATTTGTTCTTATCCTCATTACAAAAAGTTAACAACCTTGTGGCTTCTAGAGGCTTCAAATAGGCTAACATTTATAGACCACCATCCTTTTATTTTGACATGTAATTATATAATTTGATAAAGATTCTTGTAACCAGAAGTTACTTTTAGTATAAAGGTCAAAATAATACTTTACCTCTCTCTCATTAATCTGATGAGAAATAAAGAAGATGTTCTTTGTGATGCCAATTATATTGGGAAACTTGTGAACTGAGGGATGATTCTTGAGGTCTGGATACACAGACGGGATAAGGAGTTTTGAAATGGTTGGTCTCATGCGATGCTGATATTCCAAAGTATCATATCTGAACAGAGAATAATTTTCATATTATATAGTGTATATTATGCAATATGTTACTGTATTAAGTTATGTCATAAAGAAAATTATATATACCGGTAACACTTTAAGTTAATTCCCCTTATATTCACTTGGCAGGAAAATTATGATATATTGTATTGTATGTACAGTAGAGTAAATAATTATAACCTTACAGAGATAATTGTATACAGTATAATAGTGTTTTTAACCCTTCACATGGTTACACTTCTTTCCTGTAATAAGAAGAATTGTTTTGCATTATAACCTTACAGAGATAATTGTATACAGTATAATAGTGTTTTTAACCCTTCATAAGGTTACACTTCTTTCCTGTAATAAGAAGAATTGTTTTGCATTAGCCAGATTACAATACATGTGAAAATGAAGGTCAACTAACACAACTTAATTAAGGAAAGATTATACATACCCTACAGCAGAAGATAAAAGAACAACTGCTGTTGTTAAACAAATTAAAATAAAGGTTGGGCTGGTACTATATGTGTGGGCTACCAAAGCACATCCCAGGGAAATGGGACCACAGCTTACTGGACCAAGGAGTCTGTATGTTCCTATATGTGTGGGCTACCAAAGTACATCCCAGGGAAATGGGACCACAGCTTAATGGACCAAGGAGTCTGTGAGGGCTGCTGTTTTCTGGTATAGTTATGAGTAATCAGTAACCTTTTAATCTACCAACAAGATAGTCTCCTTAACAGTAGCATTATGTACTTACGCTAAGCCATTCTTTATCATTCTTTCAAAGAGGGAAGTTTCCAGGCCATACTTGATAGCCAGTTCATACACAGTGGCACTTGGACGTAATTGTTGATGATCTCCTGAAAAATTGTTTATTTCAGTATAATTGCATAAGAGGTCCACATGGCAAACATTTACAATTTGTGTATATTTCACAAGGGAACAATGTAATATAGACACACACACACAGATAGAGAGAGAGATACAATGTAATATGTTAATGTGTAATTAATTTAAGAGCAGATTGCACTTATTTTTGGTATAATAGCATATAGAAATTTTCAGCTGTCCAGAACCATTGTAAACATTGGACAGTCCTGGTAGTCTGCCTATGTTAGGTCCCAGTAGTCTGCCCAGGTTAGGTCCCTGTAGTCTGCCTTGATCCTGGTTAGGTTAGGTCAGGTCAGGTCAGGTCAGGGTAAAATAATTATCTCCTCTCAATATTATGGGCAACAATTAATAGAACAAGTAAAAATAAATATGCCTGAAAATGTATAAAATGTGAGAACAATCCAGGTGAACCTCTTATGCAGAATTACCTTTACTGTATTTCTTATATTCTTGATAACCAACATATTCTGAACAGTATAACAATTAAAATGTCCAACCTCAAAACATACAACATCAAGTGAAAATATCATCATGAAGTCATCTAAAAATTAAAACCATATTTCCAATACAACCTGCAAGCAAAAATGTGGTGATTTCAGGTCACTTATTGGTGGTGTCTAATTTCCAACATGGATGCCTGTCTTGGAGGGGGGACTGTGGGGGTGCGGGAATAGGGGGATAGGCTTGGGGGGGTGCGGGAATAGGGGGACAGACTTGGGGTGGGTAGAAAGCCTGTCCCCCTATTCCCGCACCCCCCAAGCCTGTCCCCCTACTTCTGCACCCCCCAAAACTCCCCCAAGCCTGTCCCCCTATTCCCACCCCCCCTTAACAATCACCTAATGTTTACCTATCATGATGAGATGTTGACATTTTGCAGAGAGAGAAGTGAGCACATGAGCCTCAAGAATTTCAGCTGCTTCTTCAACAACGACTGAAAATAAAATAAGAAAATCTATATATAACAACCATGATGATGATTACATATGACAACAACAACAACAACAACAACAACAACAAATTCACTTGATTTAGTAAGTACCTTTATAAACACCAAATTAATTCCTCACATATTACCAGCCCATATTTTCTACTCATTATCACTATGTAATGTACAGTTGCCACAAAAGGTATTGTGACAAATCTTGATAGAACTTTAACCCTAGTAATATCCACAACTATTTGTAGGGACTATAAGCATGTCTAACAGAAGGAAATATACATATCCTTCTGTAATACATACTTATAATCCCTACAAACTATGGACATTAATATATTTAATGTTGTATCAATAGTTGTCGCAGTACACTACCTTTTTTGGCAACTGTACATTATAGTAATAAACAAATATTAAATGGTATTATTATTTACTCTTAACATAGGAATGCATTAGCAGTCATTACTACAAAATTTATTTATGATTTCCTAATCAGTAAATGCAGTATGTATTATATATGGTAGATATCTGGGTAAAATGTACAGCAACAACAACGAACACGACAACAACAACAACAACAACAACAATAATAATAATAATGATAATGGTCACTTGTAATCTATCATTGATGAGTTTTATAATGGTGTTTTTATTACCTATAGGAGGTGCCACAATAATGATGATGGTTACTTATAATCTATTATTGATGAGTTTTATAATGGTGTTTTTATTACCTATAGGAGGTGCCACAATAATAATAATAATAATGATGATAATGGTTAACTTATAATCTATCATTGATGAGTTTTATAATGGTGTTTTTATTACCTATAGGAGGTGCCACAATAATAATGATAATGGTTACTTATTATCTATCATTGATGAGTTTTATAATGGTGTTTTTATTACCTATAGGAGGTGCCAAGACTTGTAGTAAGTTACTGTGCTGTGCTGCTCCCGTTGTTGTCATCCCTACGACTGAAGCTTTTTGCATCAAGCCTAGATATACTTCATTCTTGATTACATCTAGATCGGTCAGTAACTTCTTGTATGCATCAGAGAGGGTTGACAGTTTTGTTCTAGTTTTATCTGTCAGCTTCTGAACCCAGTATTTATATAACTGCCATCGTCTAGGAATATCCAGTTTCCATATATCTAGGTCTGGTTGGTTCTCTAATTCCTGCATTTCAACATGTACTTCTGCTATGCTTAGGCCTATTCTGAGCAATTCTCTCTGGGAAGATATTATTTCACACTTGAATTTAGCATTGGTATCATCCACATTAGCTTTAATAACATTCATCTCTTCTATTAGGTCTTTATCTCTCAGTTCATATATTTTATATTTTTCCAGCCAGCTTGGTGGTGACACATCAAGGTCGTCCTCCAACACCCTATCTTGTTCCTCCATTTCACGCAGTTTTTCCACATCCTCGTACAAGTTACTCATTCTCATTTCTTTGGTTTGCACAGATGACTTGGATTCAACATTTTTTGTGGACATTTGTTGAGCAGTACTTTTCTCTAGTGGAAATATCGGATTATTAGGGAGAGTATTTAAAGTTTCTGGTTTGACACTGTTAAACAACCAGTCAGTTAACTTTGTCTTGGTAGTGCTTTTACAGAGTTGGAATATTATTTGTTTTGGTATAACCTTGGCTTCCATTAGTAAATTTAGCCATATAACACCATCCATGGATGAGAAAATATCATTCAGGAAAGAATTATACATTATCTTCCCTCTAAGACTGTCAAGCTCATCTTCCAAATGTCTCTTCCTGTCTTCATGTTTATACTCTGCCAAGAACTTGATCTGATAGCGACTGATCTGTCCACTTTTAGTTCTTGAACCAACTCGGACAATATCCTTTGTGAAAGCTTGTATGCCTTCCAAAAACTGATCCAAAGCATGATTTGTATAACAGACAACAAGTATTGGAGCTCCAGTACTCTCTGCTGCCCATACACTACTGTTGTGTAAAAGTGTCTTCACAATCTTCAGACCCAGGTAAGTTTTCCCAGTTCCAGGTGGACCCTGAATTATTGCAAACTGTCTAGTTAGAGCATTTTTAAAAGCTCTGAGCTGAGAATCATCCAAGCCAAGAACACTACCTGTTGGCCATTCAGGCAAGTCATTATGAATAGGAACGGTCTTCCAATGGTCCAAATTAGATCTCTTAACAACAGGTAATTCATACTTAACATTTTGTTTGTAGTTTAAATATTGTGGCAGATCAATATCCTCCTGAACATGAACTATGTAAGGTTCCATAGGAATAGCATTATCTGGTATTTTCTGAAGTGCAGTAAGGACATGTTTGTAAGCCATGAAATATGCTCGTGATTCAATCATAACAAAGTCACCCAGTGCATCTTGATCATCTAAGTCACATTCAAATTTGACACCCAGAAACCCATCCTTTAGTTTGCTTGGGTTTCTTTCAGCAACAGAACCAAGAAGGAAAGTTTGAAAGTTATCATTGCTAAAGCACAAAAGATTTCCAAACAACAACTGCTTTGAATTTTCATAGTTAATGGCAGTTTGTGCATGAATTTTCACTGTATGGTAAATATTACTACGATTTACTGCAGGTCCACATATTGTTACACCTCTGTAAATTCTCACACCTCTTCCTCTATTCACAGAGTCCTTTAACAAATCATTTATTCCAATTCTCAATGGCCTTACAAAATCTTCACGCAGCAATCGAAACTGCACATCCAAATAATGATGTCCATTCATGTATTTTCCTTTGACAATACTCTTGCGAAGGAATGGACGATCTATCTGAAATATATCCAGTAATGTTGGCAGTACATCTATGGATCTAAAATCTTCAGGGGGGAAACTGAAGTCATCAGCATTTTTCCGTTGTCCAAGTTTCTGTCTATTTTCCCAGTGTTTGTAAGCATCATCCAACATTTCTAGTAGATCTTCACATTGCTTGACAAGATCTACACTTACATAGTTCTTTGGTTCCAGGTATTTAAGAATTTCCAGCAATACATCAACAGAGTGTGTCAATGTAACTACAGCTACCGTTATCATCGCACCAGCATAACATTCTAAAAATTGAAGAAGGTTGGCAAAATAATCTTGGGCTTTATCTGGATATTTTCTCTTAATTGTGACTGCATGTTTTACTAACTTGTCAACAAATTTGTCTTCACAAATTTTATTAAATAGATGATACATTTTATCTCTATTAGAATCTGCAAGGGTAGCATGTGCCAACACTTTTATCATGAGGTCAAAATTGTCTGGTGATATATCTGCTTCTTGAAGTAAAGTGCTAAATCCTGATCCAAGTTGTATTAGTTGTTGAACCACTTCATCAGGTGAATATGTTGTAAGATTCATTAGTACTCTGAAGCTTTCTGTTCTTTTATTAGCACTCCGTACAGGGCAATTCCAATTCTGTAATTCTCTCTGGCCTTTTGATGAGGACTTTCTTTTGGCTCCAATTCCACATGTGACTGTTTCTTCTGTTTTCCAGTCACTATCATAGTCATGTTGTGACTGACTATATACTTCTTCTGTTTTCCAATCACCTACATACCGGTAGTCATGTTGTGACTGACTATACACTTCTTCTGTTTTCCAATCACCTACATACCGGTAGTCATGTTGTGACTGACTAAACACTTCTTCTGTTTTACTGACATCTTTCAAAGGTTGTTGTTTTACAATGTGTGGTAAATTTACAAGCTTCCCTCTAATTAGTCCAAGTCCTTGATGATGTGATTCCTGATTCTCCATCCTGCCCACATCTGAAACTATATAAGATAAATACAATACCGGTACAGTACCATAATCTCATCAAGTACAATATTATACACTCTCTTCTTTTTTTATGGTAAGTTAGGTTCCTGAAGGGGTCGCATAAAGTGAATTTCGCATAATGTAAATTGTACATTTCCATAAGAAATAATGGTACAGTACTTTAACTTGAAAATGGAGCCTCCTTGTTCGTGTAAATTGCATTTATTTAATTTTTTTCATGATAAGCACTATTTCAAATTTGCATAATTTAAACTCGCATAAAAAGAGAGGAGAGTGTAACCATATCTAATACATAACAATCAATTATAATGTTATATAAATTCTTCTTAGACTAAACATTCAAATAGAATTCTGTAACTACTAATACAGTACAGTACTCTACTATAAGTACCATAATTATAGTACAGTATTAACCTATATTATTTCATTGGTAAAGTTCAGGGGGATTGATTTAATGCTTGTATTAATTTCATTCATGGTGTGTGTGTGTGTGTGTGTGTAGGAATAGGGGGACAGGCTTGAGTGGGGGGGGTGGCGGTTGGGGGGTGCAGGAGTAGGGGACAGGCTTGGGTGGTGTAGGAATAGGGGGACAGGCTTGGGTGGGGGAGAATAGGGGGACAGGCTTGGGTGGGGGGGAATAGGGGGACAGGCTTGGGTGGGGGAGAATAGGGGGACAGGCTTGGGTGGGGGGGAATAGGGGGACAGGCTTGGGTGGGGGAGAATAGGGGGACAGGCTTGGGTGGGGGGGAATAGGGGGACAGGCTTGGGGGGGTAGTAAGCCTGTCCCCCTATTCCCACACACCCTTATACCAATTAAAATATACATACATAGATACATACACACTCACTTGTATGTATGTATGTAAGAATACATACATACATACACACACATATACACACTCAGATTAAAATATACATACACTCACCTGTATGTATGTATGAGTGAGAGAATATACATACATACACACAGATTAAAATACATACTCACTCACTTGTATGTATGTATGAGTGAGAGAATATACATACGGTAGCCTACATATACATATGTACACACTCAGATTAAAATTACATACTCACTCACTTGTATGTATGTATGTATGAGACAATATAAATACATACACACTCAGATTAAAATATACATACATATATACATACACTCTCTCACTTGTATGTATGTATGTACGCCCAGGTTAGGCCCCGGTAGTTTGCCCAGGTTCTACCCAGTAGTGTGCCCAGGTTAGGTCCCGGTAGTCTGCTGTGATCTAGGTCAGGTCAGGTCAGACTAGTTGCCAAATTATGTTTGAAAAAAAACGGGGCATTTCTGAGAGAAACATCATAGATGAAAAGTGTGTTAGAATGGTCCAAAATAGTGGGTAATGATACTAAAATATACAATATAATATACATATATACACACATACATACACACACACACACACATATATATATATATATATATATATATATATATATATATATATATACACACATACATACATACTCAGATGAAAAGTGTCTTAGAATGGTCCAAAATAGAGGATAATTATACTAAAATATACAATATAGTGAACCCAGTTTTCCTGTAAATTTACATACATATATACATACTCACTCACTTGTATGTATGTATGAGTGAGAGAATATACATACATACACACTCAGATTAAAATATACATACACTCACTTGTATGTAATAATGAGTGAGAATATACATACATACATACACACAGATTAAAATACATACATACATACACACTCAGATTAAAATATACAGTACATACATATATACATACACTCACTTGTATGTATGAGAGAATATACATACATACACAGATTAAAATACATACATACATACACACTCAGATTACAATATACATACATATATATATACATACACTCACTCACTTGTATGTATGTATGAGTGAGAGAATACACATACATACACACAGATTAAAATATACATACACTCACTCACTTGTATGTAATAATGAGAGACTATACATATTATATACATACACACACAGATTAAAATATACATACACTCACTCACTTGTATGTATGTATGTATGAGACTATACATACATACACACAGATTAAAATATACATACACTCACTCACTTGTATGTATGTATGAGCATGGGAGAATATACATACATACACACAAATTAAAATATACATACACTCACTTGTATGTAATAATGAGAGAATACACATACATACACACAGATTAAAATATACATACACTCACTCACTTGTATGTAATAATGAGATACATACATACACACAGATTAAAATACATATATACATACACTCACTTGTATGTATGTATATGTATGAGAGACTATACATACATACACACTCACCTTTGAATAATAGTGAATATTTCTCCACTGTACGTATCGGACATTTAAGATTTGACAAGTTCTGCACCCGTCCATAAATCTCTACAATAATAATAAAAAAAATATAATAAAACCTTGATGGCAATACTATAAAAGAAAATGTCATTAGTCGCCATATTGCTACACCTTATTGATATGAATATTATTGATATTAATTAATAATGGCTACAAAATAGTTGAATGTGTTAATGTAATAAATAGGGAATTAAATACAAAGTAACTATCCCATTGGACTATATATCATTAGTTAGCTATATAATGTATTATTATGTATTTTATATGTTAAGTCAGGCTGATAATAGTAATTATGGTGAAGGTTTGGCATCAACAGATATATAAAACTATTATTTATTATTTAACTATATCCTATTAAATCCTACTAAATTATGTTTCCCTTATTATCCTGTTGTCAAATTTAGCAAGCATATAATATATTTTAACTATTATAAGTTATCGAAACAAGATGAGTGCCGTTAAAAAGGCAATAAATAAAATACTCCTCACCCATCAAC
The DNA here is from genome assembly GCA_034508575.1 of Petrolisthes manimaculis. Taxonomy (NCBI): domain Eukaryota; kingdom Metazoa; phylum Arthropoda; class Malacostraca; order Decapoda; family Porcellanidae; genus Petrolisthes; species Petrolisthes manimaculis. The sequence goes on from JAWZYT010003398.1 coordinate 80,629, forward strand.
TGAACTTTTCTTATCATTCAACAAATTATTATTATCTCTCTTTCAAAAACTGTTTATATTATTTGTATTGGTGTTGGTTTGTTTCTTTGTGGGATGACATTATTATTATTATTATTATGACTCATTTTATCGTCACTGGACCACAAGGACGTAAAAAAATTGGTATTGTAGCAACAAACTTCGCAGAATTTATGAAGAAATGCAGACGAAAGTTTGGATATAAAGTAAGTTATTGTTAATGTATTAATATAGGGAATGAATTATTGTTATTACGTAGGGTTCTTTTTTTTTTCTACCTTCATTACCCACTAATTAAAAAACATAAAAAACTAGTTTAGAACATTATAAAACTAATTTAGAACATTATAAGACTAATTTCTTCTATAGCATTTCCTCCACAAATGCCCCACTTCCAAGATATTAAAATGGGGCATTTTGAAATTAGCCTGACCTAACCTAGACAGCATCAGACTACCAGGACCTAACCTGGGCAGACTACCAGGACCTAACCTGGGCAGACTACCAGGACCTAACCTGGGCAGACTACCAGGACCTAACCTGGGCAGACTACCGGGACCTAACCTGGGCAGACTACCGGGACTTAACCTGGGCAAACTACCGGGAAATAATCGTGATAAAGAACCATAAATGACTGGGGCAAAATACTGGGACCCAGCCGGATCTGGCAACACTGCTGCAAAACAGTAATTCTTTCAATAAATATTGTAAGTTGTAAGTTAGATGTGGACAGAATATTGGAGATTATTTCCTAATTACACATGTGCAAGATATCTAATTTTGGTAAATATTGAAAAAATTGCCATTTTGTAGCAGTGTTGCCAGATCCTAATTTCCACTGATATACTGTATGTTTTTGTCAAATTTCCATAAATTTTAATTACAGTTTGAGTGTAATTTTAAATAGACAGTTAACTACTGTATTATATTTCAGAAGAGTGATGAGAAAGACATTGTGGTTTACCTAACTGATGACACACAAGTTGATGACGAATACTTTGAAATTCTTCCAGCAGGGACACACCTACGTGTGTCCCTGCCAGGGGAGGTAACGACACCTAATGATTACATTCAACAATTGTCAACATTCCTCCACCGGTGCCTACAACAAGAGCCTAACCTACACCAAAGAGTATACGAGTGTCTAAAGGAGCCGCCCACATCAGATGGAGCAGCAGCAGCATTGTTGACATTGTTAGCACGTGCTGCAAGTGACACTGTCTCTCTCACTTCCAGAGACAAAGATCCGGAGTGGTTCAAAGGCAACTTATCTATTCACACTTTATACATTTGTACAGATTTTTTTTTTTATCTATTCATACTTTATACATTTGTACAGATTTTTTTTTTATTGCTATGCAGTATTCACATATGAATTTAAACCTTACTTCTAATTCCAATTCATTGTGTTTTGTTATGACCTTATGTGATCCATCAGTATTTATTATATCATGAACCAGTTACCGGTACTATTCAATTATTTTAAGCAGCTAGCAACTAGTTAGTAATGTACAAAATATGTATGTTAGTTATTCATCAAATATCATTTAGAGTATAATATCATCACCAAATAAAATTGAAGCAAATTTCTATTGCCACATTTTAGCTAGGTACCTACTGACTGTTAAAGGAAGTAAACATTTTATATCACTTTTGCATATTTGGTGGCACCTGCATGTCACTATTGTACTGTCTCCTTATCATAAAGTATTGGAAATACCTTTTATGGTCCAATTCCATCCACAGGCATTTATTCCTCTGCTTTTATTCACATACTATCAGTCTTTTCTTATTATTTCATTACTTATTAACCTTTGGTGTTTGATATAGGACTGGACACCAAGTTTAACACCAAGGAGGGAGTAATGAGGAACAGCTGTGAGTCAAGGATGAGAGGCTACTTTCAACACACCCGGCGGGAATTACTGGCTGACATTCCTCATCATCCTCACATCACTAATGCCATCACATTCTTCCGTCACCACCTGCACCAGACAAGGTCAGACTACAACCACAGTTCTTTATGAAGCATTGTACTGGTTCACACACACAGATAACAGTAATTAACACCATTAGAGAACACATTGCTCACATTGTTTTGCTTGTAAATAAAATGGGTATACAGATTTTTAATCCCCGGGGGGGGAGGGGGGTGGCCACAAATGAAATGCCTCCATGCATTCCTATCCCTTGTTAACTGGCCTCCCTCCTCCCATCCAATGCCTCCTTCGCTCATATACCTCCTAACTCCATCCTTCCATCTCGTTCTCGGTCTGCCTCTTCTTATTTTATGTACAGTACAGTAGTGTAGAATGGAATAATAGTTACATCCAGTTTTCCAACAACTTCTTCTTTTTCCCCAGACACAACTCGAGTTACTTTGACCGGTCAGCGAGTGACAGTGAACGACTTTGTGATGATAAAGGATTATTCTCATGTGAAGGACCATATGACCAACACACCTGTCCTTCCCTTCACTTTATTAATCCCTACACTTCCCGGGAGGCTCGAATCATCTTCTCAACTTGGAACCTAGATCATGTGTGAGTAGAATTAGGAGTTACTGTTCATTACCTAAAGTATAAAGGCTAATACATGATTGGTTGTACAGTAATAAGTTAGTAACATCTCCAGTTGGAACCTAGATCATGTGTGATATTTGAGGGCTGATATAGACATATACTGTACAATAGTTAATTTATCAGTGGCTGCAGGGTAAACATATACTGTTACCTTTTTAAAGATTAACCATGCTTGTTTGTAGCTCAACACCCAAGGTTGTGTAGGAATCAACCAGTCAAAATACAACCTATTATTGTACCTACTGTTGACATACCTGTATATTGTGATCCAGTTGATATTACTGCATCCTTACTTGTATTTTACATGTGGCATCCTGCTGAGGATTCTTCAGTCACACCTAGTGGTTAGGGTATACAGTTATTAATTAGTAATATCCATCAACTATAAACCAAACAACTATAAATCAAACAAAATCAAATTGTTTTCATAACACATTTGTTTGTGTGGTAGAAAGTAATGGAATACTTCACAAGTAAAGTATTGGCACAGTTTTACTGCAACACTATATATATAATTATATACTGTACCGGTATTGTGAATTTGATTTTTATTTACCTTTGCAGAATTGAAAAGTCCAGGACAGTCCTACCTATACTAAAAGCTAGTCTGAGTAGTAAGAGAGGACAAAATGTTAACCTACAATATTTCCATCAATTACTCTTCCTTCACAAGGACACCACTACTACTACTACTACTACTTCAAGTGGTAACCTTAAACTAGTCCATGTTGCCTGTCATGACAAGAAACCTCACCAGCTGAAGATAGAGCCCAAATATATTTATTTAATTGAGGATTCCACTGATAATATTGATGGGTCACACACCAGCCATACAAGGAAGAGATTACAACACTATAACACCAGAAGTAAAAAGCGTTGTCTAAGAACCACAACCACAACTACAACCACTACAGGTACTAGAAGATGTGAAAAGTCTCAAGTGAAATAATGAGTGACTTTCCAAAGGTCATATTCTCATCTTTACTTAGAAATATTGGTTCATCAATTCCTAACTTGAGTTGATAGTATATAGCTGACACTGTATTGTTGTTAATATTAATAATATTATATAATATAATTATCATAATATTCATTATTATTATTATATTTACAGGTATTAATAAAAGGATTAGTTGTAAAAAAAAGTATTTCAATTTCTGAAGTAAAATATACAAATTAACAACAAATGTACAAATGTGTATGAAAGTTAGTATGAAAATCTATCATTTTATGGGCTGAATATATCAGAGTACAGTTTTGTAGTACATGTATAATAATTAAAAATGTCCTTTAAGCTGCTGTACTACCAAATACTCTACATAAAACTTGCCAACTAAAAATATATATGCCTTATCTACGAGATATACTGTATATTTTATATTTGTTCATTCTTAATAGTATTACTTAACTTTCCATAAGTAACTGGTGTTCAAAATAAATGTAAGTTTAAGTTATGTTAGCAGTCAGTCAGTCACTATCAGATGTAGGCCTATAAGACACAAGTTGTGGTCATATATAGTCAATCCATATAGGAGTAACTCAGGTAAGAGTTTGACAGCTTCCCTCTGTTCCTAAGATGATAAACATTCCATTAAATAGGTTAACTAACACCTTTTAATTTAATACAAGTAGCTCCACACAACTTAAAACAATAACATCATATGTGAACGTGAAAACATTACACAGTAAATTGTTTGAGACACCCATATGTGGATGATTATTATTGACCACAACTGTACAGTATGTCCATGTTAAACACTTATACTGTCTTCCTTTCAATGTGGTATGGAAAACTGGAAGCATTACACAGTAAGAAATATCCCAGTGCTTTTAGATAGGGGCTAAAAACAGTGTCTCATTCATCTGCTAATGACTACAGAACTGCAAAATAAGAAATTGTATTCTGTAAAGACCAAAATAAAGTACATGTACTATACTGTACAAAACCAGCTGTCTTCTTTAACCATATTACAGGATATATATTAATGTTTTTGGTGGTTAATTGAAGCCCAACTTTTGCTATCCACTATCACAACATACCAATATAACAGGTAGTTCACTATGCCACCACTAGGTCAATGGTACTTCCTCTGGGCTGACCATGATCAAAATTACTGGTAATGAGAATTGTATGACATTTACAATGGGTTTGTGCTCACTTGCCCGTCCTGGAAACTCTGACAATCTCACCATGACCGTGTCCAACAGGTGCCAGTGGGTTGCTGTTCTTTGCCCGCACACACAACTTGGCTACACTTGCCTCGGGGGGTCGTCTCTGACATGGGTTGATGTAACAGGACCTTGCATGTTGTAACACCCTGGCTAATAAGTGGAGATCATCCTCTGTTGGTCCGGCCAGGAAGTCACAGTAGTAGTCTGCACTGTTAGGAAGGTCAAGGCAACAAAGCATGTGATCAACATGTATGGTATAGAAGCGGTTGAGACCTTCTCGTCGGACACCCACTATCTCAGCCAGAGTTCCTGTCACATGAACATCATCAATCCAGAAATATGGATGTTTGAAAGACTCTTCTACAATTGCCTTTGCAGCGTCTGTGGTCATTGCATACGCCCAACCTGATACAAATGATGCATAAAACTTGTCTGCATATTCCTCTTTATTGACGTACCATTTGCTGGTTTTGTGTCTCACTGGTTTAGCTTCAACTTGCAGCAGACCTAAGATGGAGTTTGTCTTCTCTCTGTACCTGGTTTTGAGTTTGTCTCTAAATTGATAAAGATCCACAGCTATATCATCGTCCATTTTAATCACAAATTTTGCTTGTGAACAATGCCTGGTGACCCATTGAAGGCCCATAACATGTTTGTATGTAAGGTTATGGTAATGTTCCTTAAAGTTGCCTTGAACAATATCATGAAATTCTGCACTTTCCTGAGCTATTTTCCACTGTGGTGTTTTATGATAAAGTTCCTGATCGTCCCACTCTGCACGGGCCAACAGAAACACTCTCCTCAGGGCAAGATCTCGCAGGTCCTCATCGGGAACATGTTTACGCCAAATATCTCTCACCTCCCTATTGGCTGGATGAGTGTGGATAATCACTACAGCATAAACATCATCATACCCACAAATATCATTGTTAATGATGTAAGCAAAGTTTGGCAAATCAAGGAGTGGCAAACGAGAGGGATACATTTTGTTGACACTTAAGGGTAATGGGGTGGGAGTTTTCACTATAGCAAAAAGGTCCATATCCATCAATATATACATTAATATCAAAAGACTTGTCAACACAAACATAATACTGCCTCCACAGCCTCTCTCCCTCATCATGGTAGTCAAACAATGGCAGCTCAACACTTTTTTCAAGCACTTCAATATATATTGCTGAAACATTGTGTTAAATATACACAGTTCTGAATCTTAGTTTGGGTCTACAATGCGTGTAATGGATTAAATAAACTGTATTCGATTAATGTGTAATAACTGGAGGCTGTTCATATGGTGCTGATTAGTTTGAGGGTAAAAAGTATTTGGTTTCATTTTGAATGTTTGCACTGTCAGTCAGGATATATAGACTACATACAGTCCAAAACATTCAGGCACTCAATCCAACACCAATTCTGAAAAAAAAAAAAAAATTAGAAAAAGAGAAGAAAAAGGTGCCTGCAGCAGCATATAAAAAAAGGTGGCTATTTATTGAAAGAATTACTGTTTTGCAGCAGTGTTGCCAGATCCGGCTGGGTCCCAGTATTTTGCCCCAGTCATTTATGGTTCTTTATCACGATCATTTCCCGGTAGTTTGCCCAGGTTAGGTCCCGGTAGTCTGCCCAGGTTAGGTCCCGGTAGTTTGCCCAGGTTAGGTCCCGGTAGTCTGCCCAGGTTAGGTCCCGGTAGTCTGATGTCCCATTTGAATATGCCCTATTTTGGAAATGGGGCATTTGCAGAGGAAATGCCATAGAATAAAATAGTCTTAGAAAGGTCTAAATTGGTGGGTAATGAAGATAGAAAAACTGTATACAATAACGGTAATTCACTCAATATTTATCAAAAGGTGAGACACATGAAAACTGCTAAATGCATAATAGGAACAATACCTAAGTTAACCTACTGTCCTATGTCTCTATGCTAGTTATTATTATTAGTATTAGTATTATTATAATTTTTTATGTTTTAACACTGGACATAATAAGTTTAATAAAGGTGGAGTCTTAGAATGGTGTAAGTTAAATTAGTGGATAATGAAGGTAAAAAAAACATACGAAATAACAGTAATTCATTCCATATTTACCAAAAAAAGGTGACGTGGGAGTAGGGGACAGGCTTGGGGTGGGTAGAAAGCCTGTCCCCCTATTCCCGCACCCTCCTAACCCCCCCCAAGCCTGTTCCCTTATTCCCTCACCCCCCTAAGCCTGTCCCCCTATTCCCGCACCCCCCTAAGCCCCCCAAGCCTGTCCCCTTATTCCCGCACCCCCCTAAGCCTGTCCCCCTATTCCCGCACCCCCCTAACCCCCCCAAGCCTGTCCCCTTATTCCCGCACCCCCCTAAGCCTGTCCCCCTATTCCCGCACCCCCCAAGCCTGTCCCCTTATTCCCACCCCCCCTTAATTAACACGTCAAACACCTGTTGCTGCTCACCTGTTCTCT
>JAWZYT010003399.1:5000-25212 GCA_034508575.1 Petrolisthes manimaculis
ATATACATACATACACATACATAAATATACATACATGTACATACATGCATACACATACATAAATACACATAAATATATATACATAAATACACATACATATATATATACATACATACACATACATAAATATACATACATACATACATACACATACATACATATACATACATACATACATAAACATACATATAGTTTATAGGAATCAAACACCAACAACAAAATCTTACATTAAATAGTTAGTTTTTATTACTTATATCCTGTAGTTATCTGGTTATTCAATAAAAATAATTATAATATTATTATTGACTTTTGATATCCTATGGTTACATTGATGGTTGTATTGTTTCAAAGATTTGGAATAATAAATAATAAATAAGAATATATAATAATAAATAATAATAAATAATAATAAATAATAAAAAATAAATAATAAAAAATAAATAATAAAAATAAATAATAATAATAAAAAAATAATAATAATAAAAAATAATAATAAAAAATTAGTAATAAAAAATAATGATTAAAAAACAATAAAAATAAATAATAATAAAAAATAATGATAAAAAACAATAACAAAAATAATAAAAAAATAATAATAAAAATGATAATAAAAAAAAAAAAAAAAAAAAAAATAATAATAATAAAAAAAAAAAATAATATAAAAAATAAAAAAAAAATAATAAAAGTAAAATAAAAATAATAATAAAAAATAATGATAATAAAAAATAATAAAATAATAATAATAATAATAATAATAATAATAATAATAATAATAATAATAATAATAATAAAAATAATAATAAAAAAATAATAATAATAAAAAAATAATAATAAAAAAAAAAAAAAAAAAAAAAAAAAAAAAAAATGATAAAAAGATAAAAAAAAAAAAAAAAAATAATAATAATAATAATAATAATTTATCTAAAATCAGTACAGAACCTGTTCTTTCCCCCCGGTTTAGGAACCAACACACAGGGTGAACTCCATGGACTATTACTAGGTTCTATTAAATCATTCTTTAACATATACTCTATCTCTTTCCTCATAATCTCTCTTTTTTCTGGATTTACTCTGTATGGGTGTTGTTTAATTAATTGGTCTAACGTCATCGACTTCCACATCATGTACTATTGCATTTATTCTCCTGGGAGTATCAGTAAACAGAGATTTGTACTTATTTATTTATGATCTTGTTCACTTCTTCTTTTTCATCTCCACTCCAATGTTTCAGCTTTTCATCCAACTGTTTCAACACTGTCCAGTTTTCCAGGCATTGTCCTTCACATTTTACTAGATCCTCATCCTTCGTTACCTTTCCCTTCTCGAACTTGACAAGGTTTCCACAATTCATGTTATGGTTTTTTTTTCAACCTTCTCCCTATCTTGGTATGGTTTTAACATGTGGATAATTATGGCATAACTGATTTCCTTTACGTCTTCCTGGAGTTTTCACTAGATAGTTGATGTGAGTAATTTTCTTTTCCACAACCCAAGGCCCACAATACTTTGCATTCATTGGGTTTCCTTGTAATGGAAACAGCACTAATACTTTGTCGCCAGGCAAGAAGCTTCTCTCTCGTGCATTTCTATCATACCACTTCTTCATATCAATTTGAGATGCCTTTAGATTCTCACAAGCAATCTCTCTGGCCCTCATCAAGTTTCCTTTTAACTTCATCACATAACTCAACAAATTTGGTGCCTCTACATTTCCCAGCCAATTCTCCTTTAATTAACACTGAGTACCTGTTCTACATCTCTCCAAAACCCGGACGTGTGATCAGCATTGCAGCCTGTGGACTGTAACTTCTCTCACTCACTCACCTTAACACTGAGTACCTGTTCTACATCTCTCCAAAACCTGGACGTGTGATCAGCATTGCAGCGGGTGGACTGTAACTTCTCTCACTCACTCACCTTAACGCTGAGTACCTGTTCTACATCCCTCCAAAACCCGGACGTGTGATCAGCATTGCAGCCTGTGGACTGTAACTTCTCTCACTCACTCACTGTAAAGGGAAGTCGAGCTGTATAGCCTGTTTCCTCTTCCCATGAAACCAGGCAAGTCTGAACAAGGTGATAGTAAGGAACCATGGATTGAGATAAACACAATAAACAAACGGAGTTGAGTATATTCTTTGTTTCCCGGAATTACTCTTCACACACATAAAATATGTACAACAAATAGCCCAGAGCAACCAATGATCACGGTAATGCTCTTAATACTAGGGAATTGACCCCAAGTCCACTACACAATAAATATCACAGCAATCGGAGAGCTCAGGTAGCCAGCGAGGAGAGCAGCTTTCTTGGTGTGATGCTGAGAGTGCTCTGCCGACTGAAGGTAAGTGGAGTCCTGTAGTAAACTCGGTTGGGCTTCAGAAGGAGATGAAACGGGACACTGAGGCTTCAATAAATCTTGTAGTAGACGAGTCGAGCATTTCTTCGGACTCATCCGACTGCCAATCAGCACCCCAATAGTCCGGAGAAGTAAAGTGGTGTTTCGCCCTCACATTGGGTCTCAGAAGCGATTTGTACATGTCTACACTGTTCTAGAAAAATTTCAATTTTCAGGCAAAAAAATGCTAAAACACGTTTTTTTGGCCCAAAAAGTCGATTTGTGCATGCATCTTCGATACCCGTTTATATCCCAAATTTAGCCTAAAAACACCGAAAAATCGAGTTTTTTGGGTCTCAGAAGTGATTTGTACTGTGCTAGAAAAATTTCAATTTTCAGGCAAAAAAAATGCTAAAACACGTTTTTTCGGCCCAAAAAGTCGATTTGTGCATGCATCTTCGATACCCGTTTATATCCCAAATTTAGCCTAAAAACACCGAAAAATCGAGTTTTTTGGGTCTCAGAAGTGATTTGTACTGTGCTAGAAAAATTTCAATTTTCAGGCAAAAAAAATGCTAAAACACGTTTTTTCGGCCCAAAAAGTCGATTTGTGCATGCATCTTCGATACCCGTTTATATCCCAAATTTAGCCTAAAAACACCGAAAAATCGAGTTTTTTGGGTCTCAGAAGCGATTTGTACTGTGCTAGAAAAATTTCAATTTTCAGGCAAAAAAAATGCTAAAACACGTTTTTTTGGCCCAAAAAGTCGATTTGAGCATGCATCTTCGATACCCGTTTATATCCCAAATTTAGCCTAAAAACACTTAAAAATCGAGTTTTTTGGGTCTCAGAAGCGATTTGTACATGTCTACAATGTTCTAGAAAAAAATCAATTTTCAGGCAAAAAAAATGCTAAAACACGTTTTTTTGGCCCAAAAAGTCGATTTGTGCATGCCTCTTCGATACCCGTTTATATCCCAAATTTAGCCTAAAAACACAGAAAAATCGAGTTTTTTGGGTCTCAGAAGCGATTTGTACTGTGCTAGAAAAATTTCAATTTTTAGGCAAAAAAAATGCTAAAACACGTTTTTTTGGCCCAAAAAGTCGATTTGTGCATGCATCTTCGATACCCGTTTATATCCCAAATTTAGCCTAAAAACACCGGAAAATCGAGTTTTTTGGGTCTCAGAAGCGATTTGTACATGTCTACACTGTTCTAGAAAAATTTCAATTTTCAGGCAAAAAAAATGCTAAAACACGTTTTTTCGGCCCAAAAAGTCGATTTGTGCATGCATCTTCGATACCCGTTTATATCCCAAATTTAGCCTAAAAACACCGAAAAATCGATTTTTTGGGTCTCAGAAGCGATTTGTACTGTGCTAGAAAAATTTCAATTTTCAGGCAAAAAAAAATGCTAAAACACGTTTTTTTGGCCCAAAAAGTCGATTTGTGCATGCATCTTCGATACCCGTTTATATCCCAAATTTAGCCTAAAAACACCGAAAAATCGAGTTTTTTGGGTCTCAGAAGCGATTTGTACATGTCTACACTGTTCTAGAAAAATTTCAATTTCTGGCAAAAAAAATGCTAAAAACGTTTTTTGGGCCCAAAAAGTCGATTTGTGCATGCATCTTCGATACCCGTTTATATCCCAAATTTAGCCTAAAAACACCGAAAAATCGAGTTTTTTGGGTCTCAGAAGCGATTTGTACTGTGATAGAAAAATTTCAATTTTTAGGCAAAAAAAATGCTAAAACACGTTTTTTTGGCCCAAAAAGTCGATTTGTACTGTGCTAGAAAAATTTCAATTTTCAGGCAAAAAAAATGCTAAAACACGTTTTTTTGGCCCAAAAAGTCGATTTGTACTGTGCTAGAAAAATTTCAATTTTCAGGCAAAAAAAATGCTAAAACACTTTTTTTTGGCCCAAAAAGTCGATTTGTGCATGCATCTTCGATACCCGTTTATATCCTAAATTTAGCCTAAAAACACCGAAAAAATTGAGTTTTTTGGGTCTCAGAAGCGATTTGTACTGTGCTAGAAAAATTTCAATATTCAGGCAAAAAAAATGTTAAAACACGTTTTTTTGGCCCAAAAAGTCGATTTGTACTGTGCTAGAAAAATTTCAATTTTCAGGCAAAAAAAATGCTAAAACACCTTTTTTTGGCCCAAAAAGTCGATTTGTACTGTGCTAGAAAAATTTCAATTTTCAGGCAAAAAAAATGCTAAAACACGTTTTTTTGGCCCAAAAAGTCGATTTGTACTGTGCTAGAAAAATTTCAATTTTCAGGCAAAAAAAATGCTAAAACACGTTTTTTTGGCCCAAAAAGTCGATTTGTGCATTCATCTTCGATACCCGTTTATATCCCAAATTTAGCCTAAAAACACCGAAAAATCGAGTTTTTTGGGTCTCAGAAGCGATTTATACTGTGCTAGAAAAATTTCAATTTTCAGGCAAAAAAAATGCTAAAACACGTTTTTTTGGCCCAAAAAGTCGATTTGTACTGTGCTAGAAAAATTTCAATTTTCAGGCAAAAAAAATGCTAAAACACGTTTTTTTGGCCCAAAAAGTTGATTTGTACTGTGCTAGAAAAATTTCAATTTTCAGGCAAAAAAAATGCTAAAACACGTTTTTTTGGCCCAAAAAGTCGATTTGTGCATGCATCTTCGATACCCGTTTATATCCCAAATTTTGCCTAAAAACACCGAAAAATCGAGTTTTTTGGGTCTCAGAAGCGATTTGTACTGTGCTAGAAAAATTTCAATTTTCAGGCAAAAAAAATGCTAAAACACGTTTTTTTGGCCCAAAAAGTCGATTTGTACTGTGCTAGAAAAATTTCAATTTTCAGGCAAAAAAAAAGCTAAAACACGTTTTTTTGGCCCAAAAAGTCGATTTGTACTGTGCTAGAAAAATTTCAATTTTCAGGCAAAAAAAATGCTAAAACACGTTTTTTTGGCCCAAAAAGTCGATTTGTGCATGCATCTTCGATACCCGTTTATATCCCAAATTTAGCCTAAAAACACCGAAAAATCGAGTTTTTTGGGTCTCAGAAGCGATTTGTACTGTGCTAGAAAAATTTCAATTTTCAGGCAAAAAAAATGCTAAAACACGTTTTTTTGGCCCAAAAAGTCGATTTGTACTGTGCTAGAAAAATTTCAATTTTCAGGCAAAAAAAATGCTAAAACACGTTTTTTTGGCCAAAAAAGTCGATTTGTACTGTGGTAGAAAAATTTCAATTTTCAGGCAAAAAAAATGCTAAAACACGTTTTTTTGGCCCAAAAAGTCGATTTGTACTGTGCTAGAAAAATTTCAATTTTCAGGCAAAAAAAATGCTAAAACACGTTTTTTTTGGCCCAAAAAGTCAATTTGTACAGTGCTAGAAAAATTTCAATTTTCAGGCGAAAAAAATTCTAAAACACGTTTTTTTGGCCCAAAAAGTCGATTTGTACTGTGCTAGAAAAATTTCAATTTTCAGGCAAAAAAAATGCTAAAACACGTTTTTTTGGCCCAAAAAGTCGATTTGTGTATGCATCTTCGATACCCGTTTATATCCCAAATTTAGCCATAAAACACCGAAAAATCGAGTTTTTCGGGTCTCAGAAGCGATTTGTACTGTGCTAGAAAAATTTCAATTTTCATGCAAAAAAAATGCTAAAACACGTTTTTATGGCCCAAAAAGTCGATTTGTACTGTGCTAGAAAAATTTCAATTTTCAGGCAAAAAAAATGCTAAAACATGTTTTTTTGGCCCAAAAAGTCGATTTGTGCATGCATCTTCGATACCCGTTTATATCCCAAATTTAGCCTAAAAACACCAAAAAATCGAGTTTTTTGGGTCTCAGAAGCGATTTGTACTGTGCTTGAAAAATTTCAATTTTCAGGCAAAAAAAATGCTAAAACACGTTTTTTTGGCCCAAAAAGTCGATTTGTCCTGTGCTAGAAAAATTTCAATTTTCAGGCAAAAAAAATGCTAAAACACATTTTTTTGGCCCAAAAAGTCGATTTGTACTGTGCTAGAAAAATTTCAATTTTCAGGCAAAAAAAATGCTAAAACACATTTTTTTGGCCCAAAAAGTCGATTTGTACTGTGGTAGAAAAATTTCAATTTTCAGGCAAAAAAAATGCTAAAACACGTTTTTTTGGCCCAAAAAGTCGATTTGTACTGTGCTAGAAAAATTTCAATTTTCAGGCAAAAAAAATGCTAAAACACGTTTTTTTGGCCCAAAAAGTCGATTTGTGCATGCATCTTCGATACCCGTTTATATCCCAAATGTAGCCTAAAAACACCGAAAAATCGAGTTTTTTGGGTCTCAGAAGCGATTTGTACTGTGCTAGAAAAAATTCAATTTTCAGGCAAAAAAAATGCTAAAACACGTTTTTTTGGCCCAAAAAGTCGATTTGTACTGTGCTAGAAAAATTTCAATTTTCAGGCAAAAAAAATGCTAAAACACGTTTTTTTGGCCCAAAAAGTCGATTTGTGCATGCATCTTCGATACCCGTTTATATCCCAAATTTAGCCTAAAAACACCGAAAAATCGAGTTTTTTGGGTCTCAGAAGCGATTTGTACTGTGCTAGAAAAATTTCAATTTTCAGTCAAAAAAAATGCTAAAACACGTTTTTTTGGCACAAAATGTCGATTTGTGCATGCATCTTCGATACCCGTTTATATCCCAAATTTAGCCTTAAAACACCGAAAAATCGAGTTTTTTGGGTCTCAGAAGCGATTTGTACTGTGCTATAAAAATTTCAATTTTCAGGCAAAAAAAATGCTAAAACACGTTTTTTTGGCCCAAAAAGTCGATTTGTACTGTGCTAGAAAATTTTCAATTTTCAGGCAAAAAAAATGCTAAAACACGTTTTTTTGGCCCAAAAAGTCGATTTGTACTGTGCTAGAAAAATTTCAATTTTCAGGCAAAAAAAATGCTAAAACACATTTTTTTGACCCAAAAAGTCGATTTGTACTGTGCTAGAAAAATTTCAATTTTCAGGCAAAAAAAATGCTAAAACACGTTTTTTTGGCCCAAAAAGTCGATTTGTACTGTGCTAGAAAAATTTCAATTTTCAGGCAAAAAAAATGCTAAAACACGTTTTTTTGGCCCAAAAAGTCGATTTGTGCATGCATCTTCGATACCCGTTTATATCCCAAATTTAGCCTAAAAACACCGAAAAATCGAGTTTTTTGGGTCTCAGAAGCGATTTGTACTGTGCTAGAAAAATTTCAATTTTCAGGAAAAAAAATGCTAAAACACGTTTTTTTGGCCCAAAAAGTCGATTTGTACTGTGCTAGAAAAATTTCTATTTTCAGGCAAAAAAAATGCTAAAACACGTTTTTTTGGCCCAAAAAGTCGATTTGTACTGTGCTAGAAAAATTTCAATTTTCAGGCAAAAAAAATGCTAAAACACGTTTTTTTGGCCCAAAAAGTCGATTTGTGCATGCATCTTCGATACCCGTTTATATCCTAAATTTAGCTTAAAAACACCGAAAAATCGAGTTTTTTGGGTCTCAGAAGCGATTTGTACTGTGCTAGAAAAATTTCAATTTTCAGGCAAAAAAAATGCTAAAACACGTTTTTTTGGCCCAAAAAGTCGATTTGTACTGTGCTAGAAAAATTTCAATTTTCAGGCAAAAAAAATGCTAAAACACATTTTTTTGGCCCAAAAAGTCGATTTGTACTGTGCTAGAAAAATTTCAATTTTCAGGCAAAAAAAATGCTAAAACATGTTTTTTTGGCCCAAAAAGTCGATTTGTACTGTGCTAGAAAAAATTCAATTTTCAGGCAAAAAAATGCTAAAACACGTTTTTTTGGCCCAAAAAGTCGATTTGTGCATGCATCTTCGATACCCGTTTATATCCCAAATTTAGCCTAAAAACACCGAAAAATCGAGTTTTTTGGGTCTCAGAAGCGATTTGTACTGTGCTAGAAAAATTTCAATTTTCAGGCAAAAAAAATGCTAAAACACGTTTTTTTGGCCCAAAAAGTCGATTTGTACTGTGCTAGAAAAATTTCAATTTTCAGGCAAAAAAAATGCTAAAACACGTTTTTTTGG
This sequence comes from Petrolisthes manimaculis, assembly GCA_034508575.1. NCBI lineage: Eukaryota > Metazoa > Arthropoda > Malacostraca > Decapoda > Porcellanidae > Petrolisthes > Petrolisthes manimaculis. Next base: position 13,387 of record JAWZYT010003399.1, read on the forward strand.
CCCAAAAAGTCGATTTGTACTGTGCTAGAAAAATTTCAATTTTCAGGCAAAAAAAATGCTAAAACACGTTTTTTTGGCCCAAAAAGTCGATTTGTGTATGCATCTTCGATACCCGTTTATATCCCAAATTTAGCCATAAAACACCGAAAAATCGAGTTTTTCGGGTCTCAGAAGCGATTTGTACTGTGCTAGAAAAATTTCAATTTTCAGGCAAAAAAAATGCTAAAACACGTTTTTATGGCCCAAAAAGTCGATTTGTACTGTGCTAGAAAAATTTCAATTTTCAGGCAAAAAAAATGCTAAAACACGTTTTTTTGGCCCAAAAAGTCGATTTGTGCATGCATCTTCGATACCCGTTTATATCCCAAATTTAGCCTAAAAACACCAAAAAATCGAGTTTTTTGGGTCTCAGAAGCGATTTGTACTGTGCTAGAAAAATTTCAATTTTCAGGCAAAAAAAATGCTAAAACACGTTTTTTTGGCCCAAAAAGTCGATTTGTACTGTGCTAGAAAAATTTCAATTTTCAGGCAAAAAAAATGCTAAAACACATTTTTTTGGCCCAAAAAGTCGATTTGTACTGTGCTAGAAAAATTTCAATTTTCAGGCAAAAAAAATGCTAAAACACGTTTTTTTGGCCCAAAAAGTCGATTTGTACTGTGCTAGAAAAATTTCAATTTTCAGGCAAAAAAAATGCTAAAACACGTTTTTTTGGCCCAAAAAGTCGATTTGTGCATGCATCTTCGATACCCGTTTATATCCCAAATTTAGCCTAAAAACACCGAAAAATCGAGTTTTTTGGGTCTCAGAAGCGATTTGTACTGTGCTAGAAAAATTTCAATTTTCAGGCGAAAAAAATGCTAAAACACGTTTTTTTGGCCCAAAAAGTCGATTTGTACTGTGCTAGAAAAATTTAAATTTTCAGGCAAAAAAAATGCTAAAACACGTTTTTTTGGCCCAAAAAGTCGATTTGTGTATGCATCTTCGATACCCGTTTATATCCCAAATTTAGCCATAAAACACCGAAAAATCGAGCTTTTCGGGTCTCAGAAGCGATTTGTACTGTGCTAGAAAAATTTCAATTTTCAGGCAAAAAAAATGCTAAAACACGTTTTTATGGCCCAAAAAGTCGATTTGTACTGTGCTAGAAAAAATTCAATTTTCAGGCAAAAAAAATGCTAAAACACGTTTTTTTGGCCCAAAAAGTCGATTTGTGCATGCATCTTCGATACCCGTTTATATCCCAAATTTAGCCTAAAAACACCAAAAAATCGAGTTTTTTGGGTCTCAGAAGCGATTTGTACTGTGCTAGAAAAATTTCAATTTTCAGGCAAAAAAAATGCTAAAACACGTTTTTTTGGCCCAAAAAGTCGATTTGTACTGTGCTAGAAAAATTTCAATTTTCAGGCAAAAAAAATGCTAAAACACGTTTTTTTGGCCCAAAAAGTCGATTTGTACTGTGCTAGAAAAATTTCAATTTTCAGGCAAAAAAAATGCTAAAACACGTTTTTTTGGCCCAAAATGTCGATTTGTGCATGCATCTTCGATACCCGTTTGTATCCCAAATTTAGCCTTAAAACACCGAAAAATCGAGTTTTTTGGGTCTCAGAAGCGATTTGTACTGTGCTAGAAAAATTTCAATTTTCAGGCAAAAAAAATGCTATAACACGTTTTTTTGGCCCAAAAAGTCGATTTGTACTGTGCTAGAAAAATTTCAATTTTCAGGCAAAAAAAATGCTAAAACACGTTTTTTTGGCCCAAAAAGTCGATTTGTGCATGCATCTTCGATACCCGTTTATATCCTAAATTTAGCCTAAAAACACCGAAAAATCGAGTTTTTTGGGTCTCAGAAGCGATTTGTACTGTGCTAGAAAAATTTCAATTTTCAGGCAAAAAAAATGCTAAAACACGTTTTTTTGGCCCAAAAAGTCGATTTGTACTGTGCTAGAAAAATTTCAATTTTCAGGCAAAAAAAATGCTAAAACACATTTTTTTGGCCCAAAAAGTCGATTTGTACTGTGCTAGAAAAATTTCAATTTTCAGGCAAAAAAAATGCTAAAACACGTTTTTTTGGCCCAAAAAGTCGATTTGTGCATGCATCTTCGATACCCGTTTATATCCCAAATTTAGCCTAAAAACACCGAAAAATCGAGTTTTTTGGGTCTCAGAAGCGATTTGTACTGTGCTAGAAAAATTTCAATTTTCAGGCAAAAAAAATGCTAAAACACGTTTTTTTGGCCCAAAAAGTCGATTTGTACTGTGCTAGAAAAATTTCAATTTTCAGGCAAAAAAAATGCTAAAACACGTTTTTTTTGCCCAAAAAGTCGATTTGTACTGTGCTAGAAAAATTTCAATTTTCAGGCAAAAAAAATGCTAAAACACGTTTTTTTGGCCCAAAAAGTCGATTTGTACTGTGCTAGAAAAATTTCAATTTTCAGGCAAAAAAAATGCTAAAACACGTTTTTTTGGCCCAAAAAGTCGATTTGTACTGTGCTAGAAAAATTTCAATTTTCATGCAAAAAAAATGCTAAAACACGTTTTTTTGGCCCAAAAAGTCGATTTGTACTGTGCTAGAAAAATTTCAATTTTCAGGCAAAAAAAATGCTAAAACACGTTTTTTTGGCCCAAAAAGTCGATTTGTACTGTGCTAGAAAAATTTCAATTTTCAGGCAAAAAAAATGCTAAAACACGTTTTTTTGGCCCAAAAAGTCGATTTGTACTGTGCTAGAAAAATTTCAATTTTCAGGCAAAAAAAATGCTAAAACACGTTTTTTTGGCCCAAAAAGTCGATTTGTACTGTGCTAGAAAAATTTCAATTTTCAGGCAAAAAAAATGCTGAAACATGTTTTTTTGGCCCAAAAAGTCGATTTGTAATGTGCTAGAAAAATGTCAATTTTCAGGCAAAAAAAATGCTAAAACACGTTTTTTTGGCCCAAAAAGTCGATTTGTACTGTGCTAGAAAAATTTCAATTTTCAGGCAAAAAAAATGCTAAAACACGTTTTTTTGGCCCAAAAAGTCGATTTGTACTGTGCTAGAAAAATTTCAATTTTCAGGCAAAAAAAATGCTAAAACACGTTTTTTTGGCCCAAAAAGTCGATTTGTACTGTGCTAGAAAAATTTCAATTTTCAGGCCAAAAAAATGCTAAAACACGTTTTTTTGGCCCAAAAAGTCGATTTGTACTGTGCTAGAAAAATTTCAATTTTCAGGCAAAAAAAATGCTAAAACACGTTTTTTTGGCCCAAAAAGTCGATTTGTACTATGCTAGAAAAATTTCAATTTTCAGGCAAAAAAAATGCTAAAACACTTTTTTTTGGCCCCAAAAGTCGATTTGTACTGTGCTAGAAAAATTTCAATTTTCAGGCAAAAAAATGCTAAAACACGTTTTTTTGGCCCAAAAAGTCGATTTGTACTGTGCTAGAAAAATTTCAATTTTCAGGCAAAAAAAATGCTAAAACACGTTTTTTTGGCCCAAAAAGTCGATTTGTACTGTGCTAGAAAAATTTCAATTTTCAGGCAAAAAAAATGCTAAAACACGTTTTTTTGGCCCAAAAAGTCGATTTGTACTGTGCTAGAAAAAATTCAATTTTCAGGCAAAAAAAATGCTAAAACACGTTTTTTTGGCCCAAAAAGTCGATTTGTACTGTGCTAGAAAAATTTCAATTTTCAGGCAAAAAAAATGCTAAAACACGTTTTTTTGACCCAAAAAGTCGATTTGTACTGTGCTAGAAAAATTTCAATTTTCAGGCAAAAAAAATGCTAAAACACGTTTTTTTGGCCCAAAAAGTCGATTTGTACTGTGCTAGAAAAATTTCAATTTTCAGGCAAAAAAAATGCTAAAACACGTTTTCTTGGCCCAAAAAACGTGTTTTAACAGGCAGGCAGGCAGGTAGGTAGGGAGGCAGGCAGGCAGGCAGGTAGGCAGGAAGGCAGGCAGGCAGGCAGGCAGGCAGGTAGGGAGGCAGGCAGGAAGGCAAGGCAGGCAGGCAGACAGGCAGGTAGGGAGGCAGGCAGGCAGGTAGGCAGGCAGGCAGGTAGGGAGGCAGGCAGGTAGGCAGGCAGGCAGGAAGGGAGGCTGGCAGGCAGGTAGGCAGGCAGGCAGGGAAATCTGACTTATATAGGGATGAACTGAACACATTTTCTATCCCGTTTCTACCACTAAAGAAAACGTGTTTACATACACCATGCTATTATATATTAGATATATAGATTATAAATTATTCATTATTATTATTATTATTATTACCTGTATTATTATTATTATTATTATTATTAGTAGTAGTAGTAGTAGTAGTAGTACTAGTAGTAGTAGTAGTAGTAGTAGTAGTAGTAGTAGTAGTAGTAGTATTGCCAATTCAGGCTTTTGTTTTGGCTATACTTACGACTCTGTCTCTCTCTTTCTCTCTCACACACACATGTAAACAAAGAAACATTTGCAATGAAATGAAATGAAAATAATGCCCTTGAAAACGAATAATGTGTACTAAAAGTGAAATAGTAGTCTTAAAAATGATGTAGATTAAAGTGAAGTATAAAGGTGTGCAATATAGTAGATGAAAATTGAAAATGACTCGAATGTGTAAATGCAGTGTTGCCATGGTGTTGTAGCCACCACTAGCCACCTCTAGCCCAAGTGTGCAGGGTAGAAGCAGTGTTACCAATGTTTTGTAGCCCAGTTTTGTAGCCCCAAGGTGAGTTGTGATTGGCTAAAATGGGGGTGTTGGCGATTTTTGTCGAATATATATAAGGTCGTAAGCCGCCGGGGTGGTTGGTGGGGTGGGGGAGGGTAAAACAAGGGCTTGGGGGGGCCATTTTTTGGATTTAGAGGCGAAATAAAAAATTTTTTGGGCTTCTTCTCGACAGCCTAACCAAACCAAGCCTTATTTAACCTAACCTCTTCCTATTAGAATTAGTAGTAGTAGTATTAGTAGTAGTAGTAATATTAGTAGTAGTAGTAATATTAGTAGTAATAGTAATATTACATAACCTAACCTAGACCACAGTAGACTACCAGGACCTAACCGGGGCAGACTACCGGGACCTAACCGGGGCAGACTACCGGGACCTAACCTAACATAACAGGACCGGGACAGACTACCGGGACCTAACCGGGGCAGACTACCGGGACCTAACCTAACATAGCCTAACCGGGGCAAACTACCGGGACCTAACCTAACATAACAGAACCGGGACAGACTACCGGGACCTAACCGGGGCAGACTACCGGGACCTAACCTAACATAACAGAACCGGGACAGACTACCGGGACCTAACCGGGGCAGACTACCGGGACCTAACCTAACATAGCCTAACCGGGGCAAACTACCGGGACCTAACCTAACATAGCCTAACCGGGGCAGACTACCGGGACCTAACCTAACATAGCCTAACCGGGGCAGACTACCGGGACCTAACCTAACATAGCCTAACCGGGGCAGACTACCGGGACCTAACCTAACATAACAGAACCGGGACAGACTACCGGGACCTAACCGGGGCAGACTACCGGGACCTAACCTAACATAACAGGACCGGGACAGACTACCGGGACCTAACCGGGGCAAACTACCGGGACCTAACCTAACATAGCCTAACCGGGGCAGACTACCGGGACCTAACCTAACATAGCCTAACCAGGGCATACTACCGGGACCTAACCTAACCTAACCTAACCTAACCTAACCTACCGAGACCTAACCGGGGCAAACTACCGGGACCTAACCTAACATAACAGGACCGGGACAGACTACCGGGACCTAACCGGGGCAGACTACCGGGACCTAACCTAACATAGCCTAACCGGGGCAGACTACCGGGACCTAACCTAACATAGCCTAACCGGGGCAAACTACCGGGACCTAACCTAACATAACAGAACCGGGACAGACTACCGGGACCTAACCGGGGCAGACTACCGGGACCTAACCTAACATAACAGAACCGGGACAGACTACCGGGACCTAACCGGGGCAGACTACCGGGACCTAACCTAACATAGCCTAACCGGGGCAAACTACCGGGACCTAACCTAACATAGCCTAACCGGGGCAGACTACCGGGACCTAACCTAACATAGCCTAACCGGGGCAGACTACCGGGACCTAACCTAACATAGCCTAACCGGGGCAGACTACCGGGACCTAACCTAACATAACAGAACCGGGACAGACTACCGGGACCTAACCGGGGCAGACTACCGGGACCTAACCTAACATAACAGGACCGGGACAGACTACCGGGACCTAACCGGGGCAAACTACCGGGACCTAACCTAACATAGCCTAACCGGGGCAGACTACCGGGACCTAACCTAACATAGCCTAACCAGGGCATACTACCGGGACCTAACCTAACCTAACCTAACCTAACCTAACCTACCGAGACCTAACCGGGGCAAACTACCGGGACCTAACCTAACATAACAGGACCGGGACAGACTACCGGGACCTAACCGGGGCAGACTACCGGGACCTAACCTAACATAACAGAACCGGGACAGACTACCGGGACCTAACCGGGGCAGACTACCGGGACCTAACCTAACATAACAGAACCGGGACAGACTACCGGGACCTAACCGGGGCAGACTACCGGGACCTAACCTAACATAACAGAACCGGGACAGACTACCGGGACCTAACCGGGGCAGACTACCGGGACCTAACCTAACATAACAGGACCGGGACAGACTACCGGGACCTAACCGGGGCAGACTACCGGGACCTAACCTAACATAGCCTAACCGGGGCAGACTACCGGGACCTAACCTAACATAGCCTAACCGGGGCATACTACCAGGACCTAACCTAACCTAACCTAACCTAACCTAACCTAACCTAACCTACCGAGACCTAACCGGGGCAGACTACCGGGACCTAACCTAACATAACAGAACCGGGACAGACTTCCGGGACCTAACCGGGGCAGACTACCGGGACCTAACCTAACATAACAGAACCGGGACAGACTACCGGGACCTAACCGGGGCAGACTACCGGGACCTAACCTAACATAACAGAACCGGGACAGACTACCGGGACCTAACCGGGGCAAACTACCGGGACCTAACCTAACATAGCCTAACCGGGGCAGACTACCGGGACCTAACCTAACATAGCCTAACCGGGGCATACTACCGGGACCTAACCGGGGCAGACTACCGGGACCTAACCTAACATAGCCTAACCGGGGCATACTAACCTAACCTAACCTAACCTAACCTAACCTAACCTAACCTAACCTAACCTAACCTAACCTAACCAAACCTAACCTAACCTACCGAGACCTAACCGGGGCAAACTACCGGGACCTAACCTAACATAGCCTAACCGGGGCAGACTACCGGGACCTAACCGGGGCAGACTACCGGGACCTAACCTAACCTAACAGAACCGGGACAGACTACCGGGACCTAACCGGGGCAGACTACCGGGACCTAACCTAACATAACAGAACCGGAACAGACTACCGGGACCTAACCGGGGCAGACTACCGGGACCTAACCTAACATAGCCTAACCGTGGTATACTACCGGGACCTAACCTAACCTAACCTAACCTAACCCAACCCAACCTAACCTAACCTAACCTAACCTAACCTAACCTAACCTAACCTAACCTAACCCTTAACCCAACCAACCTAACCTAACCTAACCTAACCTAACCCTTAACCTAACCTAACCTAACCTAACCTAACCCAACCTAACCTGAACCTAACCTAACCCTTAACCTAACCTAACCTAACCTAACCTAACCCTTAACCTAACCTAACCTAACCTAACCCCTAACCTGCTGCCCCCGCTGCCCCGCCGCCCCACCCCGCTGCCCCCGCCCCACTGCCCTGCCCCACTGCCCCGCCGCCGCCCGGCTGTCACCCCCGCTGCCCCCGCCGCCCCGCTGCCCTGCCGCCCCGCTGCCCCGCCACCCCCGCTGCCCCGCCACCCTGCCCCCACTGCCCCGCTGCCCCCGACGCCCCGCTGCCCCCGCTGTCCAGCCCCGCCGCCCCACTGCCCCGCCCCGCTGCCCCGACGCCCCGCTGCGCCGCCGCCCCGCCCCGCAACTGCCCCACTGCCCCGCCCCGCTGCCCCGCCCCGCTGCCCCGCCGCCGCCCGCTGCCCCGCCCCGCTGCCCCGCATCCCGCTGCCGCTCCGCCGCCCTGCTGCCCTGCCGCCCCGCTACCCCGCCTCGCAACTGCCCCGCATCCCCGCCCCGCCCCGCTGCCCGCCGCTGCCCCGCCCCGCTGCCCCGATGCCCTGTCGCCCCGCTGCCACGCCGCCACGCTGCCCCGCCCCGCAACTGCCCTGCCGCCCCGCTGCCCCTAACCTAACCTAACCTAACCTAACCTAACCTACCCAACCTAACCTAACCTAACCTAACCTAACCTAACCCAACCTAACCTAACCTAACCTAACCTAACCTTAACCTAACCTACCTAACCCAACCTAAACCTAACCTAACCCAACCTAACCTAACCCTTAACCTAACCTAACCTAACCTAACCCTTAACCTAACCTAACCCAACCTAACCTAACCTAACCTAACCTAACCCTTAACCTAACCTAACCTAACCTAACCTAACCCCTAACCTGCTGCCCCGCTGCCCCGCCGCCCCGCCCCGCTGCCCCGCCCCACTGCCCTGCCCCACTGCCCCGCCGCCGCCCGGCTGTCACCCCGCTGCCCCGCCGCCCCGCTGCCCTGCCGCCCCGCTGCCCGCCACCGACCCCGCTCCCTGCCCCGCCACCCTGCCCCACTGCCCCGCTGCCCCGACGCCCCGCTGCCCCGCTGTCCAGCCCCGCCGCCCCACTGCCCTGCCCCGCTGCCCCGACGCCCCGCTGCCCCGCCGCCCCGCCCCGCAACTGCCCCACTGCCCCGCCCCGCTGCCCCGCCCCGCTGCCCCGCCGCCCCCGCTGCCCCGCCCCGCTGCCCCGCATCCCGCTGCCTCCGCCGCCCTGCTGCCCTGCCGCCCCGCTGCCCCCGACGCCCTGCTGCCCCGCTGTCAAGCCCCGCCGTCCTGCTGCCCTCGCCCCCGCTGCCCCGCATCCCGCTGCCCCGCTGCCCCGCCGCCCCCGCTACCCCCCGCCTCGCAACTGCCCCGCATCCCCGCCCCGCCCCGCTGCCCCGCTGCCCCGCCCCGATGCCCCGATGCCCTGCCGCCCCGCTGCCACGCCGCCACCGCCCCGCAACTGCCCTGCCGCCCCGCTGCCCCTAACCTAACCTAGCCTAACCTAACCTAACCTAACCCAACCTAACCTAACCTAACCTAACCTAACCTAACCTAACCCTTAACCTAACCTAAACCTTAACCCTTAACCTAACCTAACCTAACCTAACCCTACCTAACCCTTAACCCAACCTAACCTAACCTAACCTAACCTAACCTAACCCTTAACCTAACCTAACCTAAACCTAACCAAAACCTAACCTAACCAAACCTAACCTAACCTAACCCAACCTAACCTAACCTAACCTAACCTAACCCTTAACCTAACCTAACCTAACCTAACCTAACCCCTAACCTGCTGCCCCGCTGCCCCGCCGCCCCGCCCCGCTGCCCCGCCCCACTGCCCTGCCCCACTGCCCCGCCGCCGCCCGGCTGTCACCCCGCTGCCCCGCCGCCCCCGCTGCCCTGCCGCCCCGCTGCCCCGCCACCCCGCTGCCCGCCACCCTGCCCCACTGCCCCGCTGCCCCGACGCCCCGCTGCCCCGCTGTCCAGCCCCGCCGCCCCACTGCCCCGCCCCGCTGCCACCGCGCTGCCCCGCCCCGCAACTGCCCCGCCCCGCTGCCCCGCCCCGCTGCCCCGACGCCCCGCTGCCCCGCCCCGCTGCCCCGACGCCCCGCCACCCCGCCCCGCAACTGCCCCACTGCCCCGCCCCGCTGCCCTGCCCCGCTGCCCCGACGCCCGCCACCCCGCCCCGCTGCTCCGACGCCCTGCTGCCCCGCTGTCAAGCCCGCCGCCCCACTGACCCGCCCCGCTGCCCCCGCATCCCGCTGCCCCACCGCCCTGTTGCCCCGCCGCCCCCGCTACCCCGCCTCGCAACTGCCCCGCCTCCCCGCCCCGCCCCGCTGCCCCGCCGCCCCGCTGCCACGCCCCGCTGCCCCAATGCCCTGCCGCCCCGCTGCCACGCCGCCCCGCTGCCCCGCCCCGCAACTGCCCTGCCGCCCCGCTGCCCCTAACCTAACCTAACCTAACCTAACCCAACCTAACCTAACCTAACCTAACCTAACCTAACCTAACCCTTAACCTAACCTAACCTAACCTAACCCTTAACCTAACCTAACCTAACCTAACCTAACCCTTAACCTAACCTAACCTAACCTGCTGCCCCACCGCCCCGCAACCCTGCCGCCCCGCCCCTCTGCCCCGCCCCACTGCCCTGCCCCGCTGCCCCGCCGCCGCCCGGGCTGTCGCACCGCTGCCCCGCCACCCCGCTGCCCTGCCGCCCCGCTGTCCTGCTGCCCCGCCACCCCCGCCCCGCTGAACCGCCCCGCTGCCCCGCGACCCCCGCTGTCAAGCCCCGCCGCCCCACTGCCCCGCATCCCGCTGCCCCGCGCCCCGTTGCCCCGCCCCGCAATTGCCCACTGCCCTGCCGCCCCGCCCCGTTGCCCCCGCCGCCCCACATCCCACTGCCCCGCCGCCCTGCTGCCCCGCCGCCTCCCGCTGCCCCGCTGCCCCGCCCCGCAACTGACCCACCGCCACGCCCCGCTGCCCCACCGCCCCGCCCCGCTGCTCCGCCGCCCTGCTGCCCCCACTGTCACCTTGCTGTCCCGCAGCCACCCCCGCCGCCCCGCTGCCCCGACGCCCCGCAGTCCAGCCCTGCCGCCCCACTGCCCCGCCGCCCCGCTCCGCTGCCCCGACGCCCCGCTGCCCCGCCCTGCTGCCCCACTGCCCGCCGCCCGCTGCTCCGTCCCGCTGCCCAGTCCGCCTCGCTGCCCCACCGCCCCGCTACCCAACAGATGGACCGTTTGTGTGTATGTATGTATGTATGTATGTATGTATGTATGTATGTATGTATGTATGTATGTGTATATGTATGTATGTGTGTATATGTATGTATATATACCTGTGTATGTTTGTATGTAATGTGTGCTTATGTTTGTATGTATGTGTGTGAAAGAAAAAGAGTGAGCATTATTATTATTATTATTATTATTATTAATTTCACTTTAAATTAAAATAAAATAATTAGTCTCTCCTATACATATCTGATAATTAACACATTTTCTATGACAAAATAATTGAAAAGAAACTCACTCTTTGTCACACACACTAAACAATTTTTTCTCTCTCTCTCTCTCTCTCTCTCTCTCTTCTCTCTCTCTCTCTCTCTCTCTCTCTCTCTCTCTCTCTCTCTCTGTCTCACACACACACAGTCTCTCTCTGTCTCTGTCTCACTCAGACACATAAATTCTCTCTCTCTCTCTCTCTCTGATGTCAACAAAGAAACGGATTTGCAATTAAACGAAATAAAATTTATGACATTGAAATAAAATAAACTGTAATAAAAGATAAATAATAGTAATAAAAATACGATACACTTTATAAAATATAATAATGTTCAATATAATAGATAACAAAAATAAATATAACAATAATTGATATTGGAATGTGTGTTGTTATAGCCACGTGAGGTAATACATATAGCCCAAGAAGCAGTTTACAAATGTTTTATAGCCAAGTTGTCATAGAAACATCAGCGTTACCAACTATTTCTAGCCCAAATAGTGGGTTAAAAGACAGTGGTAACCATCTCTTTGTAGCCCAGTAGCCAAAGAAAAGGCTGTATACCAATGTTTTATAGCCCAAAGTGTTACCATCTCTCTCTCTCTCTCT
>JAWZYT010003400.1:0-34288 GCA_034508575.1 Petrolisthes manimaculis
CGGATACATTTCTTAATTGACAACACTGTATTAAATTTTACCCTTCCTCTCCATGACTATTTTCGTTTACAGATGAGTGTTTTTACTTCCCCTCACATACAGTATCTGCTTTCCACTAACCTGTCTTATACTTACTTCTCTTCTCTTCCCTTCACTAACCTTTTTCTAATTCCCTTCACATCTTTTCCTTCCACTTACTTCCCCTCACATACAGTATCTTCTTACCACTACCTTTTCTTACTTCTCTTCTCTTCACTAACCTTTTTCTAATTCCCTTCACATCTTTTCCTTCCACTTATATACTTCTTACCTTTCTTGTTTCCACTTACCTCTTTTGCCTCCCCTCGGCTCACCTTCCGCCCCGGGCCTTACTTCATTAACTGCCCCTCACTTCTCTTACCTGAAAAAAAATAGAAGCAAAAACTTAATTCATGAAAGCCTGTTCAGAACACTTTGAATTTTATTTGTGTTCAAGATCAAGTTTCAGTTTAAGAACACAAGACTGAATTGGTAAGACTGACTATAATTATACAACTTGCCTTGGTCTATAGATATAATACTTAATTCTAAGGATTTCTTGTTGTTTTACTGAAGGCTATCTGTTTCTCCAAAAATCCAATTTGTGCCCTGAACCAAACCATTTCGTCTTATCCATCGATCTGTTTGACTTTTCCAACCAGCTCTCTTATTGATTTGATTTCTCACTTCTCGTCGTCTTTCTTCCACCTCATTTTCGCCTTGCCAACCACTTTCTTGCTTCTTGTTCCGCTCCACCAGTTCTTTTCACTTCCCCCTCATATCCTGCCTCTCTCTCGCTCTCTCTCTCTCTCTCTCTCTCCCCCCTCAGTTTCCACCCTCCCCTCACTGTCCCACACCTTTCTATACACCATAATTATCATCTCTACTATTTCCTATTCTTTACTATGCTTTCCCTCAGCCTAGTACTTCGTTTATTTATATTTTGTGCTTTCTGTACCACTTCTCAATTATCTTCCTCACGGGCGCTATATGACCAAACACATCATCAAACAACCCTTACAACAATTATTCAATAGGTCGGTAGTTGTTTGAATGGCCAGTGAAGTTCTTTGTAGTAGAATATGTGCCTTTTTTTTCACATCCTTTCATTCTGTTACTTATACCCTTCTTTCCTGTTACTTTTTCTTCCTCCCTGTTACCTTTGCTTCCTTCCTGTTACTTTATCTTCCTTCCTGTTACCTTCTCTTCCTTCCTGTTACTTCACCTTCCACCATGTTACCTGTCTTCATCTTTCTCATTCTCTCATCACTCTTCTGCTTACCTATATCTCTCAGCCCCTCCCCCTTATCTCTCAGCCCCTCCCCCTGATCTCTCTCAGTATATTCCCCTTATCTCTCAGCACTCCCTTCCCTTCAGCTCTCAACACCTCCCCTCCCCTCACCTCTCGACGTCCTCTTCACTGTATTGCCGACCCTCACCTCTCACGCCACCCCTCCCATGTCGACACCTCCCTCTCTACCCCTATTACTCCTCTCACCCCTCACGGCTCTCACCCCCTCACCCCTCTCACCCCTCACGGCTCTCGTCACCACTCACACTTTCCTCTTATCTCTCTCTTTCGTCCACTCGTATATTTATCTTCTTTCGCCCCTTATGGTATACCTTTCAAAACTCGACTCTTCCCGTCTTATACTCTCTGTCTCTCTTTCCTTTCCCTTTCTTCTGTCAAATCCTCTTTCCTTGTTTTACCTCCACTTTTACTCTTATCTCTCCTCAAGGTTCATTTACCTCAAGGCTCTTCTTCTCTTTGGTCTGTTTTATGCTCAGTTTGCTCTGCTTACATATCGAAGACATCTCACTTTTCTTATCTAATTTCATACTCAAAGCTCCTCTGCTCTTCACTTTTTTGTTTCTCCCCTCACCTTCTCCTCTACGATAAATATCTGTTCTCTTCCCTCTTTCCCTGACTAACTTTTTTTCTTTTCTCTCCCTGACCTCTCCTATATCCCTCATTCTCTCTTTCCCTGAATCATGTTTTTCTCTCTCCCTGACTATTTTTTTTCTCTCCCTGACCCCTCCTATTTCTCTCATTCTTAAATTCCCATCCATCCTTTGACCCCTGACCTGAATGACCCCTCTTCCCCTCACTCACCCTTTTCCTCCCTCAATTCCTACATTCTTTCCTCTCTCCCTCTTTCCCTCCCTCAATTCCTCCATCCTTTCCTCTCTCCCTCTTTCCCTCCCCTCAATTCCTACATCCTATCCTCTCTCCCTTTTTCCCTCCCTCATTCCTCCATCCTTTCCTCTCTCCCTCTTTCCCCCCCTCAATTCCTACATCCTTTCCTCTCCCTCCCTCAATTCCTCCATCCTTTTCTCTCTACGTACATCCTTTCATCTCTCCCTCCATCCTACGTCACTCACTCACTCATTCCCTCCCTCATTCCCTCCATCAATTCCTCCATCAATTATTCCCTCAATTCCTCCATCTTTTCCTCTCCCTCCATCCTACCCCGCCCACTCACTCACTCACTCCTCACTCACTCACTCACTCACTCACGCACTCATTCCCTCCCTCAATTCCTCCATCCTCTCCTCTCTCCTCCATCCCTCCCCCCCCCCACTCACTCTTTCCCTCCCCTTCAATTCCTATATCCTTTCCTCTCCCTCCCTCATTTCCTCCATCCTTTCCTCTCTCCCTCCATCCTACCCCACCCACTCACTCACTCATTCCCTCATTCCCTCCCTCAATTCCTCCATCCTCTCCTCTCTACCCTCCATCCTACCCCACCCCTCCACTCACTCACTCATTCCCTGCAAATGTAGCCCACACAATTTACGGTTGAGTGCGGCCACCTGAGCGACCCCAGACACTTCAATTTATTAGCACGACACTTTTTTTCCAGTTGCTCTGCGTGCGTGTATGTGTGGTCGTGTGCGTGAGAGAGAGAGAGAGAGAGAGAGAGGAGAGAGAGAGAGAGAGAGAGAGAGAGAGAGAGAGAGAGAGAGAGAGAGAGAGAGAGAGAGAGGAGAGAGAGAGAGAGAGAGAGAGAGAGAGAGGCACCTAAGTAGATTTATGGTAATGAGCCGTACAATTTAAGCCGGTTTAGGAATCGCCAAAATTTATGCAAGGGTGAGAATTTGCAGGGTATTTATTTTTCTTCTGGACTGGAGAAGGAAGAGGAATAAGAAGTGCATGGTACGATAGTAGAGGCCTGGTAGTGATGATAATAATAGTACAAGTTGTGGTAGTGTGTGGTGGTGGTGGTGGTGGTAGTAGTGGTAGTAATGATGATATTAATGATGGTAGTAGTGGTGGTGGATTGGTGGTCAGTCTCTCAATATTTTTTCGTTTTTCTTTGTATTTCTGTCATTTAATTTTTCATTCTTTCTGTCGGTCCTCGTATTGGTGGGAGGGATTGCCAGTAATGATGAGAGCAATACTTTCACGTTTTGGAACGCTTCTTTGGACCCGAGCCCAATCCCCTTTCACTCCAGTTTCTCCCCCCCTGTTTTTTATTTATCTTTCGTGCTTTGGTGTCCCATCTTACCGTCTCCTCCCTCGTGGTTCAAGGTCCTTTTTGGTCTAGCACAGTCTTCTTTCTTCCCTCTTTTTAATCTTTTCCTTGTCTTTGTTCACCTCAACACACACACACACAGACCACACACAAACGCGCACACACACAGATACACACATAAACACTCACACACTTACACACCAAGCACCACACACACCCACACACAAGCACACCCACACCCACACACCAAGCACACACACACCCACACACAAGCACACACACACTCACACACACACACACACAGACACTCACACACACACAGACACTCACACACACACACACAGACACTCACACACACACACACACAGACACTCACACACACACACACAGACACTCACACACACACACACACACACACACACACACACACACACACATACACAAACACGTTTTCATATTATCTTTGTCTGATTTACTCTTTATATGTCTTTCTTTCACCTCTCATGTTCGTTCACCTTCTTTCTCTCTTATTTTTATCTGGGCACAAGAAGCCTTGTTTTCCTCTTCGTCCTTTACTTTCTTTTCTGTTCCTCCTTCCATCTCTCTTCGTTATTTGGTCTGATTTATACTCATTCCATTACCTTACCACAGTTTTTCTTTCTTTTTTATTTTTACCTCGCAACACACATTACATTTACACCTCACCTCTCTGGCCTAACTTCACTCTCGATTCCCTCACCTCCTGACAACAGAGCTATGAATACTTCCTTTGCCTAGTCACTCCTATAGTTTCATGTCATCATTGCTTCGTCACTTTTCAAACTTTCCATTTCTCTTATAAACGTGTCATTGTTTGTAGTCACCTGTTTTCACCTGCCCCTTCAGCCCCAGGCATTCTCTTTCTACTCTTCAACTATCCCTCTTTTCTCTCTATTTTTCCTGTTTACTGTCTCACCTCTCTATCACCTTCTTCTGGCGCGATATGACTTCGCTGTTTGCGGCGCTTCATATCAATCAATCAATCAATCTCTCCCCACCTCCCCATCATCTTTATTTCTCTCCCTACCTCCCAATCACCTTTCTCTTCTTCCCCCCACCTCCCAATCACATTTCTCTTTCTCTCCCCACCTCCCAATCACCTTTATTTCTCTCCTACCTCCCAATCACCTTTATTTCTCTCCCCACCTCCCCCATCACTACTTCCCTTACCCTCCATATCACCCTCGTGTGGCAAAAGAAATAGTGCGAAGGAAGTGAGATAAAACGAATGATGTATGTTGAAAAATGTCCCCTGCCCACGACTGAAGACCTCAACTCCGCCCACTAGATGAGTTTCCCCTTCCACCTAACCCACCCACCTACCTATCCCTCCCACCTCACCCTCTGTCCCCTCCTTTCAGACACCTCCAAGCTCACCCTCCGTCCCCTCTAAGCTCGCCCTCCGTCCCCTCCAAGCCCCCCCCCTTACCCCCCTTGCCAAACCCTCACTTCATCTCTGCTCTCCTCTTCCCCCAACCCACGCCACCCATATTTTCTCAACCAATTTTTAAGCATTCGGGAGGGAATGCAAAACCAAAGCAAATCCCGACCTTCTGTATACATGTACCAAGGCTCTTTTTCCGGTTTGTTTAATATAGTATGTATTCCAATGTTTAACAAATAGCCAAATTGACCGACTATCCCACCCTGTCTATCTACATCTTCTGCATCACCACCACCAACATTTTTCTTGCACACGATGACGTCCTTAGTTTTATTTTGACGATGAACCGGAAGATTGCATTCAAATTAGAAGCCAAATTATAAGGCGTGAGTAAAAGAGTATTATATATTTCCATTAAGGGGAGGGTATAGTTTGGATATTTTTGGTGATAATGATTCCTCCAAACTCTTTCAAGCAACAGAACACCACTATTTTTGTTCATCTGATCCTGTTTCCTGGCATACTTTGGAGGAATCAAGGCACTCCAATGTACCAAAAGTATACTCTCTCCTTAAGGAGCTCACCCACCCATAAACCATCCCAGTTCACCACCCACTCACTCACCCATAAATCATCCCAACTCATTCACCCATAAATCATCCCAACTCACTCCCCCCCCTCACTCACCCTCCCACAACCCCCCCCCCCCCCCCAGTTCCCCCCTCTAATCACCCCAAGATGGCGGGCAGAATGGAAAGGGGGTGCTTGACCTTAATGGTATTTTTATTCTGCGTGCGGGCCCCCAGAATGAGAAAACGATAATGAGGGGATTAAGATGGACGGCCAAGTGATCTGGAGCTGCTTGGTGTGGTGGTCCTGTGTGTGTGTGTGTGTGTGTGTGAAGAGAGAGAGAGAGAGAGAGAGAGAGAGAGAGAGAGAGAAAGAGAGTGTGTGTGTGAGAGAGAGAGAGTATTGTGTACTTGTATGTGATTGTGTGTGTGTGAAAGGGAAGGGAAGGAAAAGAGTGTTTGTGTGTACTTGTGTGTGTGTGTGTGTGTGTGAGGGGGATTGAAGGAGTGAGATGTGGGGGTTGAGTCGGGATGCAGATGGCTTAGCTCAGCTCCGTTTGTGTGTGTGTGTGTGTGTGTGTGGTGGGAGAGAGGATAAGGAGAGAAGGAAGAGGCTGGGAGGGAGGTGTTTGCTGAATATCGTGGAGGATTTGTGTGTGTGTGTGTGTTGGATGTAGAGTGTGTGTGTATGTGTTGGATGTAGAGTATGTGTGTGTGTGTGTGCTAGTGTGTGTGTGTGCTAGTGTGTGTGTGTGTGCGCTAGTTTGTGTGTGTTGGATGTAGAGTGTGTGTGTGTGTGTGTGTGTGTTGGATGTAGAGTGTGTGTGTGTGTGTGTTGGATGTAGAGAGTGTGTGTGTGTATGTATATTGGATGTAGAGTGTGTGTGTATGTGTTGGATGTAGAGTGTGTGTGTGTGTGTGTGTGTGTTGGATGTAGAGTGTGGCCTGAGCTTTTTCTGAGCATAAAGATTGCCTCTATTTTTAGTGATGTCAAGTTTGTTGATTGGTGTTCCTGGAATCGATGCCAATTCTAGGAAGAAAAATACGAGTTCCCTGTGACTGAAGCTCTGATGTATAGCCTTGGTTGAGCAATATACAGGATCTTTATAGTGTTTACCAATAGTGTTTTTAGAGCTCATATTTACGGTAAGGGATATAATTATAGTTCAACCCTATTAGGAAGAAATTGTTTTGAACTTCATTATTTTTCCGTACCAGTAAAATTTTATGTTATAATTGACCAAGATGGATTGAGACGAGTTTTAGTATAGTAAATCAATCTCGGTGGTAGAATGGTATATCACGGAGTTCTGTCGTGATGACGGGTGTTTCGATCCCATGCCATTTCACACTCAGTAATAATCAATCTGACCTTGGTGGCAGCATAAATTTAGTGAAAACATATGGTACGAAAATATTACTGTGGTGGGATTTTAATTAAGTTTCACGAGTTATTTCAAGTGAGCGACACGACTTTTGTCTCAGATACTTCTTTATAGAGGTCGATTCATCACAGAATACACAATATACAACAGTGGAAAATCTTGTCTCATTCCGCATACACACACACACACACACACACACACACACACACACACACACATTCATTCCTTTACCTATATTCTGCTTGTAAGGAAAATGAAATCAGGGGTTACCGGTACTAAAAATACACATGTTTCAGTAACAATAAAAGAATAATGCACGGTCTCACAAAAAAAAAAAAAAAAAAAAAAAAAAAAGCGAGAGGTGAAGTTAAAGAGCAAAATTGAAACTGTGGGACGTAAAATTAGCACCTACGTCTGTCCTGATGATGATTACTGCATTGCCTCTCACTACACTCCCTCACTCCCTCTATCCTCACTCCCTCCCTCCCTCTCCCCCACACTCCCTTCTCTTACCTCACTCCCACTCACTCTCACACGACTCCTCCTACTCGCCCCCCCCCTCTCTCTGAACTCTTCCCCCCATTTTTACAGGTTTCCTTACTCCCTCTCACCTCACTCCTTATTCTCTTTCACCTCACTCCTTAATCCCCTCCCCTCTCTCCCTCTGGTGTGGCGTGAGGAACCTGTGATGAAGTAAAAAAAATGGAGTTGAAGGATTGAAGACTATACAAATTTCTCCATGAAAAACGAAGACCTCATTGTCACGAGTCAAATTTGATCGTGACATATTAATCAATTAAGTATAGGAATAATGCTTCAGCCTAGTGGTTGAGAAAACGAAAGGCAGGAGTGTGTGTGGTGAACGGGAGACAGAGTTCCTGTTTGAGCCTGTGTTTCTCCCCCTCTGTAGCCGTTAAATCATTCGTTTTCTCACTCGTGGCTTATTAATATTGATTTTTGCGTACACACAGTTATTCTTTAAACTCTCCATATGATTCGTGAAGTGGATAATTACCATGATTAGTTTATGTGGCGGCATTTACATTGCATGCATAGCTAGTGAGTGTAAATGAGATAATATGAAGACTAAGTCTAGTCAGTTATTATATTCAGATAGTTGGGTGTGGCTCCGTGAATATCGATCCAGACGTTGGGGGGAGGAGCTAATTATTGGTTGGGTAGAGACAATTTGAAAACGGCAGTCTTGACTTCAGCCAGACAGAGTATACACACGTAATCGATCAGCTCCTGTCTACCCTTTGCAAAATCACAGCTAAAGATTAATGACTCGGTCTCGTCACTAGTTATAATCTTCAACGTTCGTGATTGCAATGCACTGTCTTATTGATTGGATAGAAAACATAATCAATTGACAGTGGAAGGTAAGATAAACGAGTGATAAATTATTGTGTGGACCTTGAAAATTCCTGTTGGTTTGAAGGACACTGAAAAGAAAATTACTGAGACTGAAACTAATCTCTGTAATTATCAAGGCTTATGGTTAGATTGATATTGATTATTAATTAAAGTAAATTGAGTAGGAAGGTCTTGAAATAGCACCAATAATTAAACGAGGACATTGGAAATTATACTCGTACATTGGAAAAGACTCGCGAGGACATTGAAAAGAAAACGGGAGTCACGCGCGAGGGTAACTCATTTATTTAGCTAGCTTTTGTGAGTGAAAGTGAGTACGTGAGTAATTTATTAATTCTGTTGGTGTAAGACTGAATTCAATAAATTATAGTAATTTAATGTAATTGGTTGTTTCATACACCATATCTTCCCTATTACTATATATTTGTTAATGCATTCATATCGTAAGAGCTCACGTAAAAATAAATAATTGTTGATAAACTTGCAATAATATAGGGGATTCAACCTCTGAGAACCTTCCTTGAACCAACACAACGAAGGTGAATTAATAAACCGGGTAAGGTAAGTCAATTACTGAATCATTGCTTACTTAATTATTATATTCATTATAATAATTCCAATATTGCACTACGAAGTTTATTACACTGTGGGGGCTGTTTTGTTTACACTTTTGGAGGAAACGGTAGTCTCCCATTCGTCAATAGTAGCACAGACTAATAATTTTCTCACCCACGTACGTCACCTCTCTCCTATATATATGTAATCTACTCCTCTATCATTCTCTCTCGATTGCCCTTCACACTCTCACTCCGACCTTCCCACATACACTGTAATTTTTTCGTCTCTGTTCTGTATCCTGACCACACTCATAATTTACTCTCCGATTTTTTTTCTCTTTTGCCTACATGCTATCAACCTCATTCTCATCTCTTCATATGATATTAATTTATTTTTTGTTATTGTCTTGTATCTCATATTTTCGTGTTTCAATCTCTTTTTTTTATACTCTTCACTTCATTTTCTCTCTTATTCCGTTCTCTCCTCTTTTTACCTCATTTCCCACTCTCCTTCTTTCAGCCCTTCCTCTCTCACCTCTTTCTCCTCCTCCTCCTCCTGTTATCCCTACTCTCACCCTCACATTTTCCCGTCACTCACACACTTTTAGCCCATCCACCTCCCCTGTGTTTTTTCTTCTTCCCTCCTACATCTCCTCAGGCTTTTTCCCATTACCTATCCTCCATCCCTTCAGTCTTTCTCTTTTATCTCCTCTCTCTCTCTCTCTCTCTCTCTCTCTCTCTCTCTCTCTCTCTCTCTCTCTCTCTCTCTCTCTCTCTCTTCTCTCTCTCTCCTCTCTCTCTCTCTCTCTCTCTCTCTCTCTCTCCTCATACACATACATTTATCTCCTATCTCTCCTCCAATCACTTTTCCTCTCACATTTGCCTATAATTTTTCACCTAAATCCCCCTCTCTCTCCAATCCATCTGTTAGCACCTTTCCAACCTATCTCCCACACACACACCACCAACCACCTCTCATGCTGACCTTTCCAACCTAACCTACTGTATATTTCCCTCACTCACTCACTCACTACTACCCACCCATCCATCCATCCTCTACCTTCCCACGTCACTCTCGACTCCCCTTCACTGCTCACGTTTCCCAGTTATGTCTCTGCCATCATATTTCACACTTTGCATTTCCCTTCCATCTCTCATCTTTCACACATTTTTCTCTCTCCCTCTCATATCACACAGTTTCCTCCTTTCCTCCCTCAGTCTTTCTCACTCTCTTACTCTCTCTCTCTCACACACACACATCTTATATCTTCCGTTTGTCTACTATCTGGCTTTCTTTGTCTATTCGTGTTTCTCATAATAATTTTCTCTGTCTCAAATGTTCCATGCAGTTTGCTTCTATTTTTTTTTTTTTAATACTGCACAGATTTCCTTCCTACTGTCGTAATCCAAATGCTTCTCCCCGTCTCTCATTTCCCTCCCTCCTTCACTTCTTCCCTCTTCTCGTTTCACCTGTTTTTACCTCTCTCTCTCTCTCTCTCTCTCTCTCTCTCTCTCTCTCTCTCTCTCTCTCTCTCTCTCTCTCTCTCTCTCTCTCTCTCTCTCTCTCTCTCTCTCTCTCTCTCTCTCTCTCTCTTATTTATACGGCTATTGCTCCTTTCATTATCCCGCTCCTATAAAAATATGCCATTCTCCTTCATGTAACACAATGCACACACGAGTATTATTACACACATTTGTTCTCCTCCATTATCAATATCACACATTTCCCCCTATGCACACACCTCTTGTCCATGTCTCTAGACTTCCCTTTTGTTTCATTACGACGTTAAGGGCTTAGAAGTTTTTATTTTATTTATTTTTTTCTCTTTGTCTCTGTCTCTGTCTGTCTCTATCTCTGCCTCACTCACTCACTCACTCACTCACTCACTCACTCACTCTCTCTCACTTTCAGTTTCACTTTCACTCTCTCTCACACACAGACTCACTTTTTTGTAAATCTCTTATCAATTCATCCGTCTGTGTGGCACACTTTCAATCTTCACTATAAACTGTGTATTGACGTCCATATCACCATTCATCATTGCCAGCCCATTACCTCTTCAAGTTGGGGCCTCTTCTTTCCCTTCCCTCCCTTCTTTCCTTTCCCTCCCTTCTTTCCTTTCCCTCCCTTCTTTCCTTTCCCTCCCTTCTTTCCTTTCCCTCCCTTCCTTCCTTCCCTTACCTCCCTTCCTTCCCTTCCCTCCCTTCACTTCCTTCTCTCCATTCCTTCCTTCCTTCCCTTCCCTTCCTATATGTGTTGCAGGAGCCATCATAAGCTATTGTCCTTCACTCTTCATCTTTTTTCACCTATGTTTATTTATTATTATTTTTTTGGCTGTCTCGTTCTTTATCGTCTGAGTCTTTCTTTCGTCTTCTTCTCTTCTTCTTCTTCTTCTTCTTCTTCTTCTTCTCTCTTCCTCTTCTTCTTCTTCTTTTTCTTCTTCTTCTTCTTCTTCTTCTTCTGAAACTCTCTTACTTCTTCGTTTTTTTTTTTTGTAGTGGTTCTCCCCTTCTTACTCTCACTCGATGCATTTTTCTTCCTCAGCTTCCTCCTTCATCTTTACTTCTTTTTATATTTTCATTGTTTTCTCTTCATAATTCTCTTTTACCTCATTTTTTCTGTGTTTTTATTTTATACTTGTTTTTGTTGTTGTTGTTGTTGTCGCACCCTTTTCTCTTAGTTGAGTATCTCTCTCAATCTGTCACACATTCTCTCTCTCTCTCTCTCTCTCTCTCTCTCTCTCTCTCTCTCTCTCTCTCTCTCTCTCTCTCTCTCTCTCTCTCTCTCTCTCTCTCTCATTCATTTCCTTCACTTCTTCCTGCCATTACCTTTGTCATGTTTCATTTTTACCTTTTCACCCTTCGTAACATTTGTCCCTCCCTCGCCTCTCCCAATTGGATCTATCGCTTCGTCATTCACCCTCTCTTTTATTGCCATTTTCCCCATCGCCCTCTTATTTTCTACTCTCTCTCTGTTTCTCTCTCTTTCTCTCTCTCTCTTTCTCTATTTCTCTCTCTCTCTCTCTGCCATTACTGCATCCATGATTTATGATTGCCTCTTTTGTTCCTTCCCTCATTTTCCCTCAGATTCCTAAAATAAAACCCACTCTCTCCCTCCTTCCTTCCCTCCTTCCTTCCGTACTCTCCATTGTGTTATTACCTTTTCCCTTTTTCTCTTCTCATCTATCCTTTCCATTTAATTCTTCATTTTCTTCTCCCGCTTTTATTTTTAGTTTCCTGAATCCCTACGACATTATTCATTGTTCAGTCAAGTTCAGTCTAAAGGTGGATTTACTGCATATCATTATCTGCATCCTATACTCTCATTTTTTCCCTCATATACATAATTATCTCCCTTTCTTACACATCCTTATCTGAATCCACTTCTGTACATCTTCATTTTTCTCGAATGCAAATCCTGAGTGTATGGTTTCATCGCTTCTCTCTTGTAGGATAAATTGATTGTATGAAGATACTAATTCATTGAATAATCCTATTTTTGTGATATTTATATTAAAAAAACAAAAGCATTAATGTACTTATTTCATTAGTTTTTATGACAAGACTTGTTTAAATTATTATTGTTTCCGTTCACATTTCTCTTTTCTCTTCTATATTCACGTCTTCATAATCTTCTCCATCTTCATCACATCTTGATTCACATCTCATGATATCCTCATCACCATCCTCAAGGTTCAGCAAACAGTGGTAAAATGTTCTGACATAATGAGCAAACTTTGACGACTATTTGTTCCGCCAGGCCATCGATCGGTTCATATCCTGAATTTGCTGAATTTATTGCCAACTCAGTGGTATCTAATATATATTTTTTTTTCTTGGTCGCGTAAAATGTTGGAATAAAATTAGCATCTCTTAGCCTAATCGGCAAATTTGTAAAGTTCCTGATAACAAAACGGAAGTAAAATTCGTCGACCATTTGTACAGAATTATGAAGGGTAATGTTGGCTTAGTTTTAACAATTATATCGAGACATTTGACAGATGTGTACTTATACAAGGCCAAGAGATATTTGTACATATAAATAAACTTGTATTAACATTATCAAGCTCCTCTACCGAGATTTGATGAGCTGATCCCACCGACTGATTCGAATATAAGTATGCCTCTATGTAGATATAATTTAATCATTATTAGAAGCAAATGTGGATTGTAACACTGAGCAACAGTATATGAGAAACATCCTCTGCACCAACCAAACCTAAAAACTTCAAGGTGAATACAAGGCTCTCCCCTCCTTAGATCCCGTGGTTTGGAGTGATTAGACTACAAGATTCGGGGAAAGGTGAAATAAAAATGTGGAGATAATTGCAGTAAGTGAGATTAGAGTCTGATGAAAATGGTTAGAATGGAAAAGTGTGGATGAAGGGGAACTGTTACACTGTATCCGAGTTTGCTGTTCTCTTCTATAGTCCAGTTTCTCCTTCAAAGGATTATACTTGCACTTTTATACTCACTTTTTATGGATGTCATTGGTGATAATACGCTTTATGGCTCTGAAGGTGTTATTTGGAGAGTAATATTACATGTAACTCATCGGTGCCTAAAGCCCTAAACCTGAGATTCATTTTGCTTCCAGATGTCTCATAAATGTGTAGTCGTAAACACTATGAGAAGAGAGGGCCAGTTTTTGAAAAGATACAGTGTGAATGATTATGGTGGTAATTTGTTCAGTATGTGGCCTGTGATAACTGAATTGGAAAACACCCATTTCTTCAGACTGTGCCATTTAAAAACACCCTATGCTTCACTAAATGGCATTGTTTGTGTTGGCACAGTTTCGAGGGAGCCTTTAAGCTCCTCTTCGTCGGATATAATATTATGAACTGCCTCTAAGGCTGAGATGAATGACTTTAGTTTGTTGATATTAAACTCGTGTTTTATATCTTGACGCCTTATTTATATGCCCGGGTTAACTTCACGTAATTTAAGGGGACAGTACACTTTGGTACACTGGACTTCCTTGATTCCTCCGAAGTATGTCAGGAAACAGGACCAGATTTAGAAAAATAATGGTGGCTTGTTGCTTCGAATAGTTTGGATGAATCAGTTGCTCCAGATTTACCAACACTGTACTACTTCCTTAATGTAAGAGTATAAGTAACATGATACTAGCCAAGCCCCCTGGTGTTTACATCCGCTCCCTTGCTTTTTTACCAAGATTGATATCCATGTCACTAATGGGATATAGAGTGTATTGTCTGTTTAAATCACCTCAGTCAGATATAACGAAACACCTGAAGAAAGTAGAGTTTTATGTTACTGGTTCAGAACTTCCTTGTTTCTCAGACGCCATTGCCTATCTTAGCTCTTTTTTCCTTTTCCCTCTTTTCAATTTATTTTGTTCTGCTGATATCGTAAGTTTTCTTCTTATATATTGCCTCTCACCGTCCATACCTCTTTCGTCCTCTTTTTTTTCCTTTCCTTTAGATTTTCCCCTCTTTCTTTTGACCTCCATTAGCAACGCGGATGTTACCCTGCTCTTGAATCAAACCCTTGGCAGACAGGAGGAGGAGGAGTAATAGTAAGAAGATTATTGTCCATTAACTACTTATAGCAGACTCCCTACTTATTGCTAATGTCTAACAATATATATATATATATATATATATATATATATATATATATATATATATATATATATATATATATATATATATATATATATATATATATATATATATATATATATTATTATATATACACACACACACAGTACATCAGCCTTAATTTACCAACGCCTCATCTCCCCCACGCCTCTTTCCTTTTTGCCCCATCTTTCGTAACTGCCCCCAGCTGTTTCCTATCATATTGTAGCATCCCACTAATTCCTAAAATCCGTAGGGACTGAGGGGCCAGGAAAGAACAAGCGGAGTTAAGCCGTATTTATGTGTGTCCCCAGTGTTCCAGGGATTACTGTGGCCTTATCTCCACAAAACTTAGGAGACCCGGTTAACTCTTATTAGTTTAATGAGAGAAAGTCCTTTAATCCTTGGGGAGGGGGAGGGAAAGTTCTTAACTTGTGTGGAATCCTAACTCTTTTCTTCTTCTTCTTCCTTCTCGTGTAAACTGAACCAAAGAATCTCCTTTCCGAACTCAATAACAGCGGCTTATGAAAAATTTTGTTCTAGGTTCTAGGTTTGGCTCCATTTTTTATGACAATTATATTTATCATAAGGAGTGTATGATTGACTTTGGCTTTCATTATTATCGTCCTACAGTTTAAGATTATTTGAAGCTGTTAATAACACTATGGGACATTTTTATTACTTAGCTATAATCAGTGACGTATAATTATTGAAATGCGCAAGTGAAGGTTTATTCTCTCAGTGCCCATGTAACATTAATATTGTTATGTATAAATAATGCCTCTCATCATAATAAGACACACTGAATGGTAGGCTACCCTGGGCTACTGTACATTAGAGACCCTATAGAAAGATATAGGGTCTCTACAGTACATGAGTCGTCCCAGAGCGAGAGGGTTAAACTTAAGAACCATACAGAATTTGAGATGAAGACAGCGTTCCATTTACCGTGGCCCTTACTTAGTTTGCCAGTGTGTATAAAAACAAATACAAAATCTAGTAGAGGACATACAGATGAATGTGTTTAATTAACTGGGACAATACAGTCTGTGTTTGATAGACTTGTGTGGTGTTTTACGAAGTGTTTGATTTAAAGAATAACTCCTGATTCAGCATTGTGAGGACCTTCTTTTATTATAAGAAAATATTTAGATTTTAATGATTTTTTTCACCATTTACTCAACGCTAAAGATATCCTCATAATACCTAAGAAATGTCTGCTTTATCAATTATAACCTTTTCCTTACCAAATAATGCATAACACAGTGGAATATTAACTCTAATTTTCAGTAGGTTTGTGGTCCTAGTTTGCTTATATTTAATCAACTTTTAAGGCACCGTGTTGTACCAGTCAGTGTGTGTGTGTGTGTGCTTCAAGTGTCAGGTTCCTGGTATATAAATTTAATAATCATGCACACAATTGAATCGTCTTTGCAAGGAAGGGAATATCCGATACAGCCACGGTTCTATTGAGATGGCTAATTTGTTTACTGAAGTACGGGCAGATTATAGGAACACCGGGTGCACGAAGGTCATTACAGAAGACAACACCCATTCATTTACAAACTCCTGGACAGCGAGGGTTTTCCTAATTATATATATATATACTGTAAAATCTGGCGTTACTCCCCCGAAATAAGTAAAACGTAATAGTTCATGTATGTGATATTTTCCATAATGATACTTTCTTCACTTAAATTTCTTCCCGTTAACGAGGAAAGTCGTGTGGTGTTTGTTAACGAAACTTGCATGAGTCGTGAGGGGTATAGAGGTGACAGACTCCTGGACAGACGGTGGAGTGGCAGGGGGCCATGTCGTCCTTCCCTGCCGACACTGTTTCCTCCTCCCATAATCCATATTTACGTCCTCCTCCTGTTTGCCAACACTGTTTCAGGCGAGAATGGCCGTCATTTAGGAGAAACTAATGCTCTACCTGGGCGTTTTCGTTGTTATTGCTTTAATTAAGGATGCGATAATGGTATAGGCTTCAGTTCGGTGCCTGTACAGTCAACATGGATGAGGGTCCGCTGTTGACTCACTACGATTTTATGTTAGGAGTCATATTGCTTATGAACCAAAGTTTATATTATTTTCATTAGGCAATTGAGATCATAAGAATGTGAAGAAAACTATGCTTAACCTGTTAGTTCTTGGGAAATGGACATGTGTTTTATAGTGTATTTTTTCTATTGTAATTGAATCCACTGGTGTGTCACACTGATAAAATCCATGCAGTAAACACGGTGTTCGGTCCCCTCAGTCAGTGGGCGCCGTTCATATGTTGGAATACTGAATGCCGGGCCTGAGAATGTTAAGACTGTTCGGTTTCTTTACGACTACGTCTGCTTTCACACCAGGCGATAGTCCATGCAGGTTTAGTGCTTGCTGTGTCGGCGCTTGTAATGAACACGACGGGCGCCACCTTAAACTACCGTCTAGCCAAATGCTCTTCATTTCCGTTTACACTCACACAGACATGAGTACAGACCGAAGCTGTTTGCACTGCCATGAGTAAAGGTTTTGTCTCCAGCTCTCGTCCTTTCGGTAATATTTCGTGTTGTAAATTATTCATTACTACTTTTTTAGTATTAATTCTTCAGGTGTTATAGCGACGGAGATCCTGTGTACCTTTGAAGTCACTAGTCACGTCGCTCTCAAGATTATACCGCCTCTTAAACCTTGTGTTGATAGAGAGTGAGATGGGAGAAAAAAGTTGGTGGTGGGGGTAAGATTAGATGGATTCGTGGGTTGGGCTCAGCAGTATAAGTAGCGCGTCATGTTTCAAAGGCGAGTTGGAGGGCATACAACACACCTGGCATATTAAGTATACCCTGGGGAGCAGAACGCGACGTGCAGGAAATATGTTGGCCTGGGGAAAGGAAGAGGAGGAATAGAAAGAGGGTGAGGAAACACTCGCTCTTGTGCGTGTGTGTGTGTGTGTGACATTGTGCGTTCACACACACATACACACACACACACACACACACATACACACACACACATACACACACACATACACACACACACATACACACACACATACACACACACACACACACACATACATGCACATACACACACACACACACGAACCAATATCATACCCACACTTATATACAGTATAAGATGGTACAATAATTTCTCAATGTGCTGCTTACCTGACAGCTTAATTCAGACATGCACTCATCCATATTTATTATATATAATGTCAGGTAGGATTAAAGTAAAAACTACTTATAATGCCCCAATTGATTTCGTGGATGCTAAATGTGTAATTACTAGACACGAGGCACTTGAGGCAGAGCTGTGAGGAGGATCTTCACGTGAATGGCGCTCTCATTAGATGAATGAAAATGCTGCCTTGGTGTTGAGACAAGTGGAGGGGTAAGGCAAAAGGGAAAGTGAGACAAGCCTTGGAGAGTGTGAGAGGTACTGATATGAAACGAGGAGTGAGGGAGGTAAGGAAAGATGAAGGTAGTAGTGTACATCGAGGAATGAGACAGGTGGTGCAATAAGGGAAATTGTGGAGGAAGGAAAGTGGGAGAGTTTAAATCATAATGATTGTGAGAGTGAAGGGTAGAAAGCTAAGGTGAAGTGGGTGGGTGAGGGTGTTAAAACAATAAAAATTACAAGTGTCAGAAATCAACACTTGATGTGTAGCCTACATTAAGATGGATATTATTAACATGGTATCGTACAATATAAGCTACCGGTACCTGTCTTTACTGTGAATGATATAACCTTAAAAGCAGCGATACCTAACGAGCAATCAAAGTTACTTAATCGTTCATCTCTAAAAGAGACAGAAAATGTTCCTGAATACAAATTCCCCCTTGATTCAGGCATAACCGAGTCGTAGTCACTGTTATTATACAGATATTTGCTGCTTCCATAAACGGATAACCGTAAATGTGTGTGAATCAGTGAGGCGTGACGTGAATGTTTTTTTTATTCTTGGATGGAAAACATCGTTAGAATATTGTATCGATTATCGATATACAGTAAGAGTAAAATCGGAACTACATTATATATATATGTGATATGATAAAGTAACTTTATATTTCAAAAATTTAAATCCGTCAAAATAATGTTTATAGAAAACAGTAAATATGTCCTCCGATGTACAGGTAAACTACCGTAGGTTAGTATTAGCGTGAGATCATTATCCAAACCAAGGAGCAACAATACTTGTCAACCACACATGACGTCAAATTACCCACTCATCCCACACGCCACTCACTCATCCCACGCCGCCATCCACTACTCCCAATCGCCCCACACACTACCCGTTCATTTCATACGTCAACCGCTCAGCCCACACACAACCACTCACCCCACACACAACCACTCACCCCACACACTACCTGTCCACTCCACGCATCACAGCAGACAACCCACACACCAACC
Source organism: Petrolisthes manimaculis (assembly GCA_034508575.1). Taxonomy (NCBI): domain Eukaryota; kingdom Metazoa; phylum Arthropoda; class Malacostraca; order Decapoda; family Porcellanidae; genus Petrolisthes; species Petrolisthes manimaculis. The sequence goes on from JAWZYT010003400.1 coordinate 18,819, forward strand.
ATACCGACCACCCGAAAACGAGGGCAGAGACAAAGCAGCAGAGGCAGTAAGTTGTGAAGATCAGATAAGAGGCAGAAAGAAGTTAGGACGAGAGAGGCGGGAAGTTGTGGGCAGGAGAGGGAGGGAGGGAGGGAGGGAAAGAGAAGTATATAGGTCAGGAGGTGAGGGGGGCAGGAGGGAAGAGCATGTGGGTAGAAGGAGGGTATGACTGTATGTGGTAAAGAATGACAGACGGTATGGAAGAGAGTAGAGGAAAACAAAGTGATATGGGAGGGAGGATAAATAGAGAGCAATTCAAAGGGGTGGGGGGTGGAAACGTCTAGGGGAATGCCGGTGGTTAGGGAGGGGAGAGCAGAACAGGTGCCAGGGAGTGTGTCGCAAAACTCATTGGAAAGGAAGAGATGTGAGGCTTGTGTGGAGGGGGTTGGGGAGAAGAATGAGGGAGGGTGAAGGGAGGTACAGGAGATGTGAGGGTTGTGTGGAGGGGGTTGGGGTGAGAAGAGGAGGATGGGGAAGAGTGAGAGGGAAGATGGAAGCAGAGGAAGAGGGAGGAGAAGAGTGGGAGGTATGTGTATGGTAGGGAGAGGAACAAAGAGTAATGAGAGACGAGAGAACACAGAGGAAAGATAGGGAGAGTAAATGCGAGAGATCAAGGGAGGAGATGGGAGGTAAGAGAAATGGAGTGAGAGAAGAGAAGAGAAGAATAATGAAAGGATGGAAGGAGAGAATGAGGAAACACGTGTAGGGGATGGGGGATGGGAACTGGGGTTGAGGATGTAGACGAAATGGATAGGGATAAAGGGAAATTGAGTTGAGATGGCCTGTGTAAAAGTGATACAGCAAGGAAATGAAACCGCAGGGAAAAATGGATCGAGAAGGAATGGGAAAAGAGAGCACAAGGAAATAAAACGGATGGAAACGGGTTGACAAGTGAAATAAAGGATAAGAAGGTCAGAAAATAGGCGGGATGAGAAAGAATCGAGGAGGGGGGGAGGAAGAGAAGAGTAAGGAGAAGAGAAAAGTATGTGTGTGTGAGAGAGAGAGAGAGAGAGAGAGAGAAAGAAAGAGAGAGATATCTAAGAAAAACTTGAAGTGGAGAAGGGAAGGGAGGGGAAGAGGAGTGAAATGTGAAATAAAGAGATGAAGGAAGAGCTAAAAGTATAAACAAGAATGGGTAGGGAAAGCGAGGGCAGTTGAATAAAGATTGGGGGGGAAGGGAAAAGAGGAAGAACATAGAATATAGAGATGAAGAGGAGGGGGAGAGGAAGGGAGTCAGAGCATAACCGTAGGAGGGGAAGGAGAGGCACACACACACACACACACACACACACACACAAAATAACACAACACACAGACATACAACACAACACACAAACACAACACAACACAACACACACAACACAACACAACACAACACAACACACAAACACGACAAACCTACAAACACAACACACTCACAAACACAACACAACACACAACACACGAGTAAATTCACATGAACAATCTCCAGTAAAGTCCGTGTTTGGGTTTGGGAGAGGCAGCGAGGCAAATGGCTAGGGGGAGAGAAGTGTGAGAGCAGCAGTAGTGAGGGGCGAGGGAAACCCAGCCGGACCAAAGGCAAGAGGATAAATAAAAACATGGATTAAGGGAAGAGGATAAATGAGAGTAGGGATAACGGGAAGACGATAAATGAGAGTATACGGATAACGGGAACAGGATAAATTAGAGTAGGGATAACGGGAACAGGATAAATTAGAGTAGGGATAACAGGAAGATGATAAATGAAAGCAGGGATAACGGGAACAGGATAAATGAAAGCTGGGATAAAGGAAAGATGATAAATGAGAGTAGGGATAACAGGAAAAGGTTAAGTGAGAGTAGGGATAAAGGAAAGACTATAAATGAGAGTAGGGATAACAAGAAAGGGATAAATGGAAGCAAGGATTAAGAGAAGAGAATAAATAAATGGAGGAATAAAGAAAAGAAAACGATAAATGAAAACGTGGGTAAAGGGGAAGGCGACAAATCAAGGGGAACACAGAAGGATAAAATGGATATATTAATTAAGGGAAGAATAGTGGCAGAGGGTTGGTTGTTGGTTGGTTGGTTGGTTGGTTGAGGTGAGGGTAAAACGAAACAAGGGTATGAGAAAGAGGGAGAAGAGGGGGAGAAAGATGGAGGAGAGGGGGAGAAAGAGGGAGAAGAGGGGGAGAAAGAGGGAGGAGAGGGGGAGAAAGAGGGAGGAGAGGGGGAGAGACGTTCTGAAGGTGGTGGTGGTGGTGGTGGTGGTGGTGGTGGGGAGAGAACCGAAATTGAAATGGTGGTGAGTGAGGGTGTATACAGCGTAGGGCTCCATATTCAGGATGTGAGTAAAAGGAGAATGATTAATTTTAGGGATGGAGTTGAAATAGTAGGAACCTATATGGAAAGGCTGCATGGATGATTGGATGATGGAGGAGAATATAATATAGGGGCAATAAAGGATAAGAAGCAGATAATATAGGAACATATATAGAGAAGGGAGAGTAAGATAGAGATAAGGGTGACGGAGAGAGGAGATAATGTTGAGGGCGAGAATATATTGTAAGTAGAGAGAGACACATACAGAGAGAGAGAGAGAGAGAGAGGGACAGAGAGAGACACAGAGAGAGAGACAGAGACAGAGACAGAGAGAGAGAGAGAGAGAGAGAAAGAGAGAGAGATAGAGATAGACAGACAGACAGATAGACAGACTGAGAAAACTGAGAAAACTGGAGAGGGAATAAGATGAAGGGTGGCAGTGATGGCAAGAGAAAGGGCACAGGTGAAAGAGTTGTTTGTGTAGGCCATGGAGGTTGTAAGTGTGACGAGGGAAAGGAGGCAGCATAAAGGGAGAGAGAATCAGAGCCACCTTTAGAGAGAGACAGACAGAGAAACAGCGAACCGGAAGTGTGATTATGATGGAGAAAAATGAGTGAAAGGAGGACGTGAATAAGTGGAAATAGAATAAAATTGCTATTATAGTGAACGTCAGGATTGAGTAGGTTATAATGGGAGGAAAGTTGGTGAATGTATAGTGAACAGGAGAAGAAAAAGTTTGGAATCCATACTACAGTGGGAGAGGGGAGGGGAGGGGAGGGGAGGGGGCGTCCATGGCAGGTAGGCAGGTAAAGTAGACAGGTAAGGTAATGGGAGGAAAGATTAGGATGGCAGGCAGAAACTAAGGTAGGTTGGTTAGGAAGGGAGGTAGGTATATATATCTATAGGTCTTGAGGTTGTGAGGCAGGCAGGCAGGCAGGCAGGCAGGCAGGCAGGTAGGTAGGTAGGTAGGTAAGTAGGTGCGGTGTTAATTAGCAAGCAAGCAAGCAGACAAGCAGGTAGGTACAGATGCAGGTTGTTAGGAGGAAGAGACAGACTGGTAGGATGATAATAATAATAATATAGGATAGCAAGGACGTAGAGAGAATAACAATGGGCAGTTCGTCTTGGATAGGTATTCCAGAAGACAATATTATAAACAGGCAGAGAGACAGGTGGACTAGGAAGCAACAGCAACAGGTAGGTATGTATGCTGGATGGATGGTAGAGTGAAGGGAATTATAGAAATGAATCGTATGTAGGGAGTGAAAGGACGCTATTGAATGTGAATAAAATGAAAGAACCACGGAAATAGAAAGGAAAACGAGGAAGATAAAAAAAAACGTGTGCAAATCAAAGAACGGTGTTTATAACCATGCATGGAATATATAGTTAGGAAAATCAATGAAAGGAGGAGGTGGTGGTGGAAGAGGAGGAGGAGGTGGTGGAAGAGGAGGAGGTGGTGGAAGAGGAGGAAAAGAGGTACATGATAAAGACAGAGAGTTCGAGCGAGGGTTAAGATAAAAATGAGTCAGGGAAAAGAAGTTTAGGAGTGTGATTGAGGGTAAGAGGAGGAGGAGGAGGAGCTCGGATGTGATGGGAGAAATGAAAGAAAGGTACGAGAGTGAGGAGGAGAGAATCTGAGATGAAAGTATCAGTCAGAGGGAATGAAAGTGAGGAGAGAATGCAAAGAAGACCAGTGAGTGAAAGTGAGGAGGAAATGAGAGTGAGGAGGAGAGAATGTGAGGTGAAAGGTATAATTCAGCAGGAGTGAAAGTGAAGAGAAAATGTAAAAACTTCAGGGTAGTGAAAATGAAGAAGGGATTGTGAATGGAGAGTGAATTGCATCGTAAAGCAAGCATGGTTAATAAGTGTACCTGTAAGTGATCTTAGGTTTTTATATTGGACTACACCTTCAGTTAATCTCTAATCTTATTCTCCTAATGTATTTTATGTAGGGCCTAAATAATGCAAAGATAGAGTCTAACTGTGTAGAGAATATGCCAAAGAGTCAAAGCAGAGTGGAAGGAAAATATTGATTGAGAATATAGAACCAATACAGGAAGGATTATGTGTGTGTGTGTATGAGGTAGAAAACAGAAGAAAGGGAAGAGTGTGAAAACAGTGAATGTGAGAGAGAAAACGTATTAGAGGAAGGAGAAAAAGCGAGCGTGAGAAAGTAAATTAGTGAAGGGAAAAGGAAAGAGAGAGACAGAGAGGGTCGGGCCATGCAGGTGAGGTCGGAAGGGATGCAGTCAGTAATGAAGATGGATAGGGCGTAGGGAAGGAAGGGGAACTCTGGTGATAAACACAACGAAGCAGGAAATAATTGACTAGTTGGCTCGTGAACGTGGCAGTGGAAATTGAAACTGAATTGCTCTATTGACAAACACGGCATCAAAAGGCAGACAGGCAGAAAAGCAAGCAGGGAAGGCAGGTAGGTAGGTAGGTAGGTAGGTAGGTAGGTAGGTAGGTAGTGCATGACCCTCCACTCATACATCAAATCTCATGGGGTTTACAATTGCAGGTCCTGAACACGCACTCACTTCTGTTAATACAACCCCTTGAGAACTGGATTGAATTTATCAGACTATAAAGAGGCGATAAATGAGTCTTGTGCCAATGACGTTTTGAGAGAATGTGCTGTTTATTTCCCTGCTATTAAGAGCCAAAGTAATATAGAATGCTATTAGGGAATTCGAAGCACTGGTTAGGAAAATTAAATTGCATATGAAAATTAAGACATCGTAGTAATATATTTAACTCTCCTCGTGTATTGAGAGTGCCACGAGTGTTCTCCTTTTAAAATTAACCATGTCCAGGAAAAGTTATGGTGTGTAAACCATCTTGAGTGGAATTGACACTTGCTCTACACGTTATATATCTTTCGTGTACAGATAATCCCTTGCTTCTCTATGGAAAGACCCTTGTAACAACCACACTGACCATCTATAAAACATTTTCATAACAAAACATACAAATCAACAGAGGATCGAAAATCTGAAATGCAATAATGACACACAGGCAAGTCGACCGTGAACGAGAGTGTTAATATGTTGCTGAAAACTCCCTGTTCCTGAGCAATTAATTCCTTCCACACCTCAGCACACGGGATAAAAACGTGTGAGTAAGTGAGGGGTCGTCAAACCCAAACTGTCATTCATTTGGTCATTTAGTTCCCAGTTCTTCTGATAGCGCGAATTCAATTTCATTATATCCTTGTCGACAAAGTTCTGGTTGCCTCCTTTGTGGTCATTATCGACTTCATTTATGCTTTACAGTGTCTATACAATTATATATATATATGCAGGAGTTATGCTTTTCATTTCTATTTCATCTTGTAAATATTCTTCAGATAGACAGAATTTTTATCCAATATGAAAATACCATTTGAGTAAAAGATATTGTTGGTGACGTTTCATGTAATTTTCTCTAAAACATACAAGTGGTTTCAATCAGATGGGTTCCTTTATTTACTCGTGTAATCTATAGTTGATGATTCTATCCAGACCCAAAAAGTGACGAGCCAGAATCTGAAAGTGTAAATGGATTGTGATGTGCGACACTTGTACACAAAGAGCAGCATTATAGTGTGACGACTGAAATGTTGTATAGACATATTCCATTCCAAGCGAAGTACGAGCAGCTAATACATTTTCCACATCCCTGAGATAACCTAGTTCATTCGAGCTCTAAATCCTGTCATTAAGGCCCATTTTCACTGAAGGTAGTCGACAGATAAAAGTAGTGTATCTATTACCTGAAATTTTGCGCATATCAACTCCAGACCATTTCGCTGTGATTGTCAGGAGAGACGAATGTTTGCAGTCAGTTACAGAATTTATGTCTTCTTATATTTCTGTGGCCCCGTATTATATTAGTCGGGTAAATCTAAGCAAATAAAAGTAAACGTCCCCTAAACCCGTTTTCTTATGTTCTATTTCAGATCTACTGTTTTGTAAAATTTCTCTCCTTTCATTGTATTTTTTTCGTGTTATTTGTTCTTCCACTCCATCTCTTCTCTCGGGTGCCATGGTCTTTTAGGCCAATCTTAATCATTTCTTCCTCTTATATGGAATTCCACGGTTGTAGCAGTTGGAGGAGTCTGTAGCCTCCAATTCTTCGGTGTCTTTAAAGGTCCCAGTTCCCCTTGACCTAAAGGAACACTGGACCCTGGACCATCCCGATCACGGAGTCGTGGCATCACATTCGTCAGGACAAACTTTGTGTCTTCTTGAGGAGACATGAGAAAAGTTACAGGATGCCAGTCATCGTTTTCGCTCCTCAGCTACAAAAAACCTGCACCCGGATGTGTCTTTCTTTCTAGGATCTCAAAATTTGTTAACTTTCGTCCGACGTAATATTTATTTCAAATAAATGTTTAATTGCATCTGATCAAGTATGCCCATTCTTTTATTAAGCATCTTCTTTGGCCGTAGTACTGTATTCTGACATTCTTAACTAATGAATATAAAAGTTATTGTTATCAGTGTCTGTCGGAAGCCACTGTCAAAATTAGCAGCTTTTTGTACACAAATATATTGCTCAAAGTTTTTTGACACATTCATTCAGCGTATGACACACAGATGCGACCAACAACAGGCTCCCAAGATCCATCCATATACTCAACAGCCTGGATCTCGAGTCTGATGGTCTAAAATACGGTGTATATACTCGTACATACGTCCTTGGGTAGTAAACACAGACGTCATCCCTTACACCTTTATGAACCACTGCCTGGGTTACCTGCCAAACTCACCAACAGGGAGGGGAAGCCTAGTCCAGTTGTAGTGATTTCGTTTATTGTGTTCTGTTGACGATGAGGGAAGTCAGACTGAATGGTTGGGCTGGTGGGTACGTAGTGTTGTAGGCAGGAGTGTGTGTGGTAAGGGAAGCTTGTTTGGTGAGGGTGGTGAGTTCTGTGGTGTGATGAGTATTGATTGGATGGGTAGTGTGATGAGTGAAGTGGATTGTATGGGTAGTGTGGTGTGATGAGTGTGGATTGGATGTGTGGTGTGGTGTGATTAGTGTGGATTGTATGGGTGGTGTGGTATGGTGAGTTTGGATTGGATGGGTGGTGTGGTGTGGTGTGGTGAGTGTGGTGTGGTGAATGTGGTGTGGTGAATGTGGATTGTATGGGTGGTGTGGTGTGGTGTGGTGAATATGATTTGTATGGGTAGTATGGTGTGTTGAATGTGGATTGTATGGTGAGTATTGATTGTATGGGTGGTTTCTGCCCTAGGCTATATATATTTATCAATTTGTCTGATTAACATTTACAACACTATATGGCTGTCTGAATATCTACCCATAATTTCTTTAGGTAGATGTATTTACCTTTCATAACCTTGCCACAACACCGAATATTATCTTTTCTCTCTCTCCATCCGTTGTCCCTCTCCTCCCCTCCTACTTATCTCTTCTCTCCCTCACATTTTCTCCTCGCTCCTCTCCCTCACATTTTCTCTTCACTCCTCTCCCTCACATTTTCTCCTCATTCCTTTCCCCCTCCCCTTCTTATCCGGTCCTCCTCTTCACTTCTATTCCCGTCTTGTCTCCTTACCATTCCATTATCTCCTCTCTGCTCTAATGTGGGGCCCAATTACTTACCTCGTCTCTCTTTTTTTCCTGCCCAGTCTTTATCTCCTTCTCTAAATGTCCCTTTGTGTTGCTGTCTTTTCTTTCGTTCGTTCTTTCTGTTTATCTTCCCGAGCGATGGTTGAATAGGAAAGGAGATTGATACACCGATAGATAGAAGCCTGTGCACGAGATAGTAATAGATATAGAGAGAGAGGGGGGGGGGGGGGTTGAGGCAGACAGGCATGACTTAGTTTGGTAAACATTAGTAAATACTAAACCAAATACAGCCTCGAAACCTTCCCAATAATTTTCCATTAAACATTCAGAGTGAAGTGTCATTTGGAGTCTGGACGTTGACTTGTTTGTGTTGTAATAATGAAAGAGTGAAGCCTGTACTTCATGTGTGTCCCTGTTCCATGCTATGTTTTACACACTGGAAATAAAGCACTATGTCTATATGTATATATTGATAGTAGCTCACAGCATCCATCAATAAAACACCGGTATTGCCTCAGTAAAGTTTGTATGGATGTAGTCCAATAAGACTGACCTCCTGGTATCAGTTGGGTTCACAAGGTATCATACTGAGTCCTGTGGTATTTATTGTTGGATGGTGACCTACATTATTTCTCAATATTCTGTTGAATATTAGCATATGTATGTATCTGTTTTTATCAATACACCTATCTTCTTCTTACAGAATAATATATATATATATATATATATATATATATATATATATATATATATATATATATATATATATATATATATATATATATATATATATATATATAGTCTTAACATAATCGATATGGAGTTCATCCGGTAACACTTCAAAACAACCATACGATTAAGAGCAAACCCGCTTGAGCACTCAACACAACATATCCTTTTATAAGCTTTAACAATAGGCAGTCAATCCAGTATCAGCACAAGGGACGGTTCGTGTCCCCCTACCAGTACTCCTGACTTTCCCATATTGACTGTCAATCTGCCTCACCCAGCCTGGCAGATTTAATGGTCTCTGTTCGCCACGTCAGTAGTGTTATACTTTTGCCACTTGTCTGTCGCGTTGACCCATATTGATTAGTTTTTGAGCTCCAATATTACCTTGGGTGAGTTTTCTTTGACTTAATACAATTCTCTTTATATTGGGCCGTTTCCTTCACTTGTTAGTATAATTTATGTGATATGCAGTTGTGACTTAATGAGTCCTTTTATGCACCGTCAAAGTCATTTCAGTAATAAGAGGTAATTCTGTTACTCGAGTCTCTGTGTGTTGTACTGTTACATGAAGCATCTTAGGTTTATTGTCACAAAATTCCTGTGATGTTTGTTTCTCTTAAACATCAGATTCTTGAGGCGCAGTTTTGTAAATCAGTTCGTCCTGTGATATGATATAATTTATTTGTATATTATGATGTTTCGAACAGACAGATATACAGACAGACAAAGTAAGCGCATTGACAAGAGAATAGAGATGAAACAGTTCACGACACAACCTAGGAGTGAACACACAAGGGGGTGAACAGAGAATGAAAAAAGAAGTGTGAAGGAGAAAGGCGATATACGATGATATGAAAGTTGGAAAGAGAAAAGGAAACTATTTAGGAGAGAGAGAGAGAGAGAGAGAGAGAGAGCAGTAACATGTGTGTGTGTGTGTGTACCTTTACGTTTATATATGTATGTACGTATATATCTGAGGTTAAACACAAGGACTCTCCCTTCTCCATCCCTTCATCCCTTCTCATCTCGTCTCCCTCTTCACCTACTCTCTTTCCCCTCGCTGCCTGCCTTTTTCTGTCACTCTGCACTCGTTCCTGTTCTCTCTCTCTCTCTCTCTCTCTCTCTCTCTCTCTCTCTCTCTCTCTCTCTCTCTCTCTCTCTCTCTCTCTTTCTCTTTCTCTTTCTCTTTCTCTCTCTCTCTCTCTCTCTCTCTCTCTCTCTCTCTCTCTCTCTCTCTCTCTCTCTCTCTCTCTCTCTCTCTCTCTCTCTCCTTTCTCTTTCTTTATCTCTCTTTCTCTCTCTTTATCTCTCTCTCTCTTTCATTTACAGCGTTTTCCATCACGTATATAGGTTCCTTCTCTTCTCATTCACCCTCTTCATTCTCGCCCTATTCCATGTAATCCATTTCTTTATGACCGTGCAGGCCCTAACTTGATTATTCCCAAGACGTCATTCTTTTCTCTTGTTTACCGATTCTCCTCGCCTCCTTCTCTATATCCCTCAGCCATCGTTTGTGTAAGAGTATATTCCTTCCTTGTTCTCTTCTCTTCTCTCTTCTCCTCCTCCTCCTCCTCCTCCTCCTCCTCCTCCTCCTCCTCCTCCTCCTCCTCCTCCTCCTCCTCCTCCTCCTCCTCCTCCTCCTCCTCCTCCTCCTCCTCCTCCTCCTCCTCCTCCTCCTCCTCCTCCTCCTACTCTTCCTCCTCCTCCTACTCTTCCTCCTCCTCCTCCTCCTCCTCTTCCTCCTCCTCCTCCTCCTCTCCTCCTCCTCTCACTTTTTTTTTATCTTTTGTAACTCCGCATTGTATCTATATTTTATCATTCGTTTTGTTGGTCTTCCTCATCTCCCTTTCCTTTGCCTCCATTTCTATCCTTTTTTTCAGTCATCCCTCTCTTCTCTTCCTCCTCCTTCCTTCTCTCTCTTCCTGATTTTCGTTTCCCCTCATTTTCCACTCTTCCCTCTCCCCATCTTCCCCTTCTTACTTCTCTTACTCTTCCTTCTTTCCATCATCTCCCTTATTTTTCTCAATCTCAATCTCTATTCTTGTTTTTCTTCATTCTATTCTTCGTTCTCTCCATCTCCCCTCTTCCATCCCTCCATCTTCCCTCCTCTGTCTCTCTTTTCTCTTCATTCCCCCCTCTTCCTTCTCCCCCCCCCCCTTCCCCTTCTCACCCCCTTCTCCCCACACGAATTATGCTGTAAGGGCCAAGAGAGAGCAAAAAAAAAAAAAACCCTAGTCCCATGTCCCCGGGGGTAGGATCAGCGGACTAATTAACCCTGGTCCGGTGTACAGGTAAACAAAGGGTCAGGTCAGGGGGGAAGGGGAGCCACTCTTTGTCCGGGCCCACATGTAGCAAAGGTCAATATCCAAGTCGGGGTCCGGTCAGGTCGAGAGAGGACTTTTGATAACGCTAGAGCTGTGGTGGTTCTGGGAGCGATCTGATGTATATAATTTTCGATGACGATTGTATTCATGTTGGATTTAGTATGGAATGTACTGTTGAGCAAGTAGAAAGTGCAAAAATAATATGAGTGTATACGGCAATATATTTCAGTTCTTTGTATTATAGCCTGGTATTTTTATCAATGAATCACTAACACTCAAGATCCGATGTAAAGTGGAACGTGACTGACTGAAATTTTATGTTTTAGCCTGATGTGGCAATATACACTCTTATATTACTTGCACTTTCTACTTGCTCAACTGTATAAACCATAATGGCAATAGTTTACATATAATTATTTAACCTTCCAAGGAGCCAATTGAACCATTTTTAATATAATTTTAATAGCCTGCTTTCCCTTGACAAATAAGAATCTTTACCAACTCACTACTTGCCGACGGTATCAGAAAGATCAGTTGGGAATAAGTACGGCTGGGTAAAAAGAAAAATAAAGTATATAAATGTAAAGTAAGATTTAGGTGGTTGTTGAAATGAAAAGCGCATTGATTATCTCTGAATAAAAATTTCAGTCGTGTCATTTTTTTTTTCAGCAAAATTGACCATGGACATTTTTGTACACACTATTGTATCAGTAACTAATGACTATGTCGTTCGTCTGGTTTCACATCATTCATATACTGATAGATGAATGGCATTCGTATATTAATAATACCTTTGTTATTGTACCACTATACAAATATCCTGGTTCAACACAGTGGTAACATACATACATACCTACCTACTGAGAATAATGTTTCATACCCTACGCTGCTATCCACTCAACTCTCCCCCTTTTTGCCCTATAGTACACTGCCCTCCACTTTCTTCCCCCTCCTTTTTCCCTCCCTCCCTCTCTCACCTCCTACACCTCCACTTCATTCCACCTGGCTTCATTTCATGCATGGTACCCCACCACTCCATTCCATCCCTCTTCACTCTCCTGCCTTCACTTTCACTTCACCCTCGCTCCTTCCCCAACATTTCATTCCACAACCCATTATATTCACTTTCAACTTTACTCCACATCCCGTTTTGCGTATTCTTACGTTTACTCCCCAATTCGTTAGATTAAGTTGTAAATTTATTCCTCAACCCTTTACTTCCTGTTTAAATAAGTTACTCCACAACCCTTTGGACAATATTCAACACACAGTCAGATATACAGGGTGAACTGCGACATATAGCAATATCCCACATGAGACATATATAATTTCATATAGAGTATATTTTGTTGTATAAAGTAGGCTGTGTTTGATCTCAGTACAGTACCCTGGTTACTGATGACAAATGTTGTAACTTGTTGACAAATGATATGACGGTAGGCTGGTATCTATATACATAAAGCCGAAATTCTGTCTGTGTTCTGTGTGTGTGTCTCTGTGTGTGTGACCGCGATGCACGCCCTGATGCTTGGTCCTAGAGTGAAAAATGTTTATATGGGTTTGATCGCTAAGACCTGGCGAGTGTTTTAGACCTATAAAAAAAATGTTTTTCAATGATCATGACAATGTGGGGTTGGGGGGGATTCGAACCCTGGATTTGTGAGCCATGCATCGTCATGTCGCCCTCCACAAACTCTCTCTCTCTCTCTCTCTCTCTCTCTCTCTCTCTCTCTCTCTCTCTCTCTCTCTCTCTCTCTCTCTCTCTCTCTCTCTCTCTCTCTCTCTCTTTAATTTCAGAGAGAGAGAGAGGGTGTGTGTGTAAGAGAGAGAGGTAATATTGGGTGTGGTTACACTAAAGTACACACACACATACAGTACATACACACACACACACCGTACACACAGACACACACCGTACACACACACATACACTCACACATACACACACACACACCCCTACCGTAAATAACACACACTAGGGTACACACACACACACACACACACACACCGTACACACACACACCGTACACACATACATACACACACACACTAGGTAAGGTCATTGCCCTTTTTCGTTATCACTTTAAAGTTGTCTCAGTTGTTGAACGGATTCTTTTCTTCTCTTTGGAGGAATCAAGTCAGCTGGTAGTTTCATAAGGCGGCACGAGACGAGTACAAATATTATTACTTTATACTCAACATCAAAATATCATATACTTACAATAAAAACGAGTCTTATAAAGAAACGTTACATAGTCAAATTGATTCTTTAACATTAAATAATTCATTCCTGTAATTACTTTGTTGTAATTTTACGACTGCATTGTGTTGAAAGGTAGGAAAGGCGGGTGGCTAGTGAAAGTTGCCAATAACCTAATGGGTATTGGAGTAAATAGACCTAATATATTTTGTTTTTATAAGTATTATCACAATTTCAATGTATTTGGTAAGAATTTATAACATACATAGAATCATATTTTTTAATAAAAAAGAATAAATTTATTCCTGAATAAGAAAATATCGAGGAAATGTAGAGAAACTGTAGAGGCTTGTAGGTAACAAGCATTAGGACGACGTTCGGTAAAGTTTACCTTCGGTCCAAGAGATTTTAATCAAATTTCGTCGTATTATTTTTTATAGGGGAATGGCATTATCCTTCTGTATTTGAAAATATTATTCCAAGTTTTATAGAACAGAAAAAAATGGCAATTGTGTTAAAACTTACTAGGACTTATTAAAACTAGAATGAATCCGTCCCACCAGTCAGTTGTCAACAAGTTACAACCTTTTTTCATCAGTATCCAGTGTATTGTACTGAGATCACACACACCATACTTTATACAACAAAATAATTTATTCTCTAAATTGAAATATATATCTCTGGTGCAAGTTATTGTTATACGTCGCGATAAACCCTGAATGTTTAGCTTTATTCCATTCCATTTCATTCTTGCCCTTTCATGTTTTGTTTTTTATTTACTCCCCAATCCGTCAAATGCATTCAACTTTACACCCAACTGCAACATCAATTTCCATTCCGTCACTTCTATTTACCCTTACTTTTGCTCCCTCCTCGCCTCACCCCCTCAACACCCCCCCAAAACACCCCCACCCCATCCCACCTACCTCCTGTCAAGCCCCTTTGCTCAGCTCTCTTCCCTCCCTCCTTCCATTCCATTTCACTTCAGTTCCCTTCATTCCATATTGCTCTGTGTCCCTCCCTCCTCTGCTTTTTCTCCGCTTCACTCTCTCCTCGTCCCCCCACCCCCTCCTCCTCCTCCTCCTCCTCCTCCTCCCCTCCTCCATTCTACTCCATTACATTCCCTACACTTCAGTCTGTTTTCATTTTGCTCTTCACTTCTCTCCTATCCTTCTCTTTCTACTACTACTACTACTACTAGTAGTAGTACTGTTCTTATATCTACTACTACTACTGTTCTTATATCTATTAGTATCAATACTACTACTATTACTACTATTAAAACAACCACTACTACTACTACTACTATTAAAACAACCACTACTACTACTACTACTAGTACTACTACTACAGATTGACACATTTTCTTTTCTTGGATTCATCTCCTTTTGTTTCCTATCACCTCCTGCATCCATTCATTCCCTTTTCCTCTTCTCTCTCCTCAGCTGAACCCCTCTTTCATATCTTCGAAATTTATTCCATCTAAACCCATCTTTCCCTTCCCTTCGTTTCCATCTATTCCCTTCCTTGTACCAACTCTATCTTTCCGTCCCATTCATTTAAGTTCCTCTCTTCCCTCTCCTCTCTTCCCTCTCTTCCCCTCTTCTCTCTTCTCTCTTCTCTCTTCTCTTTTCCCTCTTCCCTCTTCTCTGTTCTCTCTTATCTCCCACTCTTCCCTGGTTTTCCTTCCCCTTTTCTATCGTCTTCCTGCAACTCCCCTCACCCCATTCCTTCACCCTTTCCCCTTTCCCCCCTCTCTCTCTCTCACTAACTCTTCTCCCCTCTCTCTAACACTCACCTTTCACCCATCTCTCAAACACACTCTCCCTTCACCCATCTCTCAAAAAACCCCGAACAGAGTATACCCTTAAGGGCAATGCTCTCGTAAGCACTGCTACTGAGAAAGACTTGGGTGTAACCATCACTAGCGACCTCAAGTTCTCAAAGCAGTGTATTGAGGCAGAGAAGAAAGCCCAAAGGATGTTAGGGTACATAAAGCGACAGTTTGGATACCGGAACAAGGAGATAGTACTTTGTCTGTACAATTCCCTTGTCCGACCGCACCTGGAGTATGCAGTCCAGTTTTGGAGTCCTTCTTACCGAAAGGATATTACGAGATTGGAATGAGTGCAAGCCAGGGCAACCAAACTTATACCCTCTCTTAGACACAAGAGCTATGAAGATCGGTTGGTAGAACTCAACCTGTTCTCTTTGGAAACTCGGAGACTGCGTGGTCAGCTTATCGAAGTGTTTAAAATACTACGAGGCTTTGACAATGTAGACTACAGGGACATTTTCCC
>JAWZYT010003401.1:0-2500 GCA_034508575.1 Petrolisthes manimaculis
ATGTAATTACGGAAGAATCGATAACTATTACCTTAGATTGTCCAAACTTTACCTTAAATTACCCCAAATTACAGTAATCTAGAGTAATTATCTTAAATAGGATAGCACTGCTATTCCTATAGAGATACGAGTCTAATTATTGAAGTAAATGGTTTCATCCTGTAGGTCCAAGGAAACAGTGTTACCATTAGAATTCATTAGTAATCCTGTTGTCTCGAGAACTTTGGAGTAAACTAGTCACTCCTAAAATTCAAATACATTCAATTTTCTTTCGTTTTATGATATTTTGAATTACGTGTGTGTGTGTGTGTGTGTGTGTGTGTGTGTGTGTGATGAGGCCCCCTTAAGGGTGAACAGTTGAAATATTACTGTAAATAGAAATTAACTATAAAATATATATTATTATTATATAACTTAACTTAACCTAACTTAACCTAACTTAACCTAACCCATATAACCCAACCCAACCCAACCTAACCTAACCTAACCCAATATAACCAAACCCAACCCAACCTAACCTAACCTAACCCAATATAACCCAACCCACCCAACCTAACCTAACCTAACCCAATATAACCAAACCCAACCCAACCCAACCCAACCCAATCTAACTCAACCCAACCCAACCTAACCTAACCTAACCCAATATAACCAAACCCAACCTAACCCAACCTAACCAATCTAACTCAACCCAACCCAACCCAACCCAACCCAATCTAACTCAACCCAACCAACCCAACCCAACCTAACCTAACCCAATATAACCAAACCCAACCCAACCCAACCCAACCCAACCCAACCCAACCTAACCTAACCCAACCCAACCTAACCTAACCTAACCCAACCCAACCCATCCCAACCTAACCTAACCTAACCTAACCCAACCCAACCCAACCTAACCTAACCTAACCCAACCCAACCCAACCTAACCTAACCTAACCCAACCCAACCTAACCTAACCTAACCTAACCTAACCCAACCCAACCTAACCCAACCTAACCTAACCCAACCAACCTAACCTAACCTAACCCAACCCAACCTAACCCAACCCAACCTAACCCAACCCAACCCAACCTAACTCAACCTAACCTAACCTAACCTAACCTAACCTAACCCAACCTAGCCTAACCTAACCTAACCTAACCTAACCTAACCCAACCCAACCTAACTCAACCCAACCCAACCTAACCTAACCTAACCTAACCTAACCTAACATAACCCAACCTAGCCTAACCTAACCAAACCTAACCTAACCCAACCTAACCTAACCCAACCCAACCTAACCTAACCTAACCCAACCCAACCTAACCCAACCCAACCTAACCTAACCCAACCCAACCTAACTCAACCCAACCCAACCTAACCTAACCTAACCTAACCCAACCTAGCCTAACCTAACCTAACCTAACCTAACCTAACCCAACCTAACCTATCCCAACTCAACCTAACCCATTCTAACCTAACCTAACCTAACCTAACGTAACCTAACCATACACACATTGAAACATTACATCTATGTAGGTGTATGACAGAGAGAAAAAAGATGTTTTAACAGTGAATCATAATTATTATTATTATTATTATTATTATTATTATTATTATTATTATTATGTGGATATAGATATGTATATTGATGTGGATATTGATGTGGATATTGATGTGGATATTGATGTGTATGTGGATATTGATGTGGATATTGATGTGGATATTGATGTCAATGTGGATATTGATGTGGATATTGATGTGGTTGTGGATATTGATGTGGATATTGATGTCGATGTGGATATCGATGTGGATATTGATGTGGATGTGGATATTGATGTGGATATTGATGTGGATTATGATGTGGATATTTATATTTTTGTGGATACTGATGTGGATGTGGATATTGATGTGGATATTGATGTGGATATTGATGTGGATATTGATGTGGTTATTGATGTGGATGTGGATATTGATGTGGATATTGATGTGGATATTGATGTGGATGTGGATATTGATGTGGATATTTATGTGGATGTGGATATTGATGTGGATATTGATGTGGATATTGATGTGGATATATCCACATCAAATATCCACATCAATATCCACATTAATATCCACAGTCAATATCCACATCAATATCCACATCCACATAAATATCCACATCAATATCCACATCCACATCAATATCCACATCAATATCCACATCAATATCCACATTAATATCCACATCAATATCCACATCCACATAAATATCCACATCAATATCCACATCCACATCAATATCCACATCAATATCCACATCAAAATACACATCAATATCCACATCCACATCAATATCCACATCAATATCCACATTAATATCCACATCCACATTCATATTCACATCAATATCCACATCCACATCAATATCCACATCAAAATCCACATCAATATCCACATCCACATCAATATCCACATCAATATCCACACTCATACACACACACACACATCCACACACACACACACACACACA
>JAWZYT010003401.1:5000-7500 GCA_034508575.1 Petrolisthes manimaculis
GAGAGAGAGAGAGAGAGAGAGAGAGAGAGAGAGAGAGAGAGAGAGAGAGAAAATGAGTAGTAGTCAAAATAATAACAATATACACCTAGGCGGGCCATTTTGGAGCCTCCTGGGTGCTCCAAACTCCTCCAGGCAACGCGTTCAATGGGATTTTATAATGGGGTTCTGTTGCCTGGAGGAAATTGGAGGAAACAAAGTAATTCAATATTTATATATATTTTTTTTTAGGAAATGAAGTGATTTTTTTTTTTTTTTTTAGGTAGAGAGAGAGAGAGAGAGAGAGAGAGAGAGAGAGAGAGAGAGAGTGAGAGAGAGAAAGAGAGAGAGAGAGAGAGAATGTGTGTGTGTGTGTGTGAGAGAGAGAGAGAGAAAGGGAGACAAGCCACACCCCACTGGCGCCTCTCCTCCCTCCCTCCCTCCCTCCTGTACCCCTCTCCTCCCTCCCTCCCTCCCTCCTCTTCCTCCTCTCTTCCCCTCCTCTTCCTCCTCTCTTCCCTCCCTCCCTCCTTCCTCTTCCTCCTGTACCCCGGTACATCCGTACTCACCACCCCACCTCTCTCCCACTCCTTTCTAAGTGTGTGTGTGTGTGTGTGTGTGTTCCCATTTACCCCCATTACTTCACACTTCCTCCTTTCCATTCCTATCTCCCATCATCAACACTCCTTCCATTATCAATCTTTCTCAGACATACACACCTATTTTACCAACCCATTCCACCCATGTCCATCCACACCAACACACACACACAGACACCGTACACAAAGACACACCACACACACACCGTACACACACAGCCACCACCATCGTACATACACACACACACACACTCGCACCGTACATACACACACACACACACATTCCTCCCACCAATCCCTTTACTTCACTCACTACTTACGTGTAAACTACAATTCCTAGAAACTTATACTTAGTTTCATTCTAAGCAACAACTCTTCCTCTTTCCAATGAGACTATCCACAGCTGTCTAGGACTACTGGTTACATAGATATCACCTCAGGAATACACATATGTAACTTTCATCCCTCTCTCTTACATACGCGTACACGCACATTTCTCTCTGTCGGTCTCTCTACTTCACTCACTACTTACGTGTAAACTACAATGCCTAGAAACTTATACGTAGTTTCATTCTAAGCAACAACTCTTCCTCTTTCCAATGAGACTATCCACAGCTGTCTAGGACTACTGGTTACAAAGATATCACCTCAGGAATACACATATGTCATTTATTTTTTGGGCCGAGCGAGCGTGAGTGAGCCGTGTGGGGTTGAGATGGTGGAGTGTTGCCAAAAAATAAATGACATATGTGTATTCCTGAGGTGATATCTTTGTAACGAATAGTCCTAGACAGCTGTGGATAGTCTCATTGGAAAGAGGAAGAGTTGTTGCTTAGAATGAAACTAAGCATAAGTTTCTAGGAATTGTAGTTTAGACGTAGACAGTGAGGGAAGTAAAGAGATTGGTGTGAGGAATGTGTGTATGTACGGTGTGTGTGTGTGTGTATGTGTGTGTACAGTGTCTGTGTGTGTACGGTGTCTGTGTGTGTGTGTGTGTGTACGGTGTGTGTGTGTGTGTGGGTGTGTACGGTAGGGGTGTGTGTGTGTGTGTGGGTGTGTACGGTAGGGGTGTGTGTCTGTGTGTGTATGTGTGTGTT
Organism: Petrolisthes manimaculis; assembly: GCA_034508575.1. Taxonomy (NCBI): domain Eukaryota; kingdom Metazoa; phylum Arthropoda; class Malacostraca; order Decapoda; family Porcellanidae; genus Petrolisthes; species Petrolisthes manimaculis. The sequence continues at coordinate 6,673 of JAWZYT010003401.1, forward strand.
TGTGTGTGTATGTATGTGTATGTGTGTGTGTATGTATGTGTGTGTATGTGTGTATGTGTACATATGTATGTGTGAGTATGTGCGTGTTTGTGAGAGAGAGAGAGAGAGAGAGAGAGAGAGAGAGAGAGAGATACATCACTTTCCTACTCACACACACATACGCACACACATTCTCTCTCTCTCTCTCTCTCTCTCTCACTCTCTTTCTCATTCTCGCACTGACGTGCGCACACACAAACATGCACATACGCACACATACATATGTACACATACACATACACACATACATACACACGCACATACACACACACGGGTAGATAGTCAGTGAAGAGAACTTACAGGTTCAGTACAGGATTTTATTTCTCTCTCTCTCTCTCTCTCTCTCTCTCTCTCTATATATATATATATATATATCTTTATCTCTATCTCTCTCTCCCTATCTTTGACAATAAAGATAAAGATAGATAGAGATAACGATAGATAGATAGATAAAGATAGATAGATAGAGATAAAGATAGATAGATAGAGATAACGATAGATAGGTAAAGACAAAGATAGATAGATAAAGATAGAAAAATAAAGATAAAGATACATAGATAAAAATAAAGATAGATATATAAAGACAAATAGATAAAGATAAATATAGATAGATAAATATAAATAGATAAAGATAAAAATAGATAAAGATAGATAGATAAAGATAAAGATAGATAAATAAAGATAGATAGACAAAGATAGATAGGTAAAGATAAAGATAGATAGAGATAGATAGATAAAGATAGATGGATATAGATAAAGATAGATGGATAAAGATAGATAGATAAAGAT
>JAWZYT010003401.1:15000-37500 GCA_034508575.1 Petrolisthes manimaculis
ATGTATCCACCCCTATATTTCACCTATGTATCCTCTATGTATCATGTATCCACCTATATGCATCATCCATGTATCCGCCTATGTATCCACCCCTACATATTTCACCTATGTATCCTCTATGTATCATGTATCCTATCCTCTATGTATCATGTATCCACCTATATGTATCATCCATGTATCCGCCTATGTATCCACCCCTACATATTTCACCTATGTATCCTCTATGTATCATGTATCCTATCCTCTATGTATCATGTATCCACCTATATGCATCATCCATGTATCCACCCCTACATATTTCACCTATGTATCCTCTATGTATCATGTATTCACCTATATGTATCATCCATGTTTCCACCTATGTATCCACCCCTACATATTTCACCTATGTATCCTCTATGTATCATGTATCCACCTATATGTATCATCCATGTATCCGCCTATGTATCCACCCCCACATATTTCACCTATGTATCCACTATGTATCATGTATCCACCTATATGTATCCACTATATATATATATATATATATATATATATATATATATATATATATATATATATATATATATATATATATATATATATATATATATATATATATATATATATATATGTTTATTGTTTATTTCTGTGTGTGTTTCTTTTAAATACACACATACATACAAACATAAGCACACATACATACAAACATACATACATACATACATACATACACACATACATACATACATACAAACACACACACACATATATATATATATATATATATATATATATATATATATATATATATATATATATATATATATATATATATATATATATATATATATATATATATATATATATATTTCAAATACATACACACACACACACATCTCTCTCTCTCTCTCTCTCTCTCTCTCTCTCTCTCTCTCTCCTCAATATTAATAATAAAAATATATTAACACACACACATATCCATACATATATATTTATCTATTTATTATTATTATTTTTTTTTTCGTCGTTGTCGCCGCCACCACCACCGCCGCCGTCGCCCCGCCGCCATCGCGGGGCGGCGGCGGGGCAGCAGGGCGGCGGGGCCTGGCAGCGGGGCAGCGGGGCGTCAGAGGGGCAGCGGGGTGGGGCAGCGGGGTGGCAAAGCAGCGAGGCAGCAGGGCGGCGGCGGGGCAGCGGGGCGGCAGCGGGGCGACGACAGGGCGGCGGGGCAGCAGCAGGAAGAAAGCGGGGCGGGGCAGCGGGGCAGGGCAGCAGGGCGGGGCAGCTGGGAGGGGCGGCGGGGCAGCAGGGTAGCGGGGCGGCAGTGGGTCAGCGGGGTGGCGGGGCAGTGGGTTGGCAGGGTGGCGGGGCGGGGCGGCGGGGCAGCGGGGCGGCGGGGCAGCAGGGCGACAGCCGGGCGGGGAAGTGGGGCGGCAGCGGGGCGGGGCAGCGGGGCAGGGCAGTGGGGCGGGGCAGCAGGGCGGGCCGGCGGGGCAGCGGGGTAGCAGGGCGGTGGGGCAGCAGGTTAGGTTAGGTTGGGTTAGGTTAGGTTAGGTTAGGGAAGCGGGGCGGCGGCGGGGCAGCGGGGCGACAGTGGGGCAGCAGAATGGCGGGGCAGTGGGGCAGCGGGGCAGCAGGGTGGCGGGGCATTAGGGTGGGGCAGCGAGGCGGCTGGGCAGCGGGTCGGGGCAGCGAGGCGGCGGGGCGTCGGAACAGCGGGGCGGGGCAGCGGGGCGGGGCAGCAGGGCAGGGCAGTGGGGCGGGGCAGCGGGGCGGGGCAACGGGGCGGGGCGGCGGGGCGGCGAGGCAGCGGGGCGGCTGGGCAGTGGGGCGGCGGGGCAGCGGGGTGGCAGGGCGGCGGGGAAGCGGGGTGGGGCAGCGGGGTGGCAGGGCGGCGGGGCAGCGGGGCGGCGGGGCGGGGCGGCGGGGCAGCGGGGCGGGACAGCGGGGCGGCGGGGCAGTGGGGCGGCGGGGCAGCGGGGCGGGGCAGCGGGGCGGGGCAGTGGGGCGGCGGGGCAGCGGGGCGGCGGGGCAGCGAGGCAGCGGCGGGGCGGGGCAGCGGGGCGGCGGGGCGGCGGCGGGGCGGGGCAGCGGGGCAGGGCAGCGGGGTGGGGCGGCGGGGCAGCAGGGTATCGGGGCGGTGGGGCAGCAGGTTAGGGGTTAGGTTAGGTTAGGTTAGGTTAGGTTAGGGCAGCGGGGTGGTGGCGGGGCAGGTTAGGTTAGGTTAGGTTAGGTTAGGTTAGGTTAGGGCAGCGGGGCGGCGACGGGGCATGTTAGGTTAGGTTAGGTTAGGTTAGGTTGCGGCGGCGGGGCAGCGGGGCAGCAGTGGGGCAGCAGAATGGCGGGGCAGTGGGGCAGCAGGGCGGCGAGGCAGCGGGGCGGCGGGGCGGGGCAGCAAGGGGGCGGGGCGGCGGGGCAGTGGGGCAGCGGGGCAGCGGGGGTGCGGGGCAGCGGGGCGGCAGGGCAGCTGGGCAGGGTAGCAGGGCGGGGCAGCGGGGTGGGGTGGCGGGGCAGCAGGGTAGCGGGGCGGTGGGGCAGCAGGTTAGGTTAGGTTAGGTTAGGGGTTAGGTTAGGTTAGGTTAGGTTGGGTTAGGTTAGGTTAGGTTAGGTTAGGTTAGGTTAGGTTAGGTTGCGGCGGCGGGGTAGCGGGGCAGCAGTGGGGCAGCAGAATGGCGGGGCAGTGGGGCAGCAGGGCGGCGAGGCAGCGGGGCGGGGCAGCAGGGGGGCGGGGTGGCGGGGCAGTGGGGCGGCGGGGCAGCGGGGCGGGGCAGTGGGGCAGCGGGGCAGCGGGACAGCGGGGGCGCGGGGCAGCGGGGCGGCAGGGCAGCTGGGCAGGGTAGCAGGGCGGGGCAGCGGGGCGGGGCGGCGGGGCAGCAGGGTAGCGGGGCGGTGGGGCAGCAGGTTAGGTTCGGTTAGGTTAGGTTAGGTTGGGTTAGGTTAGGTTAGGTTAGGTTAGGGCAGCGGGGCGGCGGCGGGGCAGCAGGGCAGCGGGGCGACAGTGGGGCAGCAGAATGGCGGGGCAGTGGGGCAGCGGGGCAGCAGGGCGGCGGGGCAGCAGGGTGGGGCAGCGGGGCGGCTGGGCAGCGGGACGGGGCAGCGAGGTGGCGGGGCGTCGGAACAGCGGGGCGGGGCAGCGGGGCGGGGCAGCGGGGCAGCGGGACGGCGGGGCAGCGGGGTGGCAGCGGGGCGGGGCAATGGGGCGGGGCGGCGGGGCGGCGAGGCAGCGGGGCAGTGGGGCAGTGGGGCAGCGGGGCAGCGGGGGCGCAGGGCAGCGGGGCGGCAGGGCAGCTGGGCAGGGTAGCAGGGCGGGGCAGCGGGGCGGGGCGGCGGGGCAGCAGGGTAGCGGGGCGGTGGGGCAGCAGGTTAGGTTAGGTTAGGTTTGGGGTTAGGTTAGGTTAGGTTAGGTTGGGTTAGGTTAGGTTAGGTTAGGTTAGGTTAGGTTAGGTTAGGTTAGGTTAGGTTAGGTTGGGTTGGGTTGGGTTGGGTTGGGTTAGGTTAGGTTAGGTTAGGTTAGGTTGGGTTGGGTTGGGTTGGGTTGGGTTGGGTTGGGTTAGGTTAGGTTAGGTGTTAGGTTAGGTTAGGTTAGGTGATAGGTTAGGTTAGGTGTTAGGTTAGGTTAGGTTAGGTTAGGTTAGGTTAGGTTGGGTTGGGTTGGGTTGGGTTGGGTTAGGTTAGGTTAGGTTAGGTTAGGTTAGGTTAGGTTGGGTTGGGTTAGGTGTTAGGTTAGGTTAGGTTAGGTTAGGTTAGGTTAGGTGTTAGGTTAGGTTAGGTTGGGTTGGGTTGGGTTGGGTTAGGTTAGGTTAGGTGATAGGTTAGGTTAGGTGTTAGGTTAGGTTAGGTTAGGTTAGGTTAGGTGTTAGGTTAGGTTAGGTTAGGTGATAGGTTAGGTTAGGTGTTAGGTTAGGTTAGGTTAGGTTAGGTTAGGTGTTAGGTTAGGTTAGGTTAGGTTGGGTTGGGTTGGGTTGGGTTGGGTTAGGTTAGGTTAGGGGTTAGGTTAGGTTAGGTTAGGTTGGGTTAGGTTAGGTTAGGTGTTAGGTTAGGTTAGGTTAGGTTAGGTGTTAGGTTAGGTTAGGTTAGGTAATATTACTACTACTACTAATATTACTACTAATAATTATAATAGGAAGAGGTTAGGTTAAATAAGGCTTGGTTTGGTTAGGCTGTTGAGAAGAAGCCCCAAAATTATTGTATTTCGCCTCTAAATCCAAAATTTCGCCCCCCCCAAGCCCTTGTTTTACCCTCCCCCACCCCACCAACCACCCCGGCGGCTTACGACCTTATATATATTCGACAAAAATCGCCAACACCCCCGTTTTAGCCAATCACAACTCACCTTGGGGCTACAACACTTGGCTACAAAACATTGGTAACACTGCTTCTACCCTTCACACTTGGCTAGTGGTGGCTACAACACCATGGCAACACTGCATTTACACATTCGAGTCATTTTCAATTTTCATCTACTATATTGCACACCTTTATACTTCACTTTAATCTACACGATTTTTAATACTACTATTTCACTTTTATTACACATTATTCGTTTTCAAGGGCATTATTTTCATTTCATTTCATTGCAAATGTTTCTTTGTTTACATGTGTGTGTGAGAGAGAGAAAGAGAGAGAGAGTTGTAAGTATAGCCAGAACAAAAGCCTGAATTGGCAATACTACTACTACTACTACTACTACTACTACTACTAGTACTACTACTACTACTACTACTACTACTACTACTACTACTACTAATAATAATAATAATAATAATAATAATAATAATAATAATAATAATAATATATAATAATGAATAATTTCTAATCTATATATATAATAGCATGGTGTATGTAGACACGTTTTCTTTAGTGGTAGAAACGGGATAGAAAATTGGTTCAGTTCATCCCTATATAAGTCAGATTTCCCTGCCTGCCTGCCTACCTGTCTGTCTGTCTGCCTCCCTCCCTGCCTCCCTGCCTGTCTGTCTGTCTGCCTCCCTCCCTGCCTGCCTGCCTGCCTGCCTCCCTACCTACCTGTCTGTCTGCCTGCCTGCCTGCCTACCTGTCTGTCTGTCTGCCTCCCTCCCTGCCTCCCTGCCTACCTGCCTCCCTCCCTGCCTGCCTGCCTGCCTGCCTACCTGCCTCCCTCCCTGCCTGCCTGCCTGCCTACCTGCCTGCATACCTGCCTACCTGCCTGCCTGCCTCCCTCCCTGCCTGCCTGCCTGTCTGTCTGTCTACCTGCCTGCCTGCCTGCCTACCTGCCTACCTGCCTGCCTGCCTGCCTGCCTGCCTGCCTCCCTACCTACCTGCCTGCCTCCCTACCTGCCTGTCTGCCTGCCTGCCTGTTAAAACACGTTTTTTTGGCCCAAAAAGTCGATTTGTGCATGCATCTTCGATACCCGTTTATATCCCAAATTTAGCCTAAAAACACCGAAAAATCAAGTTTTTTGGGTCTCAGAAGCAATCCAAGTCCCAAAGCGGACTGTCTCTTATGTTGGGTATATTTAGTGCACTTTCACTCTAAACTAAGTTTAAAGGAACACGTGAATCCATAGTTTAGACCAAGGTATATACAGCTACGCCTGTATATACCTTGGTTAAGACTACATGAAAACATTCTCACTTGTCGGAGAGGAAGTGATGGAGTGAGTTCTCACGTGTGTCCCCAACAGGGAGCTCCGTGAGTCGTTCCTTAGCACCTTGGATGACGAGTTGTAAGCTATAATATAGTCTGTTTTACCCTACTATTGGTTATGTGTTAACACTGTGATAATATACTGCTGTATAGTACGTGAACACCTTGTATTACAAGTTATAGGCTAGTCTGTTTTACCCTACTATTGGTTGTGTTAACACTGTGATAATATACTGCTGTATAGTACGTGAACACCTTGTATTACAAGTTATAGGTTAGTCTGTTTTACCCTACTATTGGTTATGTGTTAACACTGGGATAGCAGTGCTGTATAGTACGAGAGGAACTGCGGCGGATGAATGTGTTGGTGTGAGTGTTTGGTAGAATGAATGGGAAATTAGGTATAGATTGCCGACACATACATCTGTGTTTACAGCAGAACTTTTTGCAATAAACAAAGCCATAGACTATGCAGTAAATTCTAGTCATAATTCAATTGCCCTTCAGGCAATTTTCTCGTGTCAAACTGTTTCTAATGAAATCCAGGGTCGCATCATTAATAAGTTGCATTTATACAACAAGTCCTTCCTCTGTTCTGGGTGTCCGGACACTGTCGTATTTATGGCAATGAACGGACAGATTTTTACTTGAAATTGGTGGTGAAGCTCGAGGGGACTTGGGACGTCCCTCGTGATCTACAGTCATGTCTATCTCTCGGAAGGAAATCAATTTATCTTCTGTGGCAAAGTCAGTGGACCAGACTTAATGGTAAAATTAACAAGAAAAAATTATGTACTGTATAAATTATATTATAAGGTTATATTATATTATATTATATTATAAGGTTCTTATAGAAGAAATAATCCATCTGGGCTTGGTGTTTCTATTCACTGATTAACTTATCAGTTAATTAAGTATACAATAATTTATAAAGCTATGTAAAAGAATATAAAAGCTTGAAAGAAAGCTATAGTAAGTGGTGGCACTGTGCTAAACGAGTTGTTATTTGGGCTCCAATGTTGTCTTTTGACTTATTTGCCCAAAGTGGCCTCCTCTGGGTATCTCTTGGGAACCTGTGCATTATTTTGCCCATTTCTGGTCGCGTTGAACAACCCTATGCTGTACAAAAAGGCATATTTTACTGTGGCTATAGGGAGACTGACGGAGATATTGGTGTTCAACATGGCACCTGTGTGTCACGTGACTCTCCTCAACCAATCAGCATCCAGCGTTAACAGCTCGACTGAAACCTGCCCGGCAGGGTTGCCATTCGTACGATAATTATCGTATTTGTACGATTATTTCACCCTTGGTACGATGTACGATAGGACTACTCATTATCGTACGTTTTGTAGGATAATTCTGTCTTTTCGTACGATAGTGTACGATAATTTTACTTATTCACTAGAAAAGAAAAAAAATATTTCATGATTAAACAAATTAGGAAAAAAATTATTTACATGATATAAGCAGGTGAGGGTAGGAGAGGAATAATTACAACCCAAGAGTGTCCTGTTCAGAACGTGGGAGTTGGATGTGTAGTCAGGCTATAAGGGTGTGTAGTCAGGCTATAAGCGAGTTTGTCGGTTAGTCAGTTATTCTCGGTGACGGTAGAGACTATAGACATATCAGTACGGCCTGTCGGCTGTCGCTTGTCCGTCTTGGTACACACAGACCGTACGGTTGTACAAAGTTTTCCCCATCCAAGGATATGCTTTCTCGCATGACAAGGAAAGATATATATAGTAATGTGTCAGATAATGATCATGATGAATAGAAGAATTTTTTGTGGGATTTAATAAAGTGTAGTCTGTAAATGGGGCACTATTAGCAACAGAATGTATGAAATCTACTGGATCATGCTGTAAAAACTTTAACCCAACAAATAATATGTATTCTCTCTTGGCAGCCAAGGAATTGTACAATAACACATCAGATTCTGACTCTAAATAAAGTGATAAGCAATAAAGTATATATTATTATGTTTAAAATATGAATGGTTATTTTTAATCACTGGTTCATACAAATATGCAAATTTTTCATTATTTTTTTTTTCGGTATTATTACAGAATAACTGGGTTTTGGCTAGGCTTGAGCAGTATTACGACATTAGGCTAGGTCCTGGAAATTTGCCCTTTTATAATATGATAGTTTACACTGGTTATACCCGGTAGTTTGCCCAGATTAGGTTCCGGTAGTCTGTTGTGGTCTAGGTTAGGTTAGGTCAGGTCAGGTAAGACTAGTTTCCAAATTATGTTTGTAAACGGGGCATTTCCGAGAGAAACACCATAGATGAAAAGTGTGTTAGAATGGTCCAAAATAGTGGATAATGATGATACTAATATAGACAATATAGTGAGCCCAGGTTTTCTGTAAATTTACTTTTTTTTTCATTTAATTCATTTGATGATCATTGAGGCCTACTATATATGTTATTTGGTATTGAGGTATGGTAGGCCTATGTGTTAAAATGTGAGCATTTTATTTATTTCCAATAAAACACTAATGTTTGAAAGACAATTTAGTTGAAAAATTTGCTCAATATTAATAAAATTTAGAAATGATGCATAAAGTGTAAGTTTTTTTTATCTCAAGGGATAGATATAAAATCTCAAAATGTAAGATAATTTGTACGATATTTCTTTAATAACTGTACCATTATTTTGTCAGGAAAACAATAATTTTGAGGTCCCTGTACGATAATTTTGTGATCAGAATCTGGCAACCCTGCTGCCCGGCCAAACTCTCTATATATATGGCTCTGACTGGGGTGGTCAGTACTATAGGTAGTGTCTGGTTGTAGTCTTGGGTGGTCTGAGATGGAGGTGTGATGACTGGTAGGTTGTTTATAAGTGGTGTCTGGGAGACTGGAGTAACAGTAGTCCATGGAGGTCTGAGATGGAGGTGTGATGACTGGTAGGTTGTTTATAAGTGGTGTCTGGGAGACTGGAGTAACAGTAGTCCTGGGAGGTCTGAGATGGAGGTGTGATGACTAGTAAGTTATTGGCACTGACTTGGCAGGCAGTAACACGGTATCAGGTCGAAAAGACAACCTACTCCACCAGCAACAAACGTAACGGCAGTCTTGACACAAATGGTGATATTGTCTGTGTCTTGTTGTTGTGTGTCAAAGTGTGGTGGAATCTTCCCTTCCTTCCTTGACACAGATAAATGTCTGTGTCTTTTTGCAGTGTTATTGTTGTAGTTCCCCAGAGTGTCTGGCCGAGCACTCCCGAGTTGGGTTGACCGAAGCCGCGCAGATTCTCGGACCCCCAAAAGAGAGCCAGGGAGATAGTGAGATCTGTTCGTCGAAGGCAACATAAGATGGGATAACTGACTCACGATAATGTACCCCGAACCAATGAACACATCAACAGTATACCCTCCCTTGTTGTGCCACCCAATCCGGCGATCTCGCCAGCTGCCCAGAAGGAATCAGAAATATAGTCATTTATTGTCAATATTTAACAATAAATATTGATCGTGTGAGGGCGATATTGATGGCATTGACACTACAAAATATTGACGGGTTTGGAAATATTTCTGATATTGATAATATATATTGACGGTGTGAGGCGATTATTGTCAATACTGATTCCAGTGTTAACGGTCAGTGTCACTCAGACTCAGTGACTGTCAGTCTAATGAGAGACAGACAGATTAGGCTAAGGTGTGGTAGAGGATGCCAAACTCCTTATTTCTGGATAAAACCAGTCCTTACCAGGGAAAGTTGATGGAGAGGTGGGACAGCAAGCACGAAGGAACCGGAGGGACAGTTGTAAAACTGAAAATGATTGGCTGGGGCCGAAGGGGCGCCAAAACCATTAAAATATTGCCCACATCACCGCAGGCAATAATTCCCTTACGAGGTGTTGCTTTGTGTGTGGTCTAATGTTCCCTTCTTCCTCCGAGTATGTATTAATCCCAGGACTGTCTTGTCATGTGCAAGGCTAAAGAAATAATTAATATTCACGTAACCCTGCTGGCCTTGTTACTAGATATGGTGATGGTGGTGGTGGCAGGCATGGTGAGTGACAAGGATATGGTGATGGTGATGGTGGCAGGCATGGTGAGTGACAAGGATATGGTGATGGTGATGGTGGCAGGCATGGTGAGTGACATGGATATGGTGATGGTGATGGTGGCAGGCATGGTGAGTGACAAGGATATGGTGATGGTGATGGTGGCAGGCATGGTGAGTGACAAGGATATGGTGATGGTGATGGTGGCAGGCATGGTGAGTGACAAGGATATGGTGATGGTGATGGTGGCAGGCATGGTGAGTGACAAGGATATGGTGATGGTGGTGGTGGCAGGCATGGTGAGTGACAAGGATATGGTGATGGTGATGGTGGCAGGCATGGTGTGTGACAAGGATATGGTGATGGTGGTGGTGGCAGGCATGGTGAGTGACAAGGATATGGTGATGGTGATGGTGGCAGGCATGGTTTTAGATTCAGGAATATAAGTATTTGTATTTGCATTGTTCTGGTAATCACCAATTAGTACTTTGTCATTTCTCCTTTCATATTAATAAAATCTTGCAGACGTCTAGGCATAGACCTCTAGCTAATTTTTCAAAATAGGATCTCTCCAGTCAGCAAGAAGGATACACATTATGGTTGTGGTATGTCTGACTGTCTGCCTGAATATATCTTTAATTGTCACTTTTCCTTTCCTTAGTGCCAAAATACGGGCCCTTTCCTCCTTGCTAGTTGTTGTAGCACCCATGGCAATGCACTAGGGTAAATCTAAAGGCCACCAGAATCACGGGGTAAAGATACAGTTTGAAAACAATCTGGGCACAAAAAAAAAAAAAATCAGTGGACTGATTCCACCCAGGCAGACGTAACTAGTAAATTATGAAATGTGTCAGCCAGTGGCCGGCAGCAATAGGTTGTTAGGATACAGCTCTCTGCCAGACTTATGGTGAAAAATAGGTTTAAAATATACTAAGGATGTCTGTATTATTAACTTCAGTTGTGACACATCTTCCCTTCAATGTCGGTGGCAGTTAGCATCTTTTTTTGCCGATACTGTACTGTAGATGTGCCGCATACACCATTTTGGTGAAGGAGATACGCTGGGTACTCCATTGTATGTGTAGGAGATGTGCCACATGCACTATTTTGACGTAGGAGATATGACTGCTGAAGTATGGAAGATATGACAGTATCCGGATTTTTGGAGCCAGGTTACAGGTAGATGTGGCTACGCCCCGTACCCAGCCACAGAGGGAGGGAGATGGGGGTAATTCCCAAATACTGCAGCTGTTATTTTACAAGTGAGGGTGTTTTGGGTTGTTCGGTGTCCTTATAGTTAGTGCCTGAAACATGATTTAGAAGAGTTAATATTCTCAGTCCCTCACCTGAAAGGATTCGATCTCCCGCCACCTCCCTGCCATTACCAATACCTAATAAGAGGAGCATTGTTATATAATCATCATCAATATCACTACCCCACATCCCTTTAGTCAAGGGGTGGAAGGGACTCTAGCACCAGTGTAGAACTCTGTACATGTATAGGGAAGGGATGCAGCTCCGAGGGAGTCATTGTTTGAGAGTGGGGTCCCAAACTCTCATTGGGTATACCAATGTCACTTATAAAGACATAAGTGACATTGGGGTATACAAGGCTGACTGTAGTTACTGCATCAGCAGCACCACGTACATGAATGGTGGGCGATGAGTACGGAATTTCCCTGCGCCAAAAGTATCATATATAAGTTATGTTATTGCAGTACTGTCACTTCCGATACCTTACAGGAGCATTGTTTTAATTATATACGTTACGTTATTGTGGTCCTGTCACAGCCAACACCTTAGGCTTAGAGGAACATTGTTATTTATACGTTACGTTACTCCAGTACTGTCACTGCCGATATATTATTGTTATAATTAATATATACGTCATGTTAATTTGGTATAGTTATTGCCGACACCCCAGAACTAAATAGAGAATTAATTATATCTACATGCAATATGGTGTTATTACAGTAAGAAGTTACTATTATATGTGATATAACTGAATGTGTGACGAACTTTATAGAATTAGTGTGCCTAACTATTATACAGTACTTTGTTTATAGTTATATCTATGGTTTTATCAAATGAAATAGATAGCACTTGTCATTTGCACCTCCTTGTCTAAATTATCCTTCTCTAAATTATTTAATATAGATAGGATACCCTGATCGCTGATCAAGACAAGATCCCTATTCTTAATTAGTCATATAATAATTTAGCACAATATTACAGAATTACGTGTAACTTTGGTAAATAGTATGTCAGTTGATAATTGAATGCGTTATTTAAATCCGTGCCGGTATATCTCAAGCCTAATGCGGTAAAACTTGACAAAGGTTAATGAACATACAATACTACCTACTGAATGAAAAAGATATAGCAGCAAATAAGTTTGTTATTTGTGTTTAACGCTTATCCACTACGTAATGGTCATTTAGGCGATATATTTATAGAATGATAAAGTGTGTGTCAGTCTGTGTGTGTTCTCCACCGCAGCAAATGCTCCTACAAGCACCAGACACCAGCCAACACCCAACAGTTTCCCCTTACCCCTTCTCCCTCCAGAGTCCCACCCAGACCATCCCCCTCTCCCACAGACTCCCTGTACCACTCCTACCTCTAAGCCTACCTCCATGTAACCTGTAAGGTTGTTGTCTATAAAGTTCAATGAATTCCCACCAAACTCCTTATTTGCCACCGTAGCAGTCATATTCATTCTATCATTTTTGGTTGAAAGTAAGTAGAACATGATAGGATCACACCAGGAGCATCCATAGCATGGCATAGCCAAGATCTAGAATACCAGGTCTGCTCATCAACTGTTATCCCACTGCGCATCTTCGTCGATTGGCCCCCAAACTGAGGCTTCCCAAGTCTGTCAAATATGGGACGGGATAGTAGTCTCTATGATCGGGGTACATACGGGTCAATATTAGCGGCCTCTCGCATTTCAGTGGCAAAATTGCCTTACTTTCTTGTCAAAAATCATGGCTTAGACTTTGAGTAGGTGAACCGTTTTTGTTTCTAAAATTTCTTCAAAAGCATAGGTATCGAAAGTTCTCAGTGGAAGTTTTCGAGAAATTGCAAATAGGACTAGAAATAGTTATATGAAACAGCACGTATATGGGAGAGTTCCTTCCCTCTGCCCGCGTATAGAAAATGGAAGTATTTTAATCCTTACCTGACTCACTTTATCAAATCCTTTAAACACCTCCACCCAAGGGTAACTGCCCCACATCTTCTTAGATAACACAATCCCAATACCATTCCTTCGCTTCTTACAGTACCATTATATAAGAATTATTTTACATTTTAAATCGTGTATAGATATACAGTACGAGTATATAATCTACATAATATATATATATATAACACTATATACAAGTATTAATATCATTACCACCAATCTATAAGAATTACTTTAACATTTTAAATAATCTATACATTTACGAGTACCGGTACAGTCTACATATATAAATAACACTATCTATAGGTAATAATATCATTACCAACAATCTATACTAATTACTTTAAGTTAATACTTAATCATGGATAGATATACGAGTACAGTCTACATGTATAAATAACACTATCTATAGTTATTAATAATATCATTACCAACAATTTATACTAATTACTTTAACATTTTACAGAACTTTCCACAGATTGCCACAAATACCGAGCCAAACGTGACAGAAAAGAACAACGTGGTTGGTTTAGGGACGTGGTTCATACTGTTCAAAATGAGCCTAATGAGAACCACATGAAATGTATTGAGAAGGTGACAGTGGGCCCTGAACATGACCGTCAGAAAGTGTTACTACATACATGGTGCCTTAAAACACAATATATAGCTTTATGTAATGTGTTAGGTGAAGGACTTAATATACACTTGACCTATAATATTGGGGTAAGTATTATTATATTTTTTATATGGTACTATATACAGCTTTATGTAATGTGTTAGGTGAAGGACTTAATATACATATTACATAATTATAATATTGGGATAAGTTTTAACTTATTCTTACTTTCTCTACTACTTATATAGTGTTCTTCCTTCCTAACTGAGGAAGCATTGGGATGTAGTGACCCCACAGCCTCCAACAGGGATTGGGGGGTTGAGATGTGTAGTGTGTGTGTGTGTGTGTGCGGGGGAGGGGGGGGGAGTTCAATGTTTGGGAAGGTGTGTGACGTGACGGCACCACACACTGTTTATTATACTATACTGTACATACTAATACTGTCTGTGTCTGTAATAACTCATCAATTCTACCTTCTACAGGTTCGTAATGTGTTCAGCTTGGGTCCACCTCCTGACCCTCGGGACCACACACTGTTTATTATACTAATACTGTCTGTGTCTGTAATAACTCATCACTTGTCATCTTCTACAGGTTGGTAATGTGTTCAGCTTGGGTCCACCTCCTGACCCTCAGCACCACACTCACAATCCTGCCCTCAGCAGCAGTCAAAAGAAAATAAACAAGTTGAAGGAGTCAACAGTTTCCAAGGCTCGTCAACAAACCCGGAAAAAGAACAGAGATAACAAAACAACAGATAAAACTTATCAAGATTAAAAGAAGATAATATTATGTTGTGTTGATTTGTACATGTAAAAGAATATAATTTATTTATTATTACCGTATGTTGTGTTGATGTGTACATGTAAAAGAATATATGTGTTGATTTGTACATGTAAAACAGCAGAGACAATAGAACAACAGACAAAAGTTATCAAAATTAAATTATTGATAGAATATGTGATGTTATGTAATGATGTGTATGTGTAAGGGTAATGTATGATGTGTGTATATGTGTAAGGGATATGTATGATGTTATGTAATGATGTATATGTGTAAGGTTATGTAATGATGTGTATGTGTATAATATGTGTAAGGGATATGTATGTATGATATGTAATGATGTATATGTGTAATGTTATGTAATGATGTGTGTGTAATGTTATGTAAGCCTGTAAGGTTATGTAATGCTGTATGTGTGTGTAAGGGATATGTATGATGTTATGTAATAATGTGTATGTGTAAGGTTATGTAATGATGTATGTGTGTGTTAGGGATATGTATGATGTTATGTAATGATGTGTATGTGTAAGGTTATGTAATGATGTATGTGTGTGTAAGGGATATGTATGATGTTATGTAATAATGTGTATGTGTAAGGTTATGTAATGATGTATGTGTGTGTTAGGGATATGTATGATGTTATGTAATGATGTGTATGTGTAAGGTTATGTAATGATGTATGTGTGTGTAAGGGATATGTATGATGTTATGTAATGATGTGTTTGTGTGTGTGTGTGTCATGAAAGAGGTGATTAGATGTAGAATTTATAATGCAATTGTTTGATTATTTACTGTGTATGTGTGAAGGACAAAAAAAGATACAATTATATGTACAGTCGTGGTCAATAATGATCATCCACATATGGGTAACTTTAACAATTTACTGTCTAATGTTTTCATGTTCACATATAATGTTATTGTTTTAAGTAGTGTGTAGCTGCTTGTAATAAATTAAACAATGGTATTTAATCTATTTATTGGAAAGTTTATCAGCTAAGGAACAGAGGGAAGCTGTCAAAATCTATATGGATGATTATTTTTGACCACGACTGTACAATATTAAGGAAAGAGTTTTATCATTTATTTTGTATAGTACAGTAGTATTTTGTATTTAATGATAATAATAACATTAATTATGTGAATCAATAATAATAATAACACTGCTTCAATAATAATAAAATTGAAAAAAATAGTAATACTGTAATAACAATATCAATACTGTTGTAACAGACACATGTACACTGACATACGTACACATGTATGTACACAATGCAAGGTGCCTACTTGGTTACTAACACCACCAACTACATAATACATACGTAACCAACACGTGTAAATAAAGGCTACTGGTTTTTGAGATAAATAAATAAACTATTATGTAGGATAATAATAACCATACTAATCCTGTATCTTTAGTTAAATTTAAATCTTAATTGTAATGCCAACCAATAAAGGGCAACTGTCACCTATCACGTGACAACGCCCCTGGCTGCCCAAGTGGCATAGAAGCACCTCAGATTGTAACCGCCATTCACGAAGTACAGACGTACTCTTACGAGGTCGCTATACCTGTAATTTTTGGTACTCACTCTAACAGTGAATTAAAATACAAAAGCCAATCCTGTCTTTGTGTTTCCCACTTTTAACACTAAGTATATCCACTGTTTATCTGTTATCAGATCTCACAATACCGAAGAACATTCTACTAGAACAACAAAGACTAACTCCCAACAACGTGAGTAATAGACAACATAAATATTTTTATGTGGTTAACGAAATCGATACACTGTGATACAATAATATTAATAATA
Organism: Petrolisthes manimaculis; assembly: GCA_034508575.1. Taxonomy (NCBI): domain Eukaryota; kingdom Metazoa; phylum Arthropoda; class Malacostraca; order Decapoda; family Porcellanidae; genus Petrolisthes; species Petrolisthes manimaculis. The sequence goes on from JAWZYT010003401.1 coordinate 31,034, forward strand.
ATTATAATAATATTAATGCTGTGATTCAATAATAATAATTACATTAATACTGTGATTCAATAATAATTACATTAATTCTGTGATTCAATAATAATAATTACATTAATACTGTGATTCAATAATAATAATTACATTAATACTGTGATTCAATAATAATAATTACATTAATACTGTGATTTTATAATAATAATAAAACTGTAATACAAATCTATATAATTATTTTTATTATTCTTTTATAAGTGTGAGCCAATATAACCTTTAAAGTGTTGATTGAATTAGGATACAGCTGTATACATAAATGTATTTAGATTAATGGTATTATATAATATTTTTAAAATTCTATTCTTTCATTCTCTCATTAATAGTAACAAGCATCATAAGATATTTCACTTTCTTTTTTCCTCATTTGTTACTTTCATCTAAATTTCTCTCTTACTTCCTTATTAGGCCATTTTCTAATCTGGTCCCTGTAGGCACCTGTCAACTTGCTGTGTCGGCTTGTTAATCCATTCACACACACACACACACACCAGAGTCCTGCTGCTTTGTTTGGTCAGGGTTTGGAATAATTAATAGTGGATGTCATTAATATGCTGGTGTTTGTAGAATGTGTGTTTATTTAATAATTATTATTGTATGTCCTAAAGTTATATAAACGGGATTAGTCTAGACTAAAGAGGGTATGACCATCACCTTATTAACTCAATATAATGTAATAACTATTACCATCTATTAATTCCTTTATTGACGTGTTTACTACTAGCAGATGAGATATGGTATCCAAAAATAAATCACACATTTTAACTTACAAACCAGTATATAATCCACACTACATAACACATATCATAATCATAATAGGTGGAAAAGTGATGCAAACAATTGAGCATAATATCACATGAAGTTTATTGACAGTCTTTGTCAATATTAATTAAAGAATAAATCATCCTGGGAATTACTCTCCATGTTGATAATTACAGGATGTACACATGTGTAGCTGTTATTAGTACACCAGTATAGGCTACTCATCTTTAAAGTCTCATTATAACACACCTACATTGTTGTAATAAGCATGGCTTCTTTTATCCTGGCCTTCAGATGTACACGAGTAAATCACTACAGTGGAGGAAACTATACATATGTTTTCATGGAACCCCAGACCAACACCAATAAACTCTAGTATTCTATTGGTGTTGCCTCAGAACTGACTCACCATTAGGCTATTATGGTTGTTAGGTTAAACCAATTTTAAAATATCTCCTACTATTGAATATATAAAAGTAAATGGTATTATATTGCATATTGTATATCACATACAAGTAATGAGGGAAGTGATGGTGGGTAGTGGACGTTCCAATATGTAAATTAATAATGGTCAATCATGTAATAACTTTGTATATTACAAACAGGTAATAATGAGGGAAGGAGGGAGGTAGCGGACGTTCCAATGTGTAAATTAGTCCTAACCAATCATGTAACTTTGTATATTACATACAGGTAATAATGAGGGAAGGGAGGGATGGTGGGTAGTGGACGTTCCAATGTGTAAATTGTCCTAGCCACTCATACAACTTTGTATATTACATACGGATACTGGAGGTAATAATGAGGGAAGGGAGGGATGGTGGGTAGTGGACTTTCCAATGTGTAAATTATTCCTGGCCAATCATACAACTTTGTATATTACATACAGGTAATGGAGGTAATAATGAGGGAGGGAGGGAGTGGGAAGGGACATAATATTATGGAGGTAGCTGACGTACTGGCGTCTCATGTAGAAATAAACGCCTTCACTAACACCAAATTATCAATATCCTATATTACCAAACATTAGTGGAAGGTGTCTTGTATACTGTGTCAAAGTACCATTACGATCAATTAACTGGTTTGAAAGATATTTGTGAAAACCGATGACTCACTGGAATGGATATTAGGCCCCAAGCCTATAATTATGTTACTCTCACTACGGTATAAACTATTTATAAATAACTATAATAGACTTACTATATGTTACTCTCACTACGGTATAAATTATTTATAAATAACTTTTAACTTTTCAATGTCAAGGTTATAGAAAGGAGTCTTATTTACTATACAGTACTAATCTTTCTCTTCAAGACTAACTAGGCTTATTTATAGTATGTTATTACTATTACTATAATGTACCTATTACCTTCTAAGCAATATAACCTTATATACATTCAAACGTTTGTAAGTTACAGATCTAGAATAAGGGTATTCTACATTTTGGTATATAAGTACTGAGATGTATATAATTTATTGTGTATTCTATCGTCAGTTGCATTACATTTGTCATAAAAATAAATTAGGGAACTTGTACATTTTCTTCACTATACAAATAATTAATGTAGTTAACACAATAAAAGCACACATACTCATAAAGACAATTAGGTTTGTTGTGTGATTTTCCTTTGTATTAAACTCCGACTGATTTTCATCCGGCCGTTGGAACAGGCCTGGCCGGATGAAACACACAGGCCGCTTCAAGCTTCGTCGGCCGGACAGACCGTGTGTAGGACCGGCTTTAAGTCCTTGAGTCCTTAAATACAAAGACTATAATTTTATTACAAAGACCTCAAGGTACTCTTAAATATCCGACTACAGATTTACGTTGTCATTCCAGTGGTCTGAAATGTACTGTTTGTATTTTCATGAGGCTGCCTTCGTGGCCTGTGTGTGTGTGTCTTGTTTGTCGGTCTGTGTGTGTATGGTCAGCTTTAACACCGTATTTGTGACACCTTGGTTCTTGTAAGGGTTTTAAAATAATAATTGTTTTCTTTCACCTTCTGCTCTATAACAACTTATAACAACGTTTTGTACAGACACACAGACCACAAGGAATATGGCCCTTAATTATGGGGCTAATACACTTTTGGTATGGAAATGGAAGTGCCTTGATTCCTTCAAAGTATGCCAGCAGGAAACAGATGCCCTCAATGGTACTAATATGTGGGGATCTGTTTCAAAGTATCGTTTGAAGGAATCAGAGACTATCCAATTTACCACCCACCAAAAGAATGTCTCCTTAATTAAGGTGGTACTATACTTATGGTACATTGGAGTGTCTTGATTCATCCAAAGTAGGCCAGGAAACAGGACTATATAGATGATGAGCAAACATCACAGTGTCCTGTTGCTTGAAATAGTTTGGAGGAATCAGCTGTTCCAGATTTACCAACACTGTAATATGGCCCTTATTAATCTCGTGTTCGCTGAGAGCATTGGAATGTTGTTGTTGTTGTTGTGGAGATTATACCTCCATGGGACCAATGTTATTATTATTATAGACATTGATGGACAAACAGAATAACACCAGCCGTCTGCTTGTGGAGTGAGGGACATTCTACAACACCTACTGAGAACACCGCCACTTCCCCTGCTAAGTGACAACTCAAGACACCGACACCAGCAGCTGATCCCGATACACCCAAGGTCAGTATATATTGACCTTGGATACACCTGTGTGTATTATAATAAAATCATAACTCACTACCAGTACTGTAACTGTTATAGGACTGAAGCTGGGAGGGAGAGGAAGGACACCACGATGATCACTGCTTCTACACACTTTCAAGATCACACACTCCCTTCTTGGAGAGAGAGAGAGAGAGAGAGAGAGTACACCAGAAAATAAGCGTCTGTAGACAGGTTATGTTTGCCAATGATGTCTCTGATTGGTCCAGTCAGAACATACAATTAGCGTGTCTATGATTAGTGAATACAAGTATTTATTTATTATATATATAATGTGTACCATATGTGATGTATGTGTTGGTGTTGATCTCGACCATGCACTCCACTCAACAAAACCAGACACCTCGACTCCTAACACTTCTCCCCACACTGACACACACCTTAATGGTCACTGGTCACTGGTCAGTCTAATTACTCTAATAAGAGAACGACAGACAGAATAGGCTGTGGGAATAGGATGTGGTAAAGGACACTAAACTCCTCATTTCTGGATAGAACCAGTTCTTACCACCTTGAAAAGGTGATAGGAAGGAGGGACAACAAGCACTAATGATATAGAAGGAATGGAGGGACTGTTGAAGAACTGAAAAGGATTGTCTGGGGCCGAAGGGGCGCCCAATCCCTTAAAGTATCACCGTCGGCATTAATTAACTTATGAGGTGTAGCTGTGTGTGGTGTAGTGTTCCCTTCCTTGTAGTAATCTCAGGACTTTATTGCCTTATGTAAGAATAAAGTAATAATATAATTATATTCACATAACTCTCAGTGACTTGTTACTATCATTGCCTCCACGTCATTGTTCCTCTTCACACAAAACTTAACCTCCGACCCATTTGTAATTGAACCACATAACTAAACCTACAGCTACAGTGGTGATGGTTGTAGGTATGGTGAGTGTCCAGGGTATAGTGGTGGTGGTTAGGTATGATGAGTGTCCAAGGTATGGTGGTGGTGGTGGTAGTGGTGGTGGTGGTGATAGTGGTACGAGGCCTGATCATGGTCTATGATCCTAGGCTGGTAAAAAGTAACCAATAGTGTTTTAGTATTATTATGACGTGTTAAATCCACAACCAATCAGCATGTTATAAAGTCTCTAGCCTCCACCCAGACCCTCTTACTTCCATCTCCTCTAGTTGCAAATGTTCTCTTTATTCTTACACACAGAATAAGTGTAATGATATCGATCTGTAAGTATAGTGTTGTAGTAACTATAGAGGTATATAGTAAATCAGTCACAACATAAAGTTGTGGGAGAAAGCTAAAATGGTTTATGAAAAATAATATGGCTAAATTCCTATACGTGAGGGAAGATCACCTCAAAATAGGCTACAATGTTTACGTTGATGGTTGGTAGAGTATAGTAGAGACTCTATATAGGGTCTCTAGAGTACTGTATAGTAAAGGCAGGAGATGCAGTGTGTATTTGTGGATCTAGAATAAATCTAGGGCAGGTCCCTGAGATGAGTTGTGGTATTGTACTGTACGAGAAAATGATTTGGAGTAACAGAGAAATATGTGAGGGTGATGTAGTCATGTAGGATATGTAACCTACAGTATGACAGTAATTATGTGTGTAGTAATAACAGTAGTGAAGTGTGTAGTATGTGAAGGTGAAGTAGGATATGTAACCTATGTATGAGAATAGTATAACAGTAGTGAGGTGTGTAGTAATAACAGTGAGGTACAATACGTAGTAATGACAACAGTAGTGAGATGAGTAGTAATAACTATAGTGAGTTGTGTAGTAATAATAACAGTGTGTTAGAACCAATATGATATGTAGTCCAAATAAAGTATAGGACAGGTTGATATTGTTGTTATAGTTATTGCTATTGTTGTTATTTTTATTGTAGATTCAGTAGACATGTGAAAATAGTTGAAGAATTTATCTTCATGAGCTTTCAGCTTTGAATATAATGTAACGAAGGGTTCTTGTACTAATATAGAGCTGGTTAGTGGGTACATCCACCATTTGTGCCGTCTTTTCTTTAATATCTTGTCCATTAAGTATACACAGACAACTCTCTGCTGTACATTCTCCATTAGTAACAGCACAAGCAGATGAACTAACTACCCTAAGGCCGGCCATACACTATCAGGTACACCTGACAGGTACGCCTGAACAGTTACGCCTGTCAGGTATACCTGATACCGGAGGAGCACACACACTGTTCATGCATACCTGTCAGGTTTGTCAGTTCGCCATGGATTCTCCAGAAGATGAGTTACACTTGCTCTCCTTATTGTCCGTGGTTTTTGTGAAATGTAAAAACAAACGGAAGAAACGCAAACAATGGTGTAAGGAATGGATGCAAAGAAGAAATAAATTTACCCATATCAATCTTCTTAATGAATTGAGACATGAACCATCTGATTATAACAATTTTCTGCGGATGAATGAATCAGTGTACAACGAGTTACTGTCACTTATATCTCCCGTGATTAAGAAGCAAGATACGCAAATGAGGAACTCAACTGTCCACTACAAAGGATTGTTAATAACTGAGACCTGTTCAGGTACACCTCATCAAACCGCCACACACACATCAGGTTTACTCGTCTGTCAGGCAGAACTGATTGAATTTTCATCAGTTGTCAGGTCGCCTGAAAGGCTAGTTTTTGCCGCCATACACTGTCAGGTATACCTGACAGGCGTAACTGTTCAGGCGTACCTGTCAGGTGTACCTGATAGTGTATGGCCGGCCTAACATGAAGCCTTCAAAGCTACCGCGCGGTAGTTTACCGCTTGTGTGAAAATAACGAGCGGCGACGTGAATATTTGACCGCGCGGAAAACATTGTTCGTGTGAAGCCAGCCGTAGTAAGTAGCAAGGTTAGTAGTACATTTCAAGGTTATATTATTATGGTACTGTTATTATCAACACCTAAGAGTAACATTGTTATTTATATGTTACATTATTATGGTACTGTTATTATCAACACCTAAGAGTAACATTGTTATTTATATGTTATATT
>JAWZYT010003402.1:0-25000 GCA_034508575.1 Petrolisthes manimaculis
TGTTGAACAACCCTTTGGTGCAAAAGAGAAACGTGGGACACGAACCTTTCTAAAATGACATTATCACATAAATTTAGTGTAATTATGTTCACCTTCAGACAGTAAAATTTTCGATAACCATCACTTCGGTTCTTATTATATCCATGACGTCAGAACTGTACCTTCACCCCGTCGCTGCAGGATTATAAAATATTTTATCTAATACATGTTATTAACAGTATATGGAAATTCAGATTTTTTAATACTTTATTCAGATCCGTGCAGAAAAATTAAAAGACCATCATTTGTTCATTAAAACAATATTTTTCGAATCCTTATCTTTTTCGTTATTAATTAAGGTACAAATTTAGAGTTAGTATGAAATATGCACTTAGCATATTGCGGAAAAAAGGCTGCAAGAAAGAAAACTTTAAATTAGGAAATGATGAACTTCTCAGGATACTTTAATGTCTCTTAGGGTTGTGTTCCGGTGAAGGAGATGGAGTGAGTGAAAGTTAGAGTGGGGGATGAAGTGAGAGTATGGAGTTAGTGGCAGATTAGTGAAATGAGAAAGGACGGTCGGTTGGGGTACAATAGGGAAGGGAGGGAGTCAGAGAAGGAGGTGAATGAAGGAATGAATGAATGTGAGGGAGGGGTAGGAAAGGGAGGGAGTCAGGGAAGGAGGGGAATGAAGGAATGAATGAATGTGAGGGAGGGGTAGGGAAGAAAGTGAAGTGAGTTAAGGGAATGAAGGAGATGAATGAATGTGAGGGAGGGGTAGGGAAGGAAGGAGAGAGAAGCAGAAAAAGAAGAAGCAAATGGTAACGATGGGAAGAGCAGATGAAGGAGAGTAGAAATGGGAAGAGCAGAGAGAGGAAGAGCAGAGATAGGAAGAGAGAGGAAGGAGAGAAGAGCAGCGGAAGGAGAGTTTATGTTAAAAGATGTGAGATTATAGAGAAGACAACTAGAATGAAAATTAAGAAGTATATGAGACATGATAGAATGTAATGAAGAGAGTAAAGGACTGAACTAGAGATATAAAGAGAAAGGTGGGGTGGGGAGGGAGGGAGGGAGGGTTGAGGAAGAGAGAAATGGAAAAAAAATAGTGAAGAGTGGGAGAGAGGGAGAGAAAAAGAAGAGGAAATTGTTAGACGACGAGAGAAAGGGAGAGTTATAAAGGGAAGGGTGGGAGAGGAAGAAAGAAGAGAGAGGAAAAGACTGAGAAAGATAGGCGGGGAGGGAGTAAGAGATAAAAGAAGAGATATTTGGAAAGGGAAGGGAGAGAGAGAAAAAAAAGTAGTAAAGAGTAAGAAGAAAGAGGAAGAGAGGTAGATGGAGGAAGAGAAGGAATGAGACAGGAACATAGATAGAGAAAGGGAGTAAAGATATGAAAGTGGGAGCGATAGAGAAGGGAGCTAGGAAAGGGGATAGGAGGGGGCAAGAATAAGAGAAGAAAGGAAGGGATGGAGGAGGCAAGGGAGGTGTAGGAATAAGATAAAGAAAGGGGAGGTGGAAGAGAAGGAATGTGGGGGTAAGGGGTAAGAGAGAAGGAAAGAGAGGTTGAGGAGGAGGAGGGAGGGGTATAGGAATAAAAGAGATGAAAGGAAGGGGTGGAGGAGGCGGGAGTGGAGAGGAGTAAGAGGCAAAGTCAAAGTCAAAGTCAAAATTGTTTATTCCATGAATCATGGTTATTCTTTGAGCATATATATTTTAAAATATTATTAAAAGGAAACAGATTTCTATTAGTGCAAAATCACCTAAAATAAAGTTAAGATGAAATGTCAAATGAATCAGTATATACAGTACAATTTCAAACAAGAAGAATCAATTGTTGGGTTTTAACAATATGTTTTTGAGGCTGGCTTTAAACATATGTAGACTTGTAGATATTACAGTGTGTTGTGGTAAATCATTCCACAACTTGGGTCCACACACTATAGCGGCCCTGGCTCCAGATTCAGTTCTAGTTCTTGGTAGAGAAGAGAGAAGAAAGAAGGGGGAAGGTGGGAGATAGGAAGAGTAAGAGAAGAAAGGAGGAGGGATGAGAAAGGGGTGTAGGAATAAGAGAGAAGGAAGGAGGAGGGTGAGGTGTAGGAATAAAAGAGAAGAAAGGAAAGAGTGGAGAAGTAGGAAGGGGAGTTGAATAAGAGAGAAGGAGGCAGAGGTGGGGTAAAGAAGGAAGGGAAAGTAAACGTTTGTGGAGTTGAGTAAGAGAGAAGGAGGCAGAGGTGGTAAAGAAGGAAGGGAAAGTAAACGTTTGTGGAGTTGAGTAAGAGAGAAGGAGGCAGAGGTGGTAAAGAAGGGAGGGAAAATAAACGCTTGTGTTCCACGGTGCCGGCGGATCCCTGAAGATTGTGTTAGTCTTCCATATGGGGATGAACGGATCGAAACGAAGCCGAAATGCATTGGTCGAGGATTTGGAGCGATTGTGGATGACAGTGGAGGGAAGATTCATTTGTTCCGGAGAGGGGGGAGAGGGAGAGGGGGGAGGGGGGAGGAGAAAGGTAGTGAGGGAGAGACATAGGGAAAAGGGGAACTAGGGTCACTCCGGGAAGGTATAGGTGAGGAGGGGAAAAATGTTACAGGGAGTTATGGGGATGGTAGAAAAGAAACGAGGAAGACATGAAAGAGAGTAGAAGGAGGAGGAGGAGGAGGAGGAGGAGGAGGAGGAGGAGGAGGAGGAGGAGGAGGAGGAGGAGGAGGAGGAGAAAGATTAGACGTGGATGTGGTACGAAGAGAGAGAGAGAGAGAGAGAGAGAGAGAGAGAGAGAGAGAGGGAGAGAGAGAGAAGAGCGAAAAGTTTGGAGTGGTAAATTGCGACTAGCGCTCACAGCATACAAAACAACACGCCTCCTGATTCTCTTTAAAATTGATCAAAAGAAACACGAACGAAAGGTTAAAGGTTTCCACCGTCTCACCTCCAGCTCCAATACATACTTTAAGGTGGTAATTCGTTTTTGGTACATTGGAGTGTCTTGATTCCTCCAAAGTATGCCAGGAAACAGGACCAGATGAACAAAAATAATAGTGTTCTGTTGCTTGGAATAGTTTGGAGGATTCAGTTGCTCCAGAATTAACAACATAAAACTTCGCCCTTAATTAAGGACCCTGTGATTGTGTATGAGACTTAGTGGCTTCTGATTACTTCTGACTGTGCCACGAAACACGCTCCTTCCCTATAGGTGGTGTTTCGCAGCAGTGTTTGAAGGACTAGCTAACCTCCAATTTTCTGACTACAGCACGGGGTCCCTTAAGTGAGTGTCTGCCTGCCTGCCTGCCTGCCTGGATGACCTGTGAACATTGCCTTGACGTCATCACCACTAATTATTCGTAACTATTAAAATCAAATGACCCCGTACGATGCGTGAAAGGCATTCCCGATACGACACTTTAGTTTAAGGGGGTTTGTGTCATGGGGGTCGGATGGGGATATTGATTCCTCCAAACTATGCCACAAGTCAGATCCCCCTGGTCTTATACTGAAGTGATCTGTTTTCTGCCAGAGTTTGGAGGAATTAGTCACTCTTCAATGGTGCCCTTTTAACCCTTATCGCGTGACGGGAAATGACTTGACGTTGTTTATGGGAGAAGTGTGAATGCTTGGTGCTCTGGTGTGCATGGGTCGATGGCTTGTGTTTTAGTGTGGACATTAATTTAATTTGTACCAAGTTTTATGTGTGTGTGTGTGTGCGTGAGTGAATGCATGCGTGAATTATGTGTCTATGTCTCTATGCCTGTGTGTGCTTGTGTGTGTGGTGTGGTGTGGTGTGGTTATTTGAGGTGAGGTGAGGTGAGGTGAGGTGTGGCATTTGGGAAGGGGAGCTACACAGTAAAACATTCAGGGAAAAACTAACTGGATAACAGGAGCAAAGAAACAACCGGCAGAAGGAACATGTACAATACCTTTTGGGGAAGAATTTTTTATATCCGATTTTATCAGAGACGCCAATGTGGTATATGACTTAAAAACAAAGAGGCAGCCTGTGTTTATTCTTGTCACATGATTATTTTAATAGCCTGCCATGTACCGATGACAAAATACCCACCCAAAAATAATTCCCAGTGGCTATCTTGAATTATTTATCAGAAGGACATCAAGTTTCTTATGTCCTGATAGTTTTCTCAGATACATAATGTCGTTTTATTTGCCCGTTTGACTCTTAAGGGACACTGTGATATAGTCAGAAAATTGAAAGGAAAATGAGTCCTTCAAATACTACCAGGAAACACCACCCATATGGAAGGAGCTTGTTTCGAGGCATAAACAGGAGGAATCAGAAGCCTCTAGTTCTCGTACAAGATCACAGGGTCCTTTAGTGAGTTCATCAGGGTTTATGCATAGTGGTCGGCAAGGTAACCACGGTGTTGGTAGTGGTGGTGGCGCTGGATTTGATGGTGATCATTTGAATCTGCGACTTCTACTTCACATACAAATTTCGTGCGAGAATATTGTTTCTACATATTTGCGCACCGACGTTTTTTTTTGTTTTGTTTTTTTGACGGTAAATAAAGCAATCACCATCAGCGGCTTTGAGATGTTGAGACGCGAGAGAATGATTATGCTACCGTATCATCCCTTGTATATATTAGGCGAGATGATTGGTTTTGGCCCCACGTATATAGTCCGTATGAACATTCGCTACACCGGCCCATAAATGCCACGGGAGAGCTTTGCCCGGGCCTGCTGGAAATACCTTTAAAATCGTAGTATTACCGTGACCTCGTCTAGCCCCCTCGCCCACACGCCCTCCTACCCTTTTCTTCGCCCCAGGGAGAGAGGGGGAAAAATGCAGAGGAACACAGCGAGGGAAGGTACCTCGTTCGTTGGTTGGTTGGTTGGTTGGTCGTGGTGTAGGTGGTTGGTTGTGGTCGTGATGGTGGTAGTGTAGGTGGTTGTGGTCGTATAGGTGAAGATGTAGATGGTTGTTTTCGTGCCGGTGGTGGTGGTGATCGTGTAGGTGGTTGTGATGATGTAGGTGGTTGTGGTGGTGTCGGTGGTGGTGGTGATCGTGTAGGTGGTTGTGCTGGTGTAGATGGTTGGTTGTGGTGGTGTAGGTGGTGAAGGTGGTACTTAGGACTGCTGCAGTAGTAATTGGGGAAGAGCAGACTATAATAGCAAGGGCAGCATTTAGTTGACAGTGAAGGCAGGCAGGCTGGCTGGCTGGCATACCGTGAGGGAAATTCCGCTACATTGTAAAATTTCCCTAAATTATGATGCCAAATCCGTGCGATCCTCAATGAAGGGGCTGGAATGGAGGGGGAGCTTTGAGTGCGTAACCAGAGGGGGCTGTGTTATAATTCCAGGAGGTGGTCTGGAGGTGGGCACAAGATTACAGTACAGTGCTAGAAACAGTACTAGGGATAGAAGAGGATTACGAAGTGGTGATATAAGAGCGAGATTTCTTTTATTTCTTATTATTATTATTATTATTATTTTGGGGGGAGGGTGTAGCTGGTGTAAGAATAAATGTCAGGGAAATGAAACGAGGGGTTAGGAGATGTGTACGGACTGGTTATGATGCATGGTGATAGATAGGTACAGTGCATGGTGATAATAAGATGGTGTTTGTTCACTGTTCGGTATAGTGATGACAGAGACAGACAGACAGACAGACAGACAAACACACACAGACATACATACATATATACATACATACATACAAGCAAGGCAGGGAAGGGTGGAGTTGTGTATGCACCTTAAATCTTGGAATAAAAAGAATATTAACTGCCCCGGACTGTTTATAAATAGCCTCGTGGGAAGGGGGAGCGAGGCAGGTATAAAAGGAGGCAGGAGGAACAGAGAAGGAAGAAGAAACAGGGAGGGAAAAACCAGGAAGAGAAGGGGCCGAGAGAGGGAGGGTTGAAAAGAATGAAGAACTGAAGGAAATGAGAGAGGAAAGCAAAGGAAGAAGCTCATGAAAAAAGGATGAGGAAAGGAAGAGTAAGGAATGGGGGAATGTGAGGAACGATAGGTAGGAGGTAAGGTACAGAGGTAGAAAGGGAGGAAAGAGAGGAAAGGAAGAGGGGAGAAGAGGAAGTAAGGAAGAGAAAGACAAATTAAAGTGGTAAATAATAAAAAAAATGGAGAGAGAGAGAGAGAGAGAGAGAGCAGGGGATTAAAGGGAGAGGACGAGAGAGGAAGGGAAGAGAGGCAGTGAGCGGTGACACTATTCATCTTAATGCTCCTGAATTGTGTATCCGACATGAGGGAAAAAGTCTGCAGTGCTGGCTTTTGTTTTTGGGCCAGCGTCTTGTTTGTGTCTGCGGCAGTACGTCACTCCTACACACATAAATCACCAACAGAAGAGTCACTGAGTTGCCGGAGCTTAACGTGTGTGTTTAGTGTGTGTGTGTGTTTTGGTAAATGTGTATTAGTATGCTGCTTCTCTTCACTTCTGATATCTCGCAAAGTCTATAACAAACTATTCTAGGAAATCTGTATGAAAAATATATGAAACAAATATTTGTAGATTTTGACACAGCTCACATAACTAAAATAAAATAATATATTTAGATTATGCAAGTATGATTTCCTAACAATTTCTGATATATATATATATATATATATATATATATATATATATATATATATATATATATATATATATATATATATATATATATATATATATATATATTAGTCTGAGCGTGCATATGCATGTATATTTGTCACTGCAACTGTTACCATATCTAAATATTTGCAGTTAAAACAAAGTAATGGGTTGGTATGGAAGTGAGTGTATCACCATGACGAGGGAGTCGACGCCTGCTGCTGTTTGTCTGTTTATTTGTCTAATCTTTTTAGGTCCATGTACACTGAATGAACTGACTGGCAGAATTGGTTGGCAAACTGTCTGACGTTACGGCTAACAGGTGGACTGATTGACTGGCTGGCTATCTGACCGGGTGGCTGCCTGGTTGGCTTGATAATTGGATGGAAGGATGGACAGACTCATAAATGAAGAGATAGGTGTTTTGGGTGGGTAAACTATCAACTCGATGAATGAGTAGATGGAAGAGTAAAAGATTGATTAAAATTTGATGAATAGATTGTTGTAAGGCTTCACATCTGGCTGACACCAAAAAGCGACTGACAAAAATTATTTAAAGAATGGTAGACTGACTAACTGACTGGATGGGGTAATGAATGGCTGACTAAGCTGGCTGGATGTATGTCTGAAATGTTGAATGTCAGGATAAAGAGTTTAATATAATACCTAACTCAAAAGACTTCATGAACAGCTCAAATGAATAGCCAGCTGTCTTAACTGCCTTGATGAAAGTTTGCAAAATGTTGGCTGACAGAACTGCCTGAGCACATGGCTGGCTGACTGGCTGGCTGGTTGGCTGACTGGCTTGTTGGCTGGATGGATGGATGGATAGATGGATGAATGGATGGATGGCTGGCTGCTTTGCTGTGAGGAGGGGTGATTGGCCAAGTTCATTAATTCCCCTCTTTATGACTTTAGGGTCCGCCTGACCTGGTATGACACACGACTATCTTGTTATCACCTGAGTGCCCTTCTTTGACCTGGTGTGTCCTGTGTACTCTTCTATTACCTGATGTGACCTGAGTTTCCTTCTATGACCCAATGTACCCGAGTATCTGGCTTGTAATAATGCGACATGACCCCATCACCTGACATGACCCTATCACCTGACATGACCCCATCACCAGACATGACCTCAGAGAACAATAATGACCCACAGTTAATAGCCTTTTGACAGATATTTCTATTTTTCGAGTTTGTAGTTAATAATAAAAATGATGTGATGAAACCAAGAGGACTGAACAGTGAAGTGAATAATCCTAGTGACCTCCCATGAAGCTCAAATGACCTATAATCTGTGTTAGATGACCTTCTATGATGATTCTGAGTCTATGATGAAAGGTAAATAATTGTGATTTTAATAATTAAGATAACACACGTCTAGTTTAAACCAAACAAACCTAACCAAACCAAACTAAACCAAACCACAAACATTTCAATGGAAGTGAACAAGTCATAATTGGAAGAATGAAAAGTATTGTCCCAACTAACTAACTAACTAACTAACTAACTGGCAGACCCACTCACCTCGTACATTGTTACTGTCCAGTTGATTACTTGCTAGTTTTTAACGGGATGGTGTATAGGAGTTTGTATATAATTGACTGCACTATGATCCATCACTTCACTGATTTGCCAGCTGAGTGATTCTGTTCATTCTGGTTAATTGAGTGGTTGTGATTAGTGTGTGTGGTTGTGATGAGGACGAGTGGCTGTGTGGCATACGAGTGCTTGTAATTAAAAACAGAGCTTATAATTATGACGAGCGAATGTCTACGTATCTATATTTTGTTTATTGTGTCGAGTGAGATAGAACTGGTTGTACTGAAAGCGAGTTGATGATACATGAATATATCGACTGCCTAGAAAATAAGTTACATATCAATACGGTATATAAACGTTTTCAGCAAATAAAGACGTTGTGGAAGTATAAGAACGTTTCTATAGCGTTCACTTAATTAACATTGCATACTAATTTCCCGTTATAAAGATCTCTATCGCTAAATTCTCAAGTAAAGAACATAAATAGGATAGGTGATGCCTGGCTGATTCCTAACTCTACCCACTGGCATCCCTGGTGCTATAGATTTTTGTGGACCACTCGACTCCCCCATGTTTACCTTCGCTCTAGTTCACCTGTTCCCTCTAGCTCTCTCCCTCACTCTCGTCTGTCTTCCTTCACCAGTCTTTTCTTTACCATTTTTATTTCTTATTTCGTCCGTGTCTTTCATTTTCACGTGTCCCTCCTTCTTCATTTGTCTCACACGTGTATCAACCAGCCCTCTCGTCTTTCATCTGTCCTTGTTTTGATCAGTTCTATTTCATCTGTCCCCTGTCCCTCTTTTTATTATTATATATATATACATGCATATATATATATATATATATATATATATATATATATATATATATATATATATATATATATATATATATATATATATATATATATATATATATATATATATATATATAATATATGCGTGCACACGTAAATGAACTGGGAGAGTACTCAGCTACACATAATATACTGCAGTAGTACTCATATTTTTAGCATGAAGACATCAACCTCCACAAGCTTACCAGTGAGTTGATCTTTTCTTCTGCTTCTAAGGTCATAAAACCACTCATATTAATTTAGAGAACGATTTTGCTGAAATCACCGTGCTGGGTGCCCTTACTGACAGGGGTGGAACCATTATGTGCTCTAGGATGCTAATTTTGTACCATAACCGTGTGTCACTCCTTCACTGTATGCCAGAGATGATAGCCTCACTTAACATCCCACTGCTGCCACCAATGGATCGGATCCCCATCAGACGTAATTAACATGGTGTGTACAGCGCTCGAATCTTTCCCTAAATGGCGGTGCTTCTCCTCGTATCGTACGTTGTTGCGTGATGTCGTGGAGCTGAAAGAATTCTCCAGTTACCCAGCAGGCCAGTTACTTCACATTATATTTCCTCACGGTCATTGTTAAACATGCACACACACCCTCACATTCTGGCCTGCCTTTCTCTTTATCTATATTGCGGTAAGTATTTTTCTCTTATGTACCAGTAGGCATTGTGAGACTAAAAAGGATGTTAGATGATCTATTAGCATGAGTATTGGTCCATGGAAAATGTCAAACAACACAAAGACAACAAGAGTGTATTAGCTTTGAATTATATTTGTACTTATGTGAGATTATTACACACACACACACACACACACACACACACACACACACACACACACAAACACAAACACACAAACACACTTATCGCCTTGTTTGTCCTGCCCTTCGCTCCTCTGTTGTGTGTGACGGTGTACTGGTTCGATTATCCTGCTAACTTGACTTGACTTGACTTGACTTGACTTGACTTGACTTAGCTGACCGTCTATCCGTCCGAGTGTTGCCCTGGACTGACTGACTGACTCCCTGATTGCCAGACCGGACCCAATTATTCCCAAGTCATTCATGGTGCAGGGACACGCTCTCCATTTTCTCTCCTCAGTGCGAAGAATAACGAACAGAAGTCAAGTGTTTTTTTTTTTACTAACTTTGCTGAATTTGCATGTACAGTTGCCTCCAAAATTTTCGAGACACTACCAACTAGACTCTAGCAGGTACTAAGTGTCTCGTAATTTTTGGAGGCAACTGTACCTTAATACAAATTCGTATTTATTACTTAACATGTTATGACTATCATATCTTATCCAACATAGTCTGACGTAACCAATCTTTTCCTAGCCCAACTTAAGCTTATTTGACTAAACCTAACCCTTATTATTAACCAACCTAAGCTAAATTTAACAAATCTAAATTATCGCCTCTTTTATATACTTCTTTCTCTTTGTTCTATTAATCATATTTCACTTTCATTTGGGGTCGATGTTAATTTTTTTTCATTATTATAATATTTTTTTTATTGACCCTGCATTGACTCGGTAAGGAAAATAGACAGTTGCAATAGATACAATTCCCTGTACCGTGAGACTCTTTGGAGACAATGGCCATGAGTGTTTGTCTCTCACATTTACTGACGGGTCCCTCTGATTGGCTGCACGTTGTTGTCCTTCTCATCCCTTTCCCTGATTAATCCGTATGGCACGTGGGCCACCATCGCACACCTTCCATCTTCTAATTAGGTCCTGTCTGATTGTCTGTCCACCCTAATGATACTCAGAGACCTTGATTTGTTTAAAGTAATTGTCCATTTAAGTACGGGAAAATTTGGCAACTAACCATCTGCTATTCATTCAAACGAAGGACTACGCCTAATCCAATATAAAATAGAGGAAAACAAAGATCTAACCCACGAATACTCATATCATCAACTAAAAACCAAAATGGCCAACCCATTCGACGGAATGCAAACACCAATTCACCACCATACCTTTCCGAATGTCTGGGTCAACCCGACTGCCACCCACACCACTCCACTGACCGACCGAGAAACTGACAGATGTATGTGGCGAACGAGAGAGGGAGAGAGGGAACCGCAGCAATGTCCAGTCCAGTGGCCCAAGTAAAATGTATTGCCTCAGATAAGGTTCGGGAAATTTGTGTATTGAACGCGTTTTGGGCAAAGTGTGAGTGCGTGTGGGGACGGAGAGAAGTGAAGGAGGTTTTGGGCAAAGTGTGAGTGCGTGTGGGGACGGAGAGAAGTGAAGGAGGTTTGGGAAGGCTTGTCTGGAGGGGGTCTTTGTGGGTCAAAAGGGATTGCCGTGTGGAGTGGGGCTGGTGCTTTTATTTTTCAGGTTAAGGCTGATAGTGTTGGAAAAAGTGCAATATGTGTGTTTGAAAGTGCTTGCTAGTGCTGACATCAAAATCTGGAGAAGTTGAAATGTAGGGTAAGTGTCAGAGTGGATCACAAAGTACGTGGGGGTCATGACTGAGAAATGGCAAGGTAGTTGTAAATTGCACGGATAACTGCAAAAATTTAAGCAAAAGCCCACATTGATCAAAAAATGTTTTATTCCAACAGTTTGGGTGATCACTATCATCCTCTTCCTTCTTTAGTGACGTACAAATAAAACCTTTTGTCTACCTATGTGGGAATTTGATTAAGATAATCGTGGTCACCCAAGTGTGACATCTCCAGTATAACTGCAAGATATTAATCAGGACTTTGGAACTCCCTAAATCTTTATTTTACAGATGGGGACATGAAGCGGGTTTATGCTTTTAGTTCTGGGTTTGCCTGATTCTGAAGAAAAGAAAGGGTTGTGTTGGGAGTGAGCCTGAGAGTTCAAAGTGGCGTCTGGGTGAGAGGAATTGGGGTTGCAGTTAGGATGAGACTGCAGGATGTATTGCAACATAGAGGGAAGGAGGGAGGAAGGGTGGGTCTGCTGAATGGGTTGGAGGCTTGGGGGAGATTGCAGGATTCATTGCAATATGGAGAGAGAGGAATGGGGTGGGTGGAGGTCAAGGGGGGGGTTAGCAGGATGTATTGCAGGGGGAGGTCAGAGTCGGGTAGTGGTGTTGTAATGGCTGGTAGTTCTTGCATCAGGACAATATATTACCAGAGAGGAATTACACAAGGAGAGTTATTGTGAGAGCTGAATCGTGTGTGTTTGTGTGTGTGTGTTTGTGTGTGTGGTTGTGTGTGTGGTTGTGTGTGTGTGTGTTTATGTGTGTGTGTGTGTGAGAGAGAGAGAGAGAGAGAGAGAGGCCGTCCCTGGTTACTTCCATTTGATTTCCAAGTTTGTTTGCTTCCTGGCTTTGTACTGAAGTCTAGTTACTCATCAGTAGACATAATTATGTGTTACGATCCGGGAGAGAGAGAGAGAGAGAGAGAGAGAGAGAGAGAGAGAGAGAGAGAAAGAGAAAGACAGACATACAGACAGACAGACAGACAGACAGACAGACAGACAGAATGAAAGTGAAAAAAAGAGAGACAAAGACAGAGACTGAAAGAATGAGAAGAAAAGATCTTAAAGAGCATAAAAATTAATGGTAGAAAAGGAACGAAAGAGAGAGAGAGAGAGTAAAGAAAACATAGAAAAAGAAAGAAGACAAAGAATAAGAAAGAAGACCAAGAATAAGAAAGTAAAGGAGAGAGGTCTGAGCCACCACACCAACACACCACACCTCTCAAGGGTTTGCAGTAGACCAACCTGGTAAGAGTTTTTGTTCCGGGTCTTGTGTGAAGAAGGAGGAGGGGAGGGGGCGTGGCAGGCATGGAGGTAAAGGAAGAGACAGATCTAGGGGTCGGTGGAGGAAGCAAACAGGCAGACAGGCAGAAAGGTAGGCAGGCAGGCAGGCAGGCAGGCAGGCAAACAAGGAGAGGAGAGGAGAAAAATGTGAAACCGAAGAGTGGGCAGAGAAGGAGAAACGATGGGGATGTAAAAGAGTTTGGGAAGAAATGCATGACTTCAGGTGCATATGGAAGAGAGTTTAAGGCAGGTTAGGGGAGGAAGGGACAGACAGAATGGAGTAGATAGGAAGGGTATGAGACAGAGTTGATGAGGCAGGGTGTGAGACAGGATTGATGAGGCAGGGTGTGAGACAGGGTAGATGAAGCAGTGTGTGAAATAGACAGAGTAGGGGGCAGAGTAGAAGAGATATACCGTACAGGGTGTAATGGCAGACAGAGGAGGCAGGCAGGGAGGGAGGGAAGTGGGAAGATCCAGAGAGAGTTAGGATGCGAGGCAGGCTTAGAGCGGGGGCGTATCAAAGCAGGCCAGGCAGGTCACGACGCCAAGGATTAATGAGAGGCTGGAGGAGGTAAAAAGGGATGAATGCCACCACCTCCCCTATTCCCACGACACCACACCGACGCATAGACACACACCACGGATACACAAGGAAGAACTGGAGGCAAGGAGAAGATGGAGAGAAGGAGAAGATGGAGAGAAGGAGAAGATGGAGAGAAGGAGGAGATGGAGAGAAGGAGGAGATGGAGAGAAGATGGAGATGGAGAGAAAGAGGAGATGGAGAGAAGGATAAAATGGAGAGAAGGAGGAGATGGAGAGAAGGATAAAATGGAGAGAAGGAGGAGATGGAGAGAAGGAGAAGATGGAGAGAAGGAGAAGATGGAGAGAAAAAGAAGATGGAGAGAAGGAGAAGATGGAGAGAAGGAATAAAGCTTTGGAGGAAGGAGGAGAGTACGGAATAACAATGACAAGTAAGGAAGATACAAGAGATGAGTTAAAGTAATGTAGAGGGGAAGGGAATATGATAAAGGAACGTATGAGGTGGAAAGACAAGAAGACGAAGGAATTTGTGGAATATATTATTTATCAGGTGAAGTAAAGAAGAGATTTAAACTGACAATTTGAGGAGATGAATTCATTGAGAACTGTTTGAAAGATGTATGTAGGTAATTCGGGAATGAGAGGAAAATTGATAATGAATGGAAGGAATTAATGAACTTTTAGATATGGAAGGAGGAGATGGAAGCGTACTATGGGTTTCAGAAGATATGAAATAAGAGAGAGAGAGAGAGAGAGAGAGAGAGAGAGAGAAAGGTAAAATAAGAATATGAGAAACAAGAACATGAAGGAAATCCCTTCAAAAGCTCCGGCTCTTAATCATTCAATTGAAATAATAAAATATCCATATTGTAAAGGTCTCAAAAATATTAATTATGTTTTATCTGGATTTTCGTATTCATATGGTTATATTGAAATTTTGAAAATGAACACTTTTTATTGAGGGTGAACCCCTCGGATAAATGATTCAATGTCGGTAAAAGAAAATGGATGGGAGGAAGAGAGTGAGTGAGTGAGTGAGTCAGTCAGTGAGTCAGTTGAACCATTTTAAGAAGTTGTCGCCCCAAGAACAATAATTACGATAAGACCTAGAGCTCTCGGCTTAGGCCGGAGCTAAAAACAAGTATTGGCGTAAAAGTAGAGAGAGAGTGATATTGTGAGTGTGAGAGTGTAATATGAGAGACTGGCAGTGAGAGGAGTGTGAGATATAACTAATGAAGGAAATGTGAGGTGAAGTATCTAGTTACTGGAAGAGAGTGAAGTGGAAGGAGCTTAATGAGTGAGAGTTGAGTGGGGAGGGAGTAGCAAGGAGAGGAGGTGGAGGGTCGTGACAATTGTAATGTGGTGGCGGGGCGGAAAGAGATAGAATAAACAGGTACAGTACGAGAGAGAGAGAGAGAGAGAGAGAGAGAGAGAGAGAGAGAGAGAGAGAGAGAGAGAGAGAGAGAGAGAGAGAGAGAGAGAGAGAGAGAGAGTGAGAGGAAGCATCGTAGACATTACTTTTTATATACCTTTAGTGACTATTAAGAAATGCATGCTGATCCTGAAATAATAGATAGACAGTGCTAGAACAAAATACGTTTATTAGACACTAATTTGTGGAAGGAAAAAACAAGAGAGAGATGACAGACAGACAGACAGACAGACAGACAAGCAAACATTATTCATTATCTTCAAACATGTTCTAGAGTTAATAGGTTCATTTGGTTAGGTATAGTATTATGTGTACAGAGTTAACAGAACGCCCCCAAATGTTTGTACCAGATTATAAGGTTGTTAAGTGATGGATACACAGGAGAAACTTGTTCGGGTAGCTTGCGAGTGTTAGTATTGTGTGCGTGAATGTATTATGCTCTCCACAGATTACCGACACGTGAAGTAAATCCTCCAGAAAAAGCGAGCAATGTGTTAGAAGAACGTTATTTAAATGTGTATATGAATTATATGTTTGTTGCTTTGCGTGTGTAGCGTTTGTTGCAAGAAGGAGGAGGAGGAAAAGGAGGAGAAGAAGTGGAGGCAGGAGGGGCAACAAGAGGAGGTGCCTGAGGGTACCAGGTCTCACAAGGACTAAAAGTGTAAAGAAAGTTGTGTTGAATACCATCCGTGGCAGGGACTGGAGAAGGCTTTGTTTATTCTCGAGGCTCTGGTGTTGCCAGTGGAGATTCTAGGATCTGTTACTTACTACAGATGATAGTCATAAGATTGTGTTCTTGAGGCTATTGTGTGTGTGTGTGTATGTGTGTGTGTGTGTGATGCAGCTTGTGGGTGGTGGTGGAGTGGTTGTGATGTAATAATGGTAGTGTTGGTGTTAACATATAGTATACGTAATACTGAAAGTCATAGTGGAAGTAGAATATAGCCAGGAGGTGATAATGACTGTGTGGGCGACTGTACTATAACGTGATAATGTTGACGGTGGTGAAGGGGCTATAAACCTGATGAGGAAGAGAGACGACAAACCTTGGCATAGGAAACGAGGAATTAAAGCCTTGCAGGCACGAGTAGATTAGTAGGAGGAGCAGAACTCAGTACAGGGGAGAGTAGTTTGTGAGTTATAAAACTTAGAAGCGCCTTAGACGTAGTAAAGTCGATATTGAGACCTACAGTAGTGGGGTAGGTCTGGTAAGGGGATGGGGGAAGGAGTGAAGGTTCTACATTATGCAGACATGATCTCGCGTCCCAGCACATGCAGCCGTGGGCAAACTTTCAGCCTTAATAGATAGTTTAATGTGGACATAATGTATAATAAGCCGGGAATTATGCAACACATCACCCGATGATTTGATTACTTACTATAAATAGGAGAGGGACCGACATTCAGAAGTCTAAATGCGAAACATAAAAATGTGAAATAAATCCTGGCGCCCCAGACTCGTTTTTCCGTCAACTATCTGATTATTATACGGTGTTACTGACGATCTGCCTTTATATTGTGTGCTGTGAAGGGGTGAAGAAGCCTATTAGAACCGGGGGCAGGCTATTCCGTGGTGTACTGTAGTCATAACTGTTTTAATATAGTGGTTATGGGGCGGCAGGTTTGATATATTTATTCCGCCATCGTTATGTGAGTTGGGTGGTGGGCCCGGGTAAAGAGATCATACTGGGGTAATACCACGCCTCCATCATCAGCGGGGTGGAAGGCAGAGTTTTATTAAAAGGAGGGAAAGCTGGTTATCGTACGTTTATGACCGGGTTCCCTTGATATAAATAATGCAAAGGGTTGGATGGTGAGGAGGATGAAAAGGTGGAGAACATAGTAGCAATTTTGTGAGGTCCTCAGTGATACCATGAGGAGCCTGGTAGCACTGGGATATAAACCCTTGGACAACGCAGATATCCAGACGATATTGTGAAGTTTCCATCAACCCTAATATTAGTCAAGTTATCAAAATCATAAGTTAGTGTTTATTGTTGTCGAAAATAATTATTATCCACACTGTTGTCCAAGAAGCAAGAAAGCCACCGGACCACAACTCTTGATGGTATTATATACTGTTGGTAAATTTGAAGGCTCCTTGATCTTACAAATTGCAATAATGAACAGTTTCATTATAGGTAGCCAGTTTTGTGGAATATTTTGAAGGACTTAACAGCATTATATGTTGTTAACGATATTGAGTATTAACGCCTTAAAAATCTTATAATGTCGGTCAATGAGAGGCTACCGCATCCTCTAAACAATGTTACCAAACACGCGACGAAGAGTGTTTATGAACTCTTTTGTAGCACTAAATTTATAGAGAAAACAGGTGTTTCCTATTTGCCGACAACATGCCAAGGCCCTCAACACACTCACACTGTATTACTATCAACCCTTCAACAACAACCCTCCGCCCTTAACCCGGGATATGGAGAAATTTCATGAGATGACCTTCTGTAATAGAGAGGGTTTGTCCAGCGTTGATAATTAAAAGGCTGACTATTTCTCCCAGCACTGCCGTGACATAATCCAAGCAAAACATTTATCCTAGCAAAACATTTATCCTAGCAAAACATTTATCCTAGCAAAACATTTATCCAAGCAAAACATTTATCCCAGCAAAACATTTATCCAAGCAAAACATTTATCCTAGCAAAACATTTATCCTAGCAAAACATTTATTCTAGCAAAACATTTATCCAAGCAAAACATTTATCCCAGCAAAACATTTATCCCAGCAAAACATTTATCCCAGCAAAACATTTATCCAAGCAAAACATTTATCCCAGCAAAACATTTATCCAAGCAAAACATTTATTCTAGCAAAACATTTATCCAAGCAAAACATTTATCCCAGCAAAACATTTATCCAAGCAAAACATTTATCCTAGCAAAACATTTATCTCATCATTTTAACCATAGCTCTGGCCAGGAAAGGGTACATGAAGTTACAATAGAAGGAATACCAATACAAAAGTCTTACAGCCAATATTGAGAAGTATCATGGCCAAAGTTGCTACACAGTAAATAAAGATGAATGTTTTCCCCACTCAGATATCCCACCCGTAGCCAGGGAATGCAATTAACCCGTAAAAAAGAGGCCAGGCAAGGAATTTCATAGGAAAGGGGGAAACATTTATCAGTCTACCACTATAGAGTCAGACCAACACACAACACTATATATGATCAACTGTTTCTTGAATTCCTTTTTTAATTTGTCACAGAACTGCCACCTGTTTTTCTGATAGCTAATTCCAGGCGTTGTTTGTCATTTTCGTATATGAAGGAATTGCCACAGCCTCTCTTAATTAACTAAGAAAACATTTGATTCTCCAACCGTGTCTATTATGATAAGATTGATACTCATACATATCTTTTAATGGATGAAAATTTAATATGCCTGCTTTCTTCCCACGCCTATAATATAATATATTTTAAAGGAGAAATGCGATGCTCCCTGCTGGGTTGTTTAGAGGTTTAATACATATGTTAGTGTCGGAGGAAGGCAATGGATGTGCCCCTCGACTCACAAGCAGAGCGTGTTTATAGCCCACCACTATTCTCCACTTTTGTCCCCCCCACGCACCATGAGTTATCGTGAAGGTAACAAAATCCATCCATGCTTGCTTGCTGGCTTGCTTGGTTGGTTGCCTCGCCGCCCCTACCGACACGCTAATACAAAGCTCAAGCACGTGTTTGTTTCTCACGACACTCGACAGGTGTAATTTTGTACCATAGGGTCGATACATAATAATACACGTCTTCATACGAGTACAAGTCTGAGTATAAATGCAGTCATACATACAGTACATGCAGCTTGGTTCATTACACACACACACACACACACACACACACACACACACACACACACACACACACACACACACTCAAATCTACTTGTTATACACATTCATCCACGCTGATCCCTCACCTGTCAAAAACACCCAACAAACAACACACGTGACACACATAATCCCCCTCCTCACCCACACCTACACCACCCACACCACAAGCTCATGAACACACACACACACACACACACACACACACACACACACACACAACAACAACAAACCACACCAACACCCACGCCACAAGCTCACGAACTCACACACACACACACACACACACACACACACACACACACACACACACACACCACACTTACTGTCTAAACTCTGTCTAGGAGGTGTGGGGTTATGGGGGGTTGTGGGGGGGGTTGAGGTTTGGGGGTTGGGGGTGAGGTGTGGAAATCCAAGATGGCCGCCAAAACTTGCACTGATACAATATCCTCTCCTTGGTTTCTCATCAGGGCTGTTCCATCTCTCTCCACCTCCCTCCACCTCCCTCCACCTCTCACAGCCTCCACCTCTCCACCCTCACAGCCTCCACCTCTCCACCCTCACAGCCTCCACCTCTCCACCCTCACAGCCTCCACCTCTCCACCCTCACAGCCTCCACCTCTCCACCCTCACAGCCTCCACATTCCCACTCTCATAATCTCCACCTCTCATAAACTCCAACTCTCCTAATCTCCACCTTTCCACCCTCATAATCACCACCTTTCCACCCTCATAATATCCACCTCCTCCCCCTCTCCCTGCACCTCCTCCCATTACCATTCCTTTTACCTAGATCTCACCTCAACCTCACCTCATTCTCATTTCAACCTCACCTCAACCTCACCTCATTCTCACTTCAACATCACCTCATTCTCACCTTATTCTCACCTCAGCCTTCCCCCTCATTGTTCCTTTAGAGATAATGTACCCGTATAGAGTTCTGTACTCTGCCACTAATCAAAATGAATGGGTCTACTGTATGCCTAATATTCTCCCTTATTTGCATCACCCCTCATCTCCACTACCCACTCCTACTCCACCACCACTCCTACTCCACCACCACTCCTAACTAAACCCACTCAAGTCCCCACCATTCACTCCTACTCCACCACCACTCCTAACTAAACTCACTCTATATAGTCCCCACCATTACCTCCTACTCCACCACTCCATCAAATAAATATACACCTCCAGATGTACCATTCCTCCCTCTATCTCCACCTCCATCAAAATCCCCACCCCACTTATATACCTTACTCCACTCCCAACAACACCCATTCTCAACTATCCTTTCTTCTCCTCAACTACTTGCACCTCCACCTCCTCTTTAATCCCTAACACCACTCTTACCTCCAGCCTTCAACCCCATATCACCAGAATTTTCTTTTGACAAGGGCGAGAGACAGTGGCAGAAGTGTGGATGTTGGTAATGGTGGTGGTGGTGATGGAGGTAGTGGTAATACATGGTGTTGATAGTACTAATGGTGTTGGTTGATAGTACTAATGGTGTTGACAGTGGTAATGGTGTTTGATAGTGGTATTGGTGTTGACAGTGATGGTCATGGGGACATTTAATGATGGTGGTTGTGACCGTGAACCTGGTGACAGTACCTGGTGTCGAAAGTACTAAAGGTGTTGACAGTAATGGTGTTGACAGTACTAATGGTGCATATTGACAGTGGTAATGATGTTGACAGTGGGTATTGGTGTTGACAGTGATGGTGGTGGGGACAATAATAATGGTGGAAGTGACCGTGAACCTGGTTGGTGGTGACTTGTCGAACTAAACACTCAGCTAAATTACCCCTCTGTGTTCACGTGTGCCTTGATTATAATATACCTCCCACACCCCACACCAGTCCACCACCACACACACACACGAAGCAAGGGGTGACGAGGCATAAAGGGGAAGGTGGTGACGTGACGGTATAGGTGGGGAGAATGGGGAAGGGAAGCTAATGATGATAATAATGAAGGAGAGGTGGAGAAAGAGGAGGAGAAGGATGATGATGATGATGATGATGAGGAGGAGGAGGAGGAGGAGGAGGAAGAAGAAGAGGGGGAGGAGGAGGAGGAGGAGAAAGAGAAGGGGAAAGATAAATTATGTGGAATTGATCAAAACAATGTGATGATGAAGAATAAGAATAGATAGAGGAGGAAGAAGAAGGACTGCAAGACTGTTCAAAAGGATTACAAAGAACTTTCAAACAATAGCAAATTTAGTGTTACCCATAATCAAGATATGTTAAGGAAAGTGCAGTTATGGAAAAACGAAGAGGAGGAGGAGGAGGAGGAGAAGGAGGAGGAGAAGGAGGAGGAGAAGGAGGAGAAGGAGAAAGAGGAGGAGGAGGAGGAGAAAGATAAGTAGTAGGAGAAGGAGGAGAAGGAGAAAGAGGAGGAGGAGGAGAAGGGGAAAGAGGAGGAGGAGGAGGAGGAAGAGGAGGAGGAGGAGAAAAAGATGACAAAAAGGAAGATAAGAAGGGAGGGTGAAGGGTCTCTGGATTACAGTTCCAGCTTGAATATAATGCCTGGATGCGTGTTCCAGACTAAAAGGCTACTGATAGCTGGAACAATTCGTGCGTCTTCTCATTTCGTGAACAGTTAGTAACATGAAGGCCAGCCACATCAAGGTCTCTCAGTTTTTACCCCAATCCAACATTTCTATAAACGTCTGGGTAAGCAAATCTCTATCATCAACATACTTGTGTCAGTGTTGGGTTTGCTTTAAGTTTTCCTACGGTTTTAGCTATGTCATTGTATTTTTAGCGTTAAAAACCAACTCTGCTATACATTACACGTCCAAGATGTTTCTGTTGTATGAATCCTGCCTGACCTTGAACTGTGCATTTTTATATAGAGTCATGAAGTGTATGAATCGACCTCACGTCTCCAGAATGAACAGAGACCGCGTTGGTGTTTAATACTCACGATAAATCTCCAAAGTCGATACAGTGAAGGTTAACTGCTATTAGTCTGAGCTGGCCACCAGGGAACAGGAGTCACGCAAGGAACAAGTCTGTGATATCGGCTCAGGACGACATTTATTATCAACCAGAAGCAATCAGACGGCAGGACAACACAATTCTCGATTTAGTTCTATGGTTACACTACGTTATGTGCGGGTTACTGTGAAAAGATTACTTACTTGTGTTAGATTGAATGAATGGCTTTGTTGGGGGAGGGGGGGTTTGTATTCGTGTGTGCTTGATGTTGGGGGAGGGGGGGGTTGTATTCGTGTGTGCTTGATGTTGGGGGAGGAGGGGGGGTTTGTATTCGTGTGTGATTGATGTTGGGGGAGGAGGGGGGGGGTTTGCATTCGTGTGTGTTTGGATCTATGCCTTTCTCTTTAAGTGTGGGCTTGTGCGTGTTCTTGAGGTCATGCTTGAGAGTGCAATTTCTACATGCAATACAGATGATACGTTGGCAAGTGTAAAAATATAACTCATACGCAGTCAACTGTGAAAATAACTCAAAAGAACATTCTGATCCTTGGTTAATGATAAGGCTTTCTTTACCTTGTCCCTCGTCACCTTGGCTTGAATCACCACCTTCTTCACCAACTCCACTTTCACCTTCATGTTCCATTATCATACGCGACATTATCTTCACATTATTTTTTGCACTCTAATCTTTGTTTCTTATTTTATTTTTTCAACAGCCATTTAATTATTTTCTATCTAATATATATCTATTTTTATGTTTTTGTATTTTTGTTTTTATTCATTCACTCACTCAAACACACACACCATCACCACCATCACGTCACTATCATCCTCATTGCTTTTTTTTTTTTCAACAGCCATTTAAATTTTCTATCTAATATTTAATTTATTTTTATGTTTTTTGTATTTTTGTTTTTATCCGTTCACTCACACACACACACCATCACCACCATCACGTCACTATCATCCTCATCGCTTTTTTTTTTCAACAGCCATTTAATTTTCTCTTATATTTATTTATTTTTACGTTTTTATATTTTTTGTTTTTATCCATTCACACACACACACACACACACACCATCACCACCATAACGTCACTATCATCCTCATTGCTTTTTTTTTCAACAGCCATTTAATTTTCTATCTAATGTATATTTATTTTTATGTTTTTGTATTATTTGTTTTTATCCATTCACACACACACACACACCATCACCACCATCACGTCACTATCATCCTCATCGCTTGTGCTCTCATCTCTCACACCATCACTCTTCTCATCATGAGCGTCGGGTACTTGATATTATATTATACAGTATCTCCTTCTCCTTGTCTCCATGTCAGGGCCCTCTGCTTCACTTCACTCTTACTCCTCCCTTCATTCACTCTACAACACATCACCTCTATACACTCGTTCCTTCCTCAATACATAGATCTATTCCTTATACCCTTGCCCCACCCTCATCTCTACGCCCCCACCCTCACCCCTTAACTCCCACCTTCACCCCTAATCCCCACCCTCTCCCCTTAACTCCCCACCTTCACCCCTAATCCCCACCTTCACCCATACCTCCCAATATCACCCCTAGCCGCCACACCACCATCACTCCAAGCCCTCCTCTCCCTCTTCCTTTGTGCTCCTGCCATCCCTCTAGCTCTCTGTACCTCTCCCTCTATCCCTTAGCATCCATATTCCTACTGTCATCTGTCACCTTCATCACAGTGGGCAAACCATCCTTCTCCTTCTCCTTCTCCTCCTCTTCCTCCTTCTCCTACACCTCCCCATTCACACTTTCCTTCCCTTCCCTTCCTCCTCCTCTTCCTCCTCCTCCTACTCCTCCCCATTCTCACTTTCCTTTCCTTTCCTTCCTCCTCCTCCTGCTTCTCCTTCCCCTCCTCTTCTTCTCCTCCCCCTTCTCCTCCCCCTTCTCCTCCTCCTCCTCCTCTCCCTTTCCCTCATTCTCCCCATACTCCCTCTCTCCATCCCCTCTCTCCTTTACTGGATTTATTGTTTTCTCATCATCCTACTTATTCTACCATCTCTCTTGTCGACGAACTGGAGGGCGACTGAATCTTCCAAATAATATCAAGAAATAAAAAAAATACTTTCTATTTTTTTTTTTTTACATTAGACTTTTTATGCCCCTAATTCCTATTGCTATGTGTTCCTCTCCTCTTCCTCTTACCAGCCATCTCTCCTCTTCCTCTTACCAGCGACCTCTCCTCTTCTTTCCCTTCCCTCACTTAGCCACTGTCCATTATTTTTCTTCACTTTCGTCGTTCCTCCTCTCGTCTGACTTTCAATATCCTTTATTTTTCGTTCGGTTGTATTAATTGATCTTTGACTTTCCACTCGCTTTCATTTCCACTCATCTGTCACCACGTATAGTTCCACCTTCCTTTCCTTGTTTCTTCCTACCTAGCGTTCACATACCTCCTCTCTCTCTCTCTCTCTCTCTCTCTCTCTCTCTCTCTCTCTCTCTCTGCCTTAGACACTCGTATTTTAACACTCCCTTTCCTATTTATCTCCTGTTCGCCACCATCTTTTCTCTAAATTTATCCCTCACATATATATCCTCCCCTTTCTCTCTTCTTTGCTTCCCCATCCCTTCCTACTTATTATTCACTCAGTTTCTTCCAAGCTCTCTTCTGGTTCCCTTTTCTACCTCACTTTAATATACCTCCTCTTTCTTTTTTTTCCTCCCTCCCTCCCTCCCTCACTTCCGTCTCCATTACTCTCGCCTCCTCGTCTATTTTCCCTTAAAAATATATGGCAAGAAAATAAGGAATATTGCAGGGACAACGGGGGAAGCAAAGGGAAGGTTGGTGAGGACAGTGGAGTACAACAATGCATAGGAAAATGGAAATTGGGAAATGTATAGTAGAAGAAGAGGGAAAATATAGGGAATAACAGATAGGCAAAATAAGAGAAGGGGCAGGAAAAGGGGAAGGTATCAAATAGGGAAAGGAAAAGAAAGGGGAAGGAAAGGGGAATTTATAAAAGATAAGAAGAGACACCTTGGACATGCTGAAATATCACGATGAATGAGAGGTAAAGGAAAGGTTGGGACACGATATATAGGTGAATGGAAGGCAGGGAATGAAGGAAAGGAGAGGGAGATGGAAAGGAAATGGTGAAATACGAAGAGGAAACACAAGGGAATGCACACAGATGGTAGCAGCAGAAAGGAGAAATGTGTGGGGAAGGCAAAATAAGGTACTATTTTTTAAGGAAAGGGAGACGGAATATAAAAATTAAGAGAGACATGGAGGAAAGAGACAAGGTTGAGAAAGGTCGACAAGGTAGGGAATGGAAGAGATGGGAAATATAGATAAAAGGGGGGAGGGGGAAATTAATGAATGGAAGACAAAGTAAGGATATAAAGAAAAAGTAGGGGAAGGTGAACAGATAAAATAGGGGAAAGAAGAGAAGGTAGGGAAAGGCAGAGAATGTGAGAGAAGGCAAAGAAGGTAGGGGAGGGTGAGCAGAGATGGTAGGGGAGGGTGAGCAGAGAAGGTAGGGGAGGGTGAGCAGAGAAGGTAGGGGAGGGTGAGCAGAGAGGG
>JAWZYT010003402.1:27500-31623 GCA_034508575.1 Petrolisthes manimaculis
TCCCCACTCTCCTTCCCCATTCTCCTTCGCCTCCTCTTCACTCTATTTCTCCCCCTCCCTCCTCTCCTTATTTTCCTCCTTCTCACACTCCTCCTCCTCCCCACTCTTTGCCTCCTCCCGTCTCTCCTTCTCCTCTTCCTCACTCTCTTTCTGTTATTTACTCTCTTTTCTTTTCTTCTCCCTTTTCTCTTCCTTTTCCTCTGTTCTAATACTAATTTCCTTCGGGTTTCTCCTTCCTCTCTCCTCCGATTTTCTTTCCTCTTCCTTCTTCCTTTCATTCTCAATCCTTTCCTTCATCTCTTCCGTCTGTTTCCTCCTCGCTCTTTCCATCCGTTCCTTCCTCTCTGTCCTTTTTATCCATTCCCTTATTCCCTGTCCTTTCTCCCACTCCTTTCTTCCCTGCTCTTTCCCTCTTCTCTACTCCTTTCTTTCCTACTCTTTCCCTCCTCTTTACTCCTGTCTTCCCTGCTCTTTCCCTCCTCTTTACTCCTTTCCTCGCTTGCTTTCCTGCGCTCTCAATTCCCCCCTTTTCCTTCTCCTAAACCTTTCCATCCATTCTTCCTCTCTACTATACTTTTCCTCCCCTCCCATCCTCCTCCTAAAACCTTCTGCTTTCCTCCTCCTCCCTGTACTCCATCCTCTTCAAGGCTGCCCTATCTCCTCCTCCTCACCTCCTCCTCCTCCTCCTCCTCCTCCTCCTCCTCCTCCTCCTCCTCTCTTCCCGTTATCTATTATTACCTTTTCTGATCTCCCATATCTCTGTCTCCTCTCTTCCTATCCTCCTCTATCCTGTCTTCCCCTCCCCTATATTCAATTCTTTATCGTTTCCTTTCCTATCCCTTTTCTCTCATTTCTCGGTATTTTCTGCTTTTTGATTCCGTGTTTCAGTCTCCCCCCTTTTTCCTTTATTTAGGTCACGAAAGAGGATACTAGTTTTTGTACAGACACCTCTACAGTGCAAGAAGGTCATAAAAAGGAGAGAAAGAGCCGAGGATGTGAGGTCATTCCATTGTTTAGCCCTTTCATTACTTCTCAAACTCAGGTTAGACAATGTAACACAAGATCTCTGAAACGACACGGATTATCTGGTACTGTATAATATTATATGGGTTAAGAATTGGCACAGAGTCGGGCACAATGTTTTAATTCTATGGAGCAAGCAAGAGTCTCGTATGTAATGTAAAGGTTGAAAACGGAGAGAGAATCAGCGTTGCGACCCAGAGAAAATGGATCAAGGGTAACAGATAATGAGGGACCATTAATGAGAGGAATAGCTTTCCTTTGAATGCCATGGAACAACCTTATGAGAGATAATTGTGTCATGCTCTCTCTCTCGTCTCTCTCTACTTCTTCTTCTCGTGATCCCCTATATTTCGTTCTCCCCTGCTACCATCCTCTTTTCATGTTCTCTCTTCTTCCTCTGTCCCCCTATCTCTTTCATCATTGCCTACAATTATAATTATCTTCTTCCATTCCCCATTCCCCTGTTTCATTCTCCCTTGCTGCTTTCCGCTTTCGTTTCGCTTCTCTGCTCCTTCACCCCGGCTTTCCTTCCCTGTCGTCCCTCTCCCCTTGACGCCTTGTTAGACTTCCTCCTCTCTCTTGTTTGAGTTGTTCTCTCTAGCTGACTTGACTATTCTCCGGCTCCTCTACCTCGCGTTACACCTGGCCTGATCCCAATGCCTCCCTGTTTTACCTCACTTGTCTTGACTATTTCTCGTCCCTCACACAGTTATTGTTGGTTTTGTTTTTGTTGTTCTACCAAGTGTTGTCTGAGTATAGCTGAGTTGTGATGGTATTTCAGTCTAGCTGGCAGGACACCTGATATTGTGTTGTTGTTGTTGTTGTTGTTGTTGTTGTTGTTGTTGTTGTTGTTGTTGCTGTTGTTGTTGTAATAGTTTATGTTGTTGCTGCTGCTGTATGAACGCTATTAATTTTAACTCTATTTCGGTATTAATATCGTGGCAATGTTTACCCGTGGTTTATTGTATATTTGCTGATTAATGTGAGTAAATTTTAAAATAAAATATTGACACATTGCATGATGCTGGCAGCACTTCTGAACGTAATAAATATTTCGTTTAACATTTACAGTGAAAAAAAGAAAGTATATTTTTTACTCTCTTTGAGGTTGTTTAATTTCTTTCTATATTTTTTCCCACACAACTCGAGTTTGAGAGTTTTTCTGTGTGTTTTTCTGTTTTCCCGTGTGTGTGAGTTTTGTGGAAGTCAGCTGGGCGCGGAGATTGTCTGAAGTTGTACGAGGAAGTAATCTCAGTCCTCGAACTTCTTTTTCACCACCTAATTTCTCCTACTCGCTTAGAATCCCCCTCCGGTAGACCAGTTTCTGTTATTCACTCTAAAATAGCTTATCTTCCCTCTCGTCAATTCTCTTCTCCACTCACATTCTTCCCTCTCGTTGGATTCTGTGTTTACATTATTGTACTTTCGATAAAAATTTAACACACTTACCTGTTAATTAATAAAGAGAATACAATATCAACACAATGTCTTAAATAAATGTGTTCCATGAATCAATACTCGCTGTTTGTCCCTTGTATAGCATTGGATACGGTAACTGTAGGTGCAGAAGGTGTGTGGGGACGAGATGTATGTATGTATGTATGTATGTACCCACCCAGCTGTATGTATGTCCCTCCAAAATTAACGTGTCTTAACTTCCCTCCACTCAACACCTCGGACAACTTCCCTCTCTCTCTCTCCCACACGTACACTATCTTGCCATCTCACCTAACTTCCCTCCACCTCCTCTCACCACCACCTAACTTCTCTTCAGCTCCTCTCTGTACCTAACATTTCTCCACTTTCTCTCTCCATCTAACTTCTCTTCAACCAATCTCTTTACACTTCCTCTCATCACCAAACTTTTCTTACCAACGAACAGTATATTTTCTCTTCACTTTATTGATTTACCTTCACAATCTCTTTGACTTATTTTCTTCCTTCCCTCACCCACCCACCCACCTCTCCAAACCCTAAACCTCTTTCCCCTCCCTAGAGTTACTTCTTTCTACTCCCATATCTTCCCTCCACACCCTCATACCTTCCCTCCACACCCTCATACCTTCCCTCCACACCCTCATACCCTCCCTCCACACCCTCATACCTTCCCTCCCTCCACCCACATACCATTTCTCCACCCTCATGTTTTTTCTCCACCCCCATAAGTGCTATCACCCAACTAATTTGATTCTAGGCCACGTAACCACCATCTACCCACATAATATTCTCCTTACCACCTATTTTCTTTACTCCACTTGAATACTAACTTGTCTAGACCACCTACATCTCGTCTCTCACCATCCATCCACCTTCTAATTACTTTCCTAACTAATCAGTCTTAGCCACATAATACCCCTCTCTTTCTTATTTATTATACAGTAACTTCCTTCTCTTCACTCATTTACCTTCCTTCCCATCCTCCTTTCCCATCTAACTTCACTACCTGTGCTACTTAACCTATTATCTTCGTCCCAACCTACCAACCTACCTACCTTCCATTCCTCCGTCTCCCCACACATAACTTCCCTCCTTCCGTCCATTAAATAACGTTCCCTCCATCCGCCTAACTTTGCTCCCTCTTCCACACCCGACCCGACCCGACCCTCCTCTAATTACTCCTTCACTCATCAGTCTGGCTGGTCCTCTATCCACCAAACCTACTACTGCCTTCTTCACCCACCCAACTTTGCTCCATCCATCACCCATTCATTCACTCACCCATCAGCCTACCCACTCAAACACCCACCCAACCATCCATCCCATAAGCACTCAGACACCCACGTATCCACCCACCCATCTACTTACTTACTAAACACTAAACCCTTTAAAATCGTCATTCACTCTCTTAACATTCACCTCTACAGCCCAAATTTACCTTCAGTTATCCCAACACTAGATAAATCCTTTAAAATTATCATCCACCCTCTTAACATTCACCTCTACAGCCCAAATCTACCTTAAGTTACCCCTACACTAACTAGACCCTTTAAAATGTCCTCCACTCTTCTCACCTGTACCCTTCACTGCCCTGGTTATCCTCTTCCTCCCAATATACCACCTTCTTTTAACCTTGGCTGGGCTGGGATGATAGGGAGCGACC
>JAWZYT010003403.1:0-17500 GCA_034508575.1 Petrolisthes manimaculis
CCTCTCCTTCCCCTCCCTACCTTTATAGTTGAAGAAACATTTGCAGGAAGGGTGTGGAAAGGTCAGCCGGGAGGTGGAATGGGAGAATGGAAGGAAAGACTGACTGACTGAGATGGAAGAGTTGAAGTAGCAGAAGGAGAGAAGTAGAGCGATTATAAGGGAGGAGGAGGAAGTGAGAAAGAGAAAGAGAGAGAGAATTAAGAGAGGGAGGAAGTGACAAGTTGAAGTAGCAGACGGAGAGAAGTGAGAGAGAGAGAGAGAATAAAGAGAAGAAGGAGGAAGTGACAGAGATAGAGAAGGAGGAGGAAGTGACAGAGAGAATAAAGAAAAGGAGGAAGAGGAGGAGGAGGCAAAATAAATACAAGACATTCAAACAGCACCAGCCAACCCATGAGAACAAGAAAACAAAGGAGGGACAAATAAGAAAAAAGGAGGTACAAATAAGAAAAAAGGAAAAGGAGGAATAAGTTAGGACAAAAATAGGGAGTAAAAGGAGGTCATTGATATATACAGCCTAGGGGGGATAATAATGATGATGGAAATAACAAGGGATATAGTACTGTATGTATGTCAATGAAGACGAGTGAGTGTGTGTCCAGAGATACAAAACAAAACAAAACAAAAACAAAACGAAGTATAATAAAAATAAACAAAATAAAGTTAAAATAAAATAAAAATATACACCTTGTAAGATTGACACCTGGAGACACAAGGGAGAGTGAGCTGTACAGACAAAAAGATAAAATAAAAATAAAAATAAAAAAAAGTTGAAAAGACCTTACTGTTGGCTAGGAATGGGAAAGATTGATGGTGGAGGATGAAAGAACTCCGCCCAGGAGGACCAAAAAAAAAAAAAACCTTAGCTGGAAGACGAGGGAGAATGTGATACTGTATATAGAAGAGATGGAACACTGAGCAACGTGGAAATAGACACAAAAAGAAAAGTGGGACGAGAAATGAAACACTGAGCAACGTGGAAATAGAAAAAAAGGGACAGCTGAAGAAGAATTATTATTATTGAGAGGGTGGAAAGGTATGTGCACCCCCAATCCTCTATATAGTACTGTACCCCATCACCCTTGGCAATATCCACCCCCACGCCCCACACACACACACTACTTCGAGAGAGAGAGAGAGAGAGAGAGAGAGAGAGAGAGAGAGAGAGAGAGAGAGAGAGAGAGAGAGAGAGAGAGAGAGAGAGAGAGTGTATGTAAGTGAGTGAGTGATTGAGTGAGTGAGTGAGTGAGTGAGTGTGAGTGAGTGAGTGAGTGAGTGTGTGTTCAATATTTAATAATTATGATGGTAGTCACTTGTAATCCTGAGAGGCAGTTAGTGGTTAGTGACAATGGTTCCTAAAACAGGACAGTTATTAAAACATTACCATAAAATGAGGTCCAATAAGCTTTAATTACATTTGCATACTTGTTTGGGGAGTACAATTATTTTTTCATATCTGGTGCGACGACTGACATTTATATTTCTATTATTCATTACGTTTTGGTTTAGTTTATTAAGGGGATGGTATAGTTCTGACATTTTTGGAGATCATGATTCCTCCAAATTATTCCAGGCAACAGGATACCATTATTTTTCTTTATCTGGATGTGTTTTCTGGCATACTTTGGAGGAATCAAGGCACTATAATGTACCAAATGTATACTCTCCCCTTAATGGGGTGTGGGAATAGGGGGACAGGGCTTTGGGGGTTAGGGTGGTGCGGGAGTAGGGGGGTGCGGGAGTAGGGGGATAGGCTTGGGGGGTTAGAGGGGTGCGGGAGTAGAGGGATAGGCTTGGGAGGGGGGTTAGGGGGACAGACTTGGGGGGCCTTAGGGGGGATTTTGAGAGGGGTGCGGGAATAGGGGGGACAGTCTTGGGGTGGGTAGAAAGTCTGTCCCCTATTCTTTCTTTCATGTCTTCCTAATTATTTCTTGTACTTTCCTTTCTTTTCTAAATTTCTTTCACTCTATCTCCTTTTCTTCTTCTTCTTCCACCAGTCCTGTCCTTTCCTTTCCATCGTC
The DNA here is from genome assembly GCA_034508575.1 of Petrolisthes manimaculis. Taxonomy (NCBI): domain Eukaryota; kingdom Metazoa; phylum Arthropoda; class Malacostraca; order Decapoda; family Porcellanidae; genus Petrolisthes; species Petrolisthes manimaculis. Next base: position 2,019 of record JAWZYT010003403.1, read on the forward strand.
TTTCATTTTCCTGTCCTTCCTTATCCTCTTCCTATCTATTTCCCTTTCTTTTTTCTTCCCCATATTCCTTTCTTCTCTCTCATCTCTTTTTTCCTGTCTTTCTTATCCTCTTCCTATCTATATCCCTTTCTTTTTTCTTCCCCATATGCCTTTCCTTTCCCTCATCTTAATTTCTCCTTTCTTCCTTTTGCACTTCCCTCTCTTTCTCATTATCTTTCCCCCCTTATTCCTTTCATTTCATTTCCCTCATCTCCTTTTTCCTGTCTCCTAATTTCACATAATTTCCTCTTCCTCTCTTTTTTCCCCCTTTTTTTTCTTCGCCCATATTCTTTCATTTCCTTTCCCTTGTCTTCATTTCCTTCACTTAATTCCTCTTGTTCATTCTCCCTCCTCGTCTGCCTCTCATTACTGGTCATTTCCCGTTATTACTCCTCTTTCGCTGTCTGTCTGTGTGTGTCTCTGTCTGATGTATCCACCTCTCTGTTTCTCCATGTATCTGTATATTCATCTATCTTATCTAATCTATATCTATCTCTTCTTTCAAACTTACTCCTCCTATCTGTCACTCATTCTCCAGACTCTATCTACTCCCTTTCTTATATCCTACGACTCCAGCAGGACCTCTCACTCTCACTCCCTCTCACTCACTCACTCACACCTATTCCATCCTCCACCCCACCCTACTCTAATCACTTTATTCCTACCCCAATCGAATCTCACTTTTTCCTCCCCCACTCTCACTCACCCCCACTCCATCCCCCTCCTTCCTCAACACCCACCCACTACTTCCAGGTATTGCCGTTCAGGATCGTGAAAACAAGTCACTGTAACGACAGTCATATCAGAACACTCAGGCTCACACACACACACACAGAAAGAGAGAGAAAAAGAAAGAAAGAAAGAAAGAAAGAAAGAAAGAAAGAAAGAAAGAAAGAAAGAAGAGAGAGAGAGAGAGAGAGAGAGAGAGAGAGAGAGAGAGAGAGAGAGAGAGAGAGAGAGAGAGAGAGAGAGAGAGAGAGAGAGAGGAGAGAGAGAGAGAGAGGAGGATTACACGACAATATGGAACACACAACAGATATATATTAAAAAAAGAAAAAGAAGAGAAAAGAGGGTATGGAGAATGAAGGAAAATATGAGTGTGAAATACTGTACAGCAAAGTTGTAGGGAATTGAAAAGTCATGTAAGGAAGGGAGAGGAGAGGGTGTGGAGAAAATATGATAGGATATATTTATTAGATGCAGTAACTTATGGAAGCGAAAGAAGGAAGGTGTTTTATACTAGTAAAGGAAGGTAGCGAAATGAATAATGTGAAGAGGTATATATGGAAGGAAGGAACGGTGTTTATAGGTAGTCAGGAAAGGAAGGAGAATGGAATAATGTAAAAGTCTATAATATACCCAGTATATGGAAGGAAGAAAGGTGTTTATAGGTAGTCAGAGGAAGGAGGAATGGAATAATGTAAATAGGAATATAAGTAAAGAGTTTCAAGTACATGGACGCAGGAGTCAAAGGTGATTAAGGTAGTAGGAAAGGAAGGAGAGTGGAATAATGTAAAGAGTTTCTAAGCTATACACGTACATGGAAGGAAGAGATCGGTTTTACTAGGTAGTCAGGAAAGGTAGGGAAGTGAAATAATGTGAAGAGGTATAATAGTAACGTTTAGGGGAGAGCACAGGAGGTGAAGGAAGGAGAAGGCTTGTAAAACTAACTATGTGTGCCTGGGGAAGGGAAAGGAAGGAAGGATGGAAGGCATGGCATGCTGAAGAGGTCTATTGTACAGGAGGTTGCCACTGCTATGCCAAGAGCAACTGTGTGTTGGTCCGAACGTTCACCCCAGGAGAGAGAGAGACGAGAGAGAGAGGAGAGAGAGGAGAGAGAGAGAGAGAGAGAGAGAGAGAGAGCGAGAGAGAGAGACGAGAGAGAGAGAGAGAGAGAGAGAAGAGAGAGAGAGAGAGAGAGAGAGAGAGAGAGAGAGAGAGAGCAACCCCCCTTAAGACCCCCTTCTATTTCATTATGGAGAGTGACCCCTTTACCTCTTGGAAGACCATAAAAATCACGAGGAAGGGGAAAGTGTAAAGGGAATAAATAAAGAAATAAAATATGAAATTCTTCCACAGTATATTTCCTCTTCTTTACCCATTATTTCTCTACCATATATACAGTACTTCCTCGTCTTCTATTACTTCCCTACCATAATTATATACTTTCTCTTCTTTTACCATTACTTCCCTACCGTATATAATTCCTCTTTTTCTACCATTATTTCCCTACCATATAATTATACAGTACTTCCTCGTCTTCCATTACTTCCCTACCATATAATATACAGTACTTCCTCGTCTTCCATTACTTCCCTAACATAATTATATACTTCCTCTTTCTACCATTATTTCCCTACCATAATTATATACTTTCTCGTCTTCTTCTCACATGATCATCTAGACAGAAACAAATTGGGAGGTTACAGAGTCCTCCAAACATTGCCACGAAACATCCATCACCCACCCATGTTGAAGGAGATGGATTGTTTCGTGATATGAGTCGGGAGGAATCAGAAAGCCTCCCTCAATCACGGAGTCCTGTATAAAAAAAAAAAAAAAAAAAAAGTGGTAGACAAAACAACAGATCCCTTATTAGAGTGCCATTGAGGATGTGTGTGTTTGTCTGTCTGTCTGTTTCCTGGTATAGTTAGGGGGAATCAGTAGCCCCACCTCCCCCAAAAAAAATAATTTACCAACACGAGAAGCTCCCCTTAATCAAACAATATAACTATAGGCTATAAATTATGATGCAAAGGAAATAGGAAATCAACAACAGTGCATGGAAAGGTTGGTTATAATAGTAAATAATACCTTGCTGGAAGTTTATCTCTTTTCTCTCCCAAGCGGTGTCAGGTCAAGTCAATCCAGGTAAGGTAAGGTAAGGTCATTCCAGGGTAAGTCCAACACAAGTCATTTCAGGTCAGGTACAACACACACACACACAACACGGCTCCAGGTCCCCTACACATACCTGGAAAAAGAGAACAAAATAAATAACAATAATAACAACAATAATTACAGTAATAAATAACAGTGATAACAAATAATAATAACAGTAATAGATAACAGTGATAACAAATAATAATAACAGTAATAAATATCAGTAAAAACTACTGATGGCGGAAGAATGCCATGTAAGAAATATAACAAATAATAACAGTAATAAAAATAAGTAATAACAGTCATAACAAATAATAATAATTACAGTAATAAATATCAGTATTAACAGTAATAACAAATATTGATGGAGAAAGAATGCCATGTAATAAATATAATATACTCATAATTTGCAAGGGGTGATAATTATACATGTAGGGTATGTAGCCTATTCGAGATACCGTAGCTCTAATCCGAAGGGGCATTAAAACACGAAATCAACAGCCTGCCAAACCGACCGACCGACCACCAGGCCATTTTCCTAACAATGTTTGTAGAAAAATTAACCTCTGTCCAATCTGACCACAACAGAATTCTCCCCGTATTAAGATGGTAATTCTTTTTAGATACTTTGGAGTGCCTTGATTCCTCTAAAGTATGCTAGGAAACAGAACCAAAGTAACTAAAATAATGTTGGCCTGTTGCTGGGAACAGTTTGGTTTGGAGGATCCATTATCTCCAAAAATTCCAAAACTATACCCACCCCTTAATTAAGAGGAATATAATAACAGTTGTGGATAACTTGGAGCACACGTAGCCCTCCGAGTTCCATCATAAAACAACACGTCTCTACAGTCTTACGTGGAGGGAGGGAATTTCTGTTGCTTGGGATATCTTGGAGGAATCAGATCCCTACAAGAATTTCCCACAGCAGGTTACGCCCATTATCAATCAAAAGGGTTGGAATCCCACTAAATGTTGAGGCAATATCGGTCCTGCCCCACCACCACCACCACCAACACAGGGAAGCCTCAAGTCACTCATTCAACCTCACTCACTCACGGTCAAGGATATACACGGGATTTACTTGGTTAGGTTCTATATTATATATGATTATATTTGTGGCGCGGGTATAGATCTCCTCCTGCTGCATTAAAGTGAGTCGAAATGAAAGTGAGTCGAATAAAAGTGAGCCGTCCAAGTGATTCTTAATGAAGCAATAAATATTACAAAGACCTCAGCTTAGTAGCCTATTAACATCCTAACATTAAAATATATAGGCTACAACAGAGTTTACACACCAATATGTGTGTATGTCAACGTTTATGAGCGTGTGTGTATGTACCTACCCCATATATAAGTGTGTGTGTGTGTATGTGTGTGTCAACGTTTGCGAGCGTGTGTGTGAGTGAGTGAGAAAGCACTGAGTGCAAGAGGAAGGGCTGTGGGATTGGCAATAAGGAGGAACAAAGGGAGAGCTGATGGAGAACCGAGAGTCCGATGAGAGAGAAACAGAGGGTTAGAGATGAAGAAGGAGAGGGTGTGAATGTTGTAGCCGAGGCAGGAGGTGGTGGTGTGGTGGTGGTGGTGGGTGGGGCATACAGTAGCCTAATATTGTTGGTTCCGTGTGTCGGAGGAGCTATTTATTATGATTCCTCCAACAATCAGAGAGAGACAGAGGATTAGAGATGAAGAAAAGAGAGGGTGTGATGAATGTTGTTGTGGTGGTGGTGGGTGGGACATAGGATAATATTGCTGGTGCCGTGTGTGTCAGGAAGAGGTCTATTATTATGATTCCTCCAAACTATGCCAGGAAACAGAGAATCTCGGAGTATGTGTCTATGTGAGATGTTTTCTGGCTCAGTTTGGGTGACCTGGTTGTCTCCGATTTCTTGGTAACTTACTGGTTTAAGTAAGTAAGTTAAAGTTATGCACGTGATCGATTTGAATAAGTTAAAAAGAGAAAAAGGGAAAACATTTTGGATCTACACACATACACACAGATAATGAAAGAAAGGATAGGTACACACACACACAGAAGGAGATAAATAAACGCCATAAATTATACAGTATAGATAAAATGACCACGATTAAGAGTGCATATAGTATCTATCTAATAAATATACAGTACCGGTATATGAGCAAATAACACTAACTTGGAATCGAACTCCAGACCAGCGATTGAAAGACCTGGAAAAATTACCCACTAGACCACACCATTATAGGAAAAATACATAAAATAAATGAATAACTAGGAACGTGGCACCATACCGTAGCCTAATATAGCCTAGTCATACGGTATCCCTGTTAGGCTACTCCCACACCATCATACAATATAGCCTATTCTATACTAGGAATTATATACAAATGCAATAAACTGAACAAATAGCAATGGGTTAATTTTATGCTGAAAGACTTTATTATGTTGCTAAGAACTGAAGTCAAGAGTTAAACATTAAGGGGGTAGCCTAATTCACTTTTGTTAAGTTGGAGTGCCATGATTTCTCCAAAGTATGCCAGAAAACAAGACTAGATTAAGAAAAATAACTGTTGGCCTGGTGCTTCAAATAGTTTGGATGAATCAGTTACTCCAGATTTACCAACATAGTATCACATAAACTGTATATGCATTGGTAGATAGCCTAGAAATGTGTATGAAACTAGAAAATTTGTGATTCTCACTTAGTCGCTAACGGCTAGCCAAAGTCACCAGCAAACCATTACCTGTGTGACGAATACGGTATGTAAGTTTTGGTAGTAAAGCGAGTAGCATGTTCTAGTCCTTACCCTCCCAGGACCTCGTTCTTGTTGTGGCAGACTTCGTAATTTATCACTACAATAGCCATGCTGCTAAAATTAATAAACTAAGCTTAGTACAGTATAATATGCCTCTCGTATTTCACATCAATGTGCATGATATTTGCATATTTTTTTTATTCTGTATATGGTAAAGGAAGGTGTACGTATAGTAGAATGAGTTTCACTTTTTAGGATTATAATGATTTGAGTAAATTCCATTATACCTGACAGGCAGAGCTGTTATTTCCCCCACGTTACCACACCGACGCCATAGTGGGTTACTGGATCACTGACTCCATTCCTGCCTCACCAGTCACCACTACCCATCATTGGTCATATTGGCACTCACGGGAATTACAACTGGTGCCCCACCCACAACTGACGCCTTAATAATTATTATACCCAGTGTGTCGACCCTCCCACTCCGGGCGAGTCACTTATCTCTTAATTACACCATAACAAAGGCGTTAAATTGATCAAAATACAACCATATAAGCCAATAATATATACACTACCTTAGTCTGGGATGCAAAAGCAGGCCGAGTATGTGTAGAGGTGGGAAATAACGAAAGTAATCAGTGTTGACGCGTGGGACACTCCCACGAGGACCTAATCCGACCTATGAAAAAAATTAATCAGTGTTGCCACTTTCAAGATGCGCTTGACAAAATTACCCCAACTTTCAAAGACATGAATTTCCCTGTTTACTCTTGAAGATAGTCGCAAATATATCATTAATGTCTCTGTTTACTTCAAAAATTCAATGTTTACTCTTGAAGATCGTCGCACATTAATAATTATCTTGATATTTTTTCGCCTGGTAGAAATTTCCCCATTTACTCTTCAACAAACTTCATGATTTACCCATTGATACCTCTAATTCCCCATGTCTAGAAAATATTCCCAACATTTGACAACACTGGATTCCTCACCGCACTTGTCTATATGGAAATTTTGATTAATTTGTAATATTTTAAGACTCTTACCGTTTATATACAGTACAATTTTTTCACATTATAATTATTTACTCAATTATGGTATTAAATAACATAAGCATTATATATTTACAATAATAATAGTAAACCCGAAACGAAAATGGTCGGCCAGCTGACACCTCTCCGAAAACGAAACTTGACTCACTACCACCTTTTTATAAGCACTTATCTAAAATTGTTAGGCTATTTCTGAGTATTTGGTTAACGTATCGGTGTAAGTTTTGTATTAATTCTTTATAAAATGAACACCAGAATAGGAAAATAATAATAATAATCATGAACTGAGGCAAATGCACCAGAAAAAAATATATACATTTTAAAGGTCGTATGCAAGAGCATTCACGGTATATACGATGGCGTGGTACCGGTACGATGGCTCCATAGACAAACAACAGAGCCATCATATTAGTACCACGCCTTCGTATACACCATGAATGTTCTTGCATACAGACGGCCCAAATACCTGCAAGGAATTAGGCTACTACAGTGGTGCCTAGCCTAATATTAACCAACTCTCAGAACAAGCCTTGACAAAATAAACACGAAAACAACATTTGAAAAGTCTTTACTACTGACAATATGATCTAAATAAAATACCAAATAATATACCACAGTAGCAAAACGTCATCAATAGCACAGAGAGAGAGAGAGAGAGAGAGAGAGAGAGAGAGAGAGAGAGAGAGAGATTGTGTAAGCCGTGGGAAGTGGAGAGGGAGGGGCCGGAGGGCAGGGTAAGAGGAGGGTATCAGTATGAAAAATGAAGCTGGAGGGGAGGAAGACTGGTGAACCACACAGCTGGTCAGGAGGGGGAGGAGGAGGGGGAGGAGGAGGAGGAGTGGGAGGAAGAGTAGGAGTGGAAGGAAGAGTAGGTGGAGGAGTGGGAGGAAGAGTAGGTGGAGGAGTGGGAGGAGGCGTAGGAGTGGAAGGAAGAGTAGGTGGAGGAGTGGGAGGAGGTAGGAGTGGAAGGAAGAGCAACAGACCAACATATCCTTAAATAAGAGAAGCGTGTGTACGTATAGTTATGGGAAAGGGAAAACACGGTGGAAATTGAGCCCCATAAAATACAGCATAATGGTATAGTGTGTTATGTAAGGCCAGGGATGCATCAAGCAAGAGAGATTAATGAAACATACCGATACACACAGGCTAGACTGGAGGCAACACCCACACCCACACAAACCACAGGTGACGACGTACCCGACACACACACACATTTTCCTTTATAACACATGCAAGGCTAAACACACACACACACATATTTCAATAAATCACATGCAAGGCAAAACACACACACACACACACACACACACATACGTTTAAAAAAAAACATCCATCAAAATATACGAGAGTCTTTATCAGTCATGTTCTCTATACCTCCTCTCCATAACATTCCCTACCTCTATCTATACCAACCATATCTATGTTTACTTACACTACACTTACAAAAAGAAAAAAAAATTGTACCCATATGACTGACTAAAAACTTACTTTACCTTTAAAAACACATCTCAAATTGGGGAATTTAAGAAAGTATGCATAAATTATTCTGTATGTACGGTATATATACTTGTAGTGGTGGGTCTTTATAAGCATGTAAACAAGATAGGCCTAAATGTAAAATTATAAATTCAGTCTTGTACAATAATTAACAAAAACGATAGCAAATAAGTACTAATATTATAAAAAGGTTATAGAAAGAGTAATACGTTAACTCGCCTATATATTGCAATCTTTAACATGAGCCTAATCTGTTTTGTTTTCCACCACCACCACCACTACCGATACAAAGGTCAGAGGTCATTGGTCTATCCAGGGTCATGACAGGGGTAGGGTAGGACAGGATATATAGGGTAGGGAAGGCCAGGGTATAGTAGGGAAGAGTATGGCAGGCAAGGGAGGAGTATGGCAGGGCTAGGCTAGGCTAGGCTAGGCTATATATAGTGTTCCGAGCTTGATAAATGAACGTGATCTAAGCTGCATTATCAATTTGCTATTTTTGCACCTACGATGGAAAGGGAACAATAATGTGTGGTGATGGTGCAGTATATATTCTTTAACCAAAACCTATATAAATGTTCATAATATTAGGCTATATCTCTATCTATTTCTTTTCCCCTCCCTTCTCCTAGGCTGTTTATATTGTTTTTCCTTTCTTCTTCCTCGTCTGCTTCGTGATATATACACACACACACTTACATAAAACACACACACACACACACACACTTTACGCAGCTATACTTGCGCTAAAAATTCTCAGCATTCTTGAAAGACTAAAAATGATTATCGGATATTTTTGGTAATGAAAAACAGAGAGCTTCATCAGGAACCCCAGCGCTTGACATCATAAAAAAAAAAGGAAATAAAGACATGAAAAATCACTAATTCCAGCTTTAATACAAAGGGTTTATGTCGTTGTAAGGATCAATATGTACAGTTGAGGGGGAAAGTACAGTGTTGGTAAATATGGAGCAAGTTGATTCCTCCTACCAATTCCAAGCAATAGAACACCATAATTATATGTTCATCTGATCGTGTTTCCTGGCATACTTTGGAGGAATGAAGGAGCTCCAATGTAGAGAAGGTGAGGCAGCAAGCAAAAAGGAAATATAAAGAAAAGAAGGAAAGTTAAAAAAAAGTATAGGAATTGGAGACGGACTGAAACTTGAATATTGAGGAATTTGTTTGGTAGCATATTTTTAAAGGGTGACAGACGGATAGATAGATAGATGGTAACTAGATTAATTTGATAAACAGACAGGCAAGTGCATAATCAACTAGACAGATCAATAAATAGACACAGATAGATAGGCAGATAAATAGACAAGTAGGTAGCCTATCTAAATGGCAACATAAATAACCGATGGATAGATATAGACCTACACAAATAATCTAGAAAACAAATACAACAAAAATGAAGGAAAAGTAAGGTGAGGTGAGGCCAGGTAGGAGTAATGACCCAAGAAGAGTCATTACCTTAGTTCTCTCTCTCTCTCTCTCTCTCTCTCTCTCTCTCTCTCTCTCTCTCTCTCTCTCTCTCTCTCTCTCTGTGTGTGTGTGTGTGTGTGTGTGAGTGTGTGTGTGCTAAAACCTCTCAAGTGGGCTTAAAAAAATAACAATCAAACAGAAATATCCCACAAGAATTATTATGTAAGTGACAGTCATTCATAAACTATTTTACAAGTAATTTAATGGTTTGTTGTTTTCTCTCTTCCATCATAGTTGAGAAAATAGATGAATGATTGTCTCGCACTGTATGTGTGGGAACATTATACTAATCCTTCCTAAATATAAAAATAATTGTTTGTTTCTCTCTCTCTGGTCAATTATAGTTCAGGAAGAAATGTAAATATTATTGTCTTGAAGGTCACGAATATATTTCACAAGGCAAGCAAGAGATACTGAACGTATGTAATTGTAATGGTTAGTTAGCCTAGTTACCTTATGATGCAAACTTCAGCTGGTGATGGTCAGTAGTGTGTTACGAGCCACAGTCGCTTCAAAAGTTACTCTCTGTGACACCGGTGATTAGGATTAGTTATCTCAACATACCTCTTCCTTATGTCCTTAACCGGAAACTAAACAACACGGTTTCCACAATAGAAGTTTTGCTTTATATTTTACAACAGTACAAGAGTATGGCTCTATTTTTTCAAATACTTCCTTTATTCCGTCGAGATTGAGTTTGTTAGTTCAACACTCTATACACCAAAATAAAAATCACTGTATCTATTTACAATGCGTATGGTGTAGTTCAACACATACTATGAAATAATGTAAACAAAACGCTGGGCATGATAGTTTTACACTGGCGACACGCTGCCATAAATAAATACGAGTTAGTTTAGCAAAATAAGAGACAAAGATGATGTGAGGAAGTAAACTCACTCCCCTCCCCACTCGTATTGTTTGTGTGTGTGGATAGAACAACATGCCACAAACACACACATACACAGAATTCAGTCACGCCACTACCACAGACAACAACGCACACTCCTCACCCACGGATTGCCCTCACGCGTATGTAGCCGCGACTGGCGACTGACTGGAGGAAGGCTGGGTTGGGCTGGCTGGCTGAGGGCAAAGGCGAGTCACAACGAGTCCACCTGTCTCTTCTCTCTCTCGTGCCACACTTGCGCAGCCAAGCAATTAGTCAAGTTTTATATGTTTCATATGTGGCTTTTGATCCAAAATTTTACTGCCATTTTTTACTGCGTGGTGATCGAGCCCTAATAGTGTTGTGTTTAAATAAGGTGTCGACATCTAGTGGGGCAGAAGAGAAGCTGCACTGTCTCATCTGGTGCGACACCCAATAATTTTGGGGCCTCGCAACAGTCACGGGCTACTGATAGCCTATATACAGCCCCGAGGTTGAGGTATAGAAAAAAATATGCTGTAAGGGCAATACTTTATGCTTTGTGGCACTCCTTCGGACCCCAAAGCATCCCTTTTCTCTCTTACACTTTCCATCATTTTCTTTTTTCTTCGTGTTTGTTGTCCCTCGTCACTATATCCTTTTCTGTTATTGTATAAGGTTTTTCTGATTTTCTTTTTTGTCATTTTCATTAATTTATATAATTATAATTATTATGTATTATTGTGGACAAATATATCGCTCGGCCCTCCTAACCATGGAGGAATAATCTAAGAGGAGGCGGCATGAGCCGCTCGTCCTGTACACCCCACATATCTCTTCCAAATAATAGTGAAGATGTTCGTGTATGGTGAGTAGTGAAGATGTATTGTGGCCACCACAGTATACATTGGCGTCCTTGCTACATACCACCCACATCTTAACTACCACCCACCCATATATTTTTTGACATCTTCACTACCTATCTACCTACCTACCACCCACATCTTACCTACCTACCTACCACCCACATCTTAACTACCCCCCACCCATATAATTATTGACATCTTCACTACCTACCTACCTACCTACCACCCACATCTTACCTACCTACCTACCTACCACCCACATCTTAACTACCACCCACCCATATAATTATTGACATCTTCACTACCTACCTACCACCCACATCTTACCTACCTACCACCCACATATTAACTACCACCCACCCATATAATTATTGACATCTTCACTACCTACCTACCACCCACATCTTACCTACCTACCTTCCACCCACATCTTAACTACCACCCACCCACCCACATCTTACCTACCTACCACCCACATTTTACCTACCTACCACCCACATCTTACTTACCTACCTCTCTGCCAAATATAAAGGGCAATGTCTCTTGTATCTCTGGGGAGTAGTGAAGATGAATCTCTGGGGAGTAGTGAAGATGCCACATTTATAGTAAAATCGTTAAAAATTGTATAAATTTGCATAAATTTGCATAAATTACCGTTTTTGAAAGTTGCCATTTTTAATATACATTGATAATTTTTTTTTTATATAAATTTTTTTATATAATTTTTTTTTTATATATAATTTTTTTTTTATAATTTTTTTTTATAATTTTTATTTTATATTTTTTTTTTATATAAATTTTTTTTTATATAATTTTTTTTTATATATTTTTTTTTTTATAGTAGTCAAGATGTGTTGAAGTGTCACAATTACCACTACCTCCCACCCATCCACCCACATATCTCTTCCAAATAATAGTGAAGATGTTCGTGTATGGTGAGTAGTGAAGATGTCTTGTGGCCACCACAGTATACATTGGCGTCCTCGCTACATACCACCCACATCTTAACTACCACCTACCCATATATTTATTGACATCTTCACTACCTATCTACCTACCTACCACCCACATCTTACCTACCTACCTACCACCCACATCTTAACTACCACCCACCCATATAATTATTGACATCTTCACTACCTATCTACCTACCACCCACATCTTAACTACCACCCACCCATATAATTATTGACATCTTCACTACCTACCTACCTACCTACCACCCACATCTTACCTACCTACCTACCTACCACCCACATCTTAACTACCACCCACCCATATAATTATTGACATCTTCACTACCTACCTACCACCCACATCTTACCTACCTACCTTCCACCCACATCTTAACTACCACCCACCCACCCACATCTTACCTACCTACCACCCACATTTTACCTACCTACCACCCACATCTTACCTACCTACCTCTCTGCCAAATATAAAGGGCAATGTCTCTTGTATCTCTGGGGAGTAGTGAAGATGAATCTCTGGGGAGTAGTGAAGATGCCACATTTATAGTAAAATCGTTAAAAATTGTATAAATTTGCATAAATTAGCGTTTTTGAAGTTTTGAAAGTTGCAATTTTTAATATACATTGATAAAACATTATGAAATATGCTAAAACATTCATAATACAATCTCTCAACACTCGAGTTATCCTTCAGGCCAACCCTAACTTAGGCACAAATAGGTCCCCCCATGGAGCCAGTTTATCTTTTATAACCCTGTCAATGCTATATATACGTCAGGTTATACATTAATAGTTAATATCACAACACTATAATAGCCTTGGCTTTACAGTTTTTGTGTGTACAGTATTAATATTCTACAGGACATGGGTACGTGTCGCGGTTTGCGAGGAAGGTGATAAAATTCACTTCGTTGATTTGTCAATTTCTGTCGTATATTTTTCTATATGACTTTCTTAACATACATATGAAATGTAGTAGAAAGACTCCAGTCTCTCTGGGTACACCCATATGCTGAACACGCCAGCATTATCATAAACAATGGCAAAGAATGTTGGTGAAATTGATGGTCCGACGTGATGAGCTGAGGTTTGTTTTGAGTCAATGGGGGGTAGGGAGGACAGCCGACCAATAGAAAATTGGCTTCACCTCTGTGACGTCATGCCGCCTCCTCTTAGATTATACCTCCATGCTCCTAACTGAGATACTTTATTTGAGCTGGTAACACTGTTGTTTTTACCTTCTCTCTTTCAAGTCATGCGGGACTTGTGAGAGAGAGAGAGAGCGGGGAAGGGGCGTGACTTGAGAGAGAGAGTAACTGTTGAGAAGTTGAGATCAACACTCACCAGTGTTTCCAGGGCCACATTTGAGAGAGGCGTACGCGAGCCACGAGATGTGCGAAAGTATTGCATGACGCTCTCAAACGTTTTTGTACGCTTCCAAACTAAACCTTGTCACTGCCATGGAAACGGCGTTATTATTATTATTATTATTAAAAATAGATCAGAGACACAAAGCTGGGAGAGAATGCAAGTATTCTATCAATCCGAGGACCCACCCAGACCCATGAATGTAACATGCATATCAATAAAAAAGACAGCTTAAAGAAAAAAATAGATGAGCAGTTAGCTTAATAAAAACATATTAGCCCTACTCTTGAATCCAGCCAGTCCTACACCATCAAAGACAGATTCACCAAGGCCATTCCACAGAGACACCGACAAAGGGACAAACGATCAACTATACTGACAGGTTTTACACGCAGCAATACGTAAGCAAACCTATGGGAGTTCAATGTACCACGAGTGACACCAGCTGGAACATCCAGAGGTGACAGAGAGGAGTTAAGAGGATGCAGCACGTTACTTCTGATCTTGAAGAGCATGCACAATGATGCAACAGAACGACGGTGACTCAAATTACAATCAAGTAAACGGACGGTAAGAAAATTAGCATTAGAAATAATCCTATCCAGCAACTTGAGATGGCAAACTGGAAATAACCACACCAGTAAGTGTCTCCTGACGGATTCAAACTACTGCAATAAGACATTAAGGGGAGAGGATACATTTGGTACATTGGAGCGCCTTGATTCCTCCAAAGTATGTCGGAAAACAGAGCCAGAGGAATAAAAATAATGGTGGCCTGTTGCTTGGAATAGTTTGGAGGAATAATTTGTTCCGGATTTACCAACACTGTATCCTCCCCTTTAAGCACACGGAGCTTTATGTGCTCTGCCACGGCTGGAGGGACTATGAGAGGTAATTGGAGACTCTTCTAAAGCAGGTGTGTGGCTGAGACAGTGGGACTGGGAGTATAGGACTCTTGTTCAAGTTTGGCCATCTGCTTTGGACCATACTTTGTTTTCCCCCTACCATTGTGTGTGGTGGTGTAAGGTGCTGGTAGAGATGATGTGTATTCATCCTAATTACCCATTGCCTTCCACTTTCCACCACCACAACTCACTCTGTCAGGATACTTTCAATTACTTTGGCCACTGCACGCCGATGACGTGGTGGTCCATTGCAGGAAATCTGTAAATAAGTAAAATGAATTGGTCCTAAAATTCATCACCGAGGTACTCCAATATTTATAGCAGTGGTTCATAAACGTTTTGGAGTCACCGAGGTCATCCATTAGGAATTAACCTATATTTATGTACTCTAAATCTGCTCTAAACTGCAATTAGTTTCATGAAAACCTATTTTGTGCTGAAGTGGCTCTAATTTACAGCCTCTTGCACTTAACATTCATCATATATATAATATTTACTTATTGCGGTCCGACATTGTTGTTATTTTACTATTTCTACACGTCTCGATAGTCTCCCAAACTCAACAGTCAACAGACAAGCTGCCCCAATGATGCCCCAATCACTGCTCTGGAACTGTCTTGCTTGGATACGAAGACGGTCTTGGTTTCATCGGCTGTACGATTGCCTCGTCTCCATATCCCTTTGGGCGACAGAAACACAAACCGCTCATCAAATCTTGATTTCACTCAAGCAATCTTCGTATCGTCTGGTACATTGAAATCTTTGTAACCTTTAACTATAGATAACTATACACTGATTGGTGG
>JAWZYT010003403.1:22500-27500 GCA_034508575.1 Petrolisthes manimaculis
TCTCTCTCTCTCTCTCTCTCTCTCTCTCTCATCAAGTATAAATAGGGCACCCCAGACCCAGAACAGAGTATACAATAATAATAATAATACGAGTACAGTACATTTTTAGACTCCCACAACCATGGAACCAACGACAGTACACACATACATGATATTATTCAGCACAGGACAACAACAACAACCAAAACAACAACCACAACAACAACAACAACAACAACAACAACAACAACATTCCCTGACCAGCCAGCCTCCTTTCACACACACACACACACACACACACACACACAATGAGGCTGGCTGTGAATTTATTATGTTATGATGAACAATGAGTTACACAAAAAATCATAG
Source organism: Petrolisthes manimaculis (assembly GCA_034508575.1). Lineage (NCBI taxonomy): Eukaryota > Metazoa > Arthropoda > Malacostraca > Decapoda > Porcellanidae > Petrolisthes > Petrolisthes manimaculis. The sequence goes on from JAWZYT010003403.1 coordinate 22,849, forward strand.
GCATCATCATTTTTTTCTTTTTGGGTTATTATTTTCTTGCGTCCTGGGCTGCATGTGTAAATTAATAAAAGGAGGGTAGATAGTAATTATATATGTATACTTTTGTTTCATTAGAGCCTCGTGGTGCCTCCAAACTATGCCACGAAACAACAGGGTTATATTATTAACCATACATTAAGTGGAAGGTATAGTTCTGACATTTTTGGAGATTATGATTCCTCCAAATTATTCCAGGCAACAGGATATCATTATTTTTCTTTATCTGGGTGTGTTTTCTGGCATACTTTGGAGGAATCAAGGCACTGTAATGTACCAAAAGTATACTTTCCCCTTAAAGGTATCCTGTTGTTGCCTGGAGTTGTTTGGGGGAATCTATTTGCTCCATATACATCAACACTGTAATATTAATGGAAGTGGAAAACAGTGTATAAAGGGAATGTATAATATTAACCCAATTTATTAAACTCCGAGTGTAAAAATTAATAACCATTTTTATAACATCATCTTGGCAAATAACGGCATTATTGGCTTCCAGTATTACAGTCGCCGGGAACGTAAAAAAAACAAAAACAAGAAAATAGTAAAAAAAAACAAGTATTAGATTCAAAATTACATGTGTTGGAAATTACGCTTGTTCGATATTACGTGTTTTTCGATTTTTTTTTCAGATAATGAGTGTTAGGGGGGTGCGGTAATAGGGGGACAGACTTGGGTTTTTTTGAGGGGGTGCAGGAGTAGGGGGGGGCAGGCTTGGGGGGGTTAGGGTGGTACGGGATTAGGGGACAAGTTTTCTACCCGCCCCACCAAGCCTGTCCCCCTGTTCCCACACACCCAAACCTCCCCCTTCCCCAAGCCTGTCCCCCTACTCCCGCACCCCCTTAAGGGACCCTGGGATGTAGTCAGAAAATTGTAGGTAAATGAGTCCTTCAAATATTACCACGAAACACACACACACCTATAGGGAAGGAGTTTGTTTTGTGGCACAGTCAGGAGGAATCAAAAGCCTCCAATTTTCACACACACACGATCACAGAGTTCTTAAGAGGGTAGTACAGTCATGAGCACTAATAAGTTTACCTGTAGCTCTGGTGGTTGAAGATTTGTACAGTCCAATTCACAGAAACGAAATGGAGGAATGAAAAATAAATATAATAAAAATAAAAAAAGGGTTATTATTAATACAGCCATACAGAAAAGTTAATAAAAACAGTTTGTATGTTATATAATTATGGTATAAAATCAGTGTATGTGGTCTGAAAAAATACCGGAACTCAAAATGTATATAATAATTATGAAAGAATATTTTTTTGGTATGATAACGGGAATATAACCATTTTAATTTATTTCTCTATATACTGGATCACTGAGTCAGTAAAGTAATATATAATAATAATTTTATCATAGTAGTAATAATATAGTAATTAAGAATAGTAATGTGACCAAGAAATTATCAATATTACTCTCTAATATTGTCATAGTTCGTGTGTGTGTGTGTGTGTGTGTGTGTGTGTGTGTGTGTGTGTGTGTGTGTGTGTGTGTGTGTGTGTGTGTGTGTGTGTGTGTGTGTGTGTGTGTGTGTGTGTGTGTGTGTGTGTGTCTGTGTGTGTGTGTGAGTCTGTGTGTGTGTGTGTGTGTGTGTGTGAACCTATATATTCTATCAGCTGTGTGTGTGTGTCTATATATCCAATAATTTTCCTTGTCTACCTGTGTGTGTGTGTGTGTGTGTGTGTGTGTGTGTGTGTGTGTGTGTGTGTGTGTCTAGCTGCAGGTCCATCCACTACAGGTCAGTTCATTATAATCCAAACGTAGTCTAAACTAATTGACCTGACCTGACCTGCCTACCCTCCTCACCTCTCTGCCTCCATGCAAATATGAAAGCAAAATATTTTTCATCTCTCTTTTGTCTAAATTAACAAATTCCTCCTCGTTCCATAATTCCAGGCAATGTGTGCATGGGTTGGGGTGGGGGGGGAGATGGGTGTAGGGGTGGGGGTTGGGGGGGGGGAGGGGGGAGATGATGGGTGTGGGGTTGTGGGGTTGGGGGGGGGTTGTTGGAGTGATGTGTTATAACTAGGACATACTCACCCACCCACCTACCCACCTACCCATTCGCCTACTCACCCACCTATCCACCTATTCAAACCCACACCCCTATCCACCTACTCAAACCCACACACCCACTTACCCACCTACTCAAACCCACACACACACACACACACACCTACCCACCCACCTACTCACCCACCTACCTACTCAAACCCTACACACCCACCCAGTCACCTACCGACCTACTCACCCATTCAGCAGGTAGGTTAGGTTAGGTTAGGTTAGGTTAGGTTGTGTCCAAGTTTCCAAAGGTAGGGTAACATAATTATAATATTTATACATTGGTGGCCTCTACTTCCAAAGCACTATTCCACAACACTAACCTTCATAATTATTTTGTTTATACCCAACTGAAACTTACCCATATAATTAATACTGTATGCTTATTAATATAACAAATAATGATAAAGATAATAATAATGTACACAGTATTTTTAATGACAATTTTTTTTTAATGATAATGTATACAGTATACTTAATAATAATAATAATAATAATAATAATAATAATAATAATAATAATAATAATAATAATAATAATAATAATAATAATAATAATAATAATAATAATAATGTATACAAAATAATTATGCATCTGGTATGGATATGGAGGCTTCCTCTGTTTGTTCTCTTTTTTAACTTTTCATAAAAAAAAAATGTATCAAAATATATAAATTTTCTTTTAACTATCGACTTATATATAAAAACATGTATAATAAAATATCTCTATATATTTTTTTAAACATACGAGTGTAAAAATATAAAAGAAAAAAATCGAGTATAGAAGTACATAAATTGTGTTGGTAATTCTGGACCAACTGAATCCTCCAAACTATTCCAAGCAACAGAATACCATTATTTATGCTCTTCTGGTCCTGTTTCCTGGCGTACTTTGGAGGAATCGAGAAACTCCAATGTAACAAAATCGAATTACCCTCTTAAAACATCCTTATATACTAATCTATTTTTATCTTATATATTTCTATGTATTCTTATCTCTTTTTATATATTTCAAACTATAATATTAACCCATTTCTTAGGATAAAATACCTGAAATGTGTCTAATAAAAACCTTAACCAAATCTTTTTCCAACGATAAAGACTAAAAATGGAAAAAGTTTAACAAAATGTAGACGATTTGTTTCAAGTTGACATTTGATGAAAACCTCCAGATTTAAATAAAGCCTCGACCTTTGAAAACTACTTAACTTAACGTGGATATTTGACTTTCAATTTATATATACTGTATATATACTGGTATATATAATTTCACCTTCTTCCCCACCATCACCATCATCACCAACACATTTCTCTCATCATTCCTTTTCTCTTCCCCACCACCACCACCACCATCACCACCACTAACATCACCAACATATTTCTCCTCATTCCTTTTCTCTTCCCCACCACCACCACCACCACCACCACCACCACCACACTCTGCCTCCCTTCACCACCTCTCCACCACCACCACCACCTCCACCTCTCCACCACCACCACCACTCACCCTTGCTACAATACCACCTTCCTTCCAGAACCACCTTAATCAACGCCCTCAATGCCACTCACAGACCGCCAATCTCACCCACTGATAACCATTTTCATTTCACACACACACACACACACACACACACACACACACACACACACACACACACACACACACAAACGGACCTGAGCAGCGACCCACATTTTTATTTCCACACACACACACACACACACACACACACACACACAGACAGACAGACAGGCTTGAGTAGCAACCCTTCTTTCGGGGACATCTAAAATTTTACGGATTTCAATTTCTTTCGAGGTGACTATTTATAGACACATTACTTTTTTCCTCCACTCTCCCCCCTCCCTATTCCAGACATGCTAAACTTCCCCCTTCCTATTCCAAACATGCAAAGAGCGTCCCCTTCCTTATTCCAGACAAGCATGAGAGATACCCGTCTATTCCAGTCATACTATACGACCCCCTCCCCTATTCCAGACATGCTCAGCTCCCCCCACCCCATTCCAGACATGCAAGACCCCCTCCCTTCACCCCCCCTCCCCCAAACACTCGGACCATCGGGCTCTCGAGAAGCTAATGACAATCACCAGTTCATTACCTTAATTGAACCCTTCACTAATACACTTAAAGGATCCTTCATGTCATATAGTGTCACACAATTGGAGATAAACGAGTCCTTTAAACATTACCACGAAACAACACCTATGAAGAAAGGAGATTGTTTTGTGGCATAGTCAGGAGGAATCAGAAGCCATCATCAAATTTTCACACACGATCACAGGGTCCTTAAGGGGAGCGTATACTTTTGGTACATTGGAGTGCCTTGATTCCTCCACAAATATGCCAGGAAACAGGACCAGATGGACAAAAATAAAGAGTCCTGTTGCTTGGATTAGTCAGGAGGAATCAGAAGCCATCATCAAATTTTCACACACGATCACAGGCAGGGTTCTTAATTAATTTACGTCTCCTCACTCAGCACAGATTCGGTTATTTGTGAGGCTTCCTGGGATAATGAGGTGACGACCAGA
>JAWZYT010003403.1:32500-35712 GCA_034508575.1 Petrolisthes manimaculis
ATACATACACACACTTCATACAGGCTTGGAAATAGAGAGATAAATAATGAGAGAGAGAGAGAGAGAGAGAGAAGAGAGGAGAGAGAGAGAGAGAGAAGAGAGAGAGAGAGAAGGGACAGTCTGTGATGTGTACCAGGGTGGAAATAGTTCAGCTCTACGATAATGGGAGAGACTTAGACAACCTATATACTATTTGAACCTATATGTACTTATCTTCTCATACTATCTTCATTATACTCTCTATAGGATTCCTTTCATTGCATTTTTCCTTATTTTCTTCCTGATTTCTTCTGTTGTTTTCTTTTAATAATATCTTCGAAATCATTCTTTCCTTTCTTCAGGCTGTGATCGTCCCTATTGTTTCTCGTCTCTTCCCCGCTCTGCCTGTCTGTGTGTATGTGTGTGTGTGTGTGTGTGTGTGTGTGTGTGTGAGAGAGAGAGAGAGAGTGTGTGTGTGTGTCTCCCCTACCCTCTCTCTCTTTCTCTCTCTCTCTCTCGCCATCTTTCAGCACCAGAAAATCCCACCCAACTCCTCCAGGCTTTCACGCCCGCACAGCCCCCCCAAAAAAACGCCCAATGTATGTCCTTCCTCCCTCCTCCCTCTCCCTGGCTATGAGGAATTGTGTAGAAGGGAAGGAAGGGAAGAAGGGAAGAAGGGAAGAAGGGAAAAGTTGTCACGAGTGTGTAATTAGGTGGGAGCTTAGTATGACCACGAGTTGGAGACTTTGGCACTACTTATGGGGATGATCTGTGAAGTCTTTGGAGAGAGAGAGAGAGAGAGAGAGAGAGAGAGAGAGAGAGAGGAGAGAGAGAGAGAGAGACCTGATTGAAGAGTGAAAATTCAACAAGTCAGTGCTGTTTTCGCTCTCTCTTTCTTTCTTTCTCTCTCTCTCTCTATCTCTCTCTCTCTCTCTCTCTCTCTCTCTCTCTCTCTCTCTCTCTCTCTCTCTTTTAGCCATTCCGTGGAGGGCCAAACAACCCAGTTAATTACCCCCTGAGGTCACCGTAAAAGGTCATTCAGCTCCACCGTGATTGGGTCAGGAGAGTATGCTGTTTGGACCTCTCTCTCTCTCTCTCTCTCTCTCTCTCTCTCTCTCTCTCTCTCTCTCTCTCTTTCTCTCTCTCTCTTTCTCTCTCTCTCTCTCTCTCCAAAACACCTCTTTATGTTATTACTGAGACTGATGCTTGTAAACACACACACACACACACACTATCACAAACACTCACAATGACACTTCCACAAACACTCACAGATTCACACACACACACACACACAATGACACTTACACTTAAACACACACAAACACACACCACTAAACTATCCAAGCGACACTTACAATACTTTCTTGTCATCTCTATACAACAGTTTATTTATGACGAGGCTAATAATTCACTTGACCCAAATTAATGAACTCACGAATTTTGGGTGAATGAGGCGATTCATCTACATCACAGAGACACTAATGACATTCCTGGGATAATCAACAGGGGTCAGGTCAGGGTGCAACATTGTATAGACACCATGATATTGAGTAGTGTCAGGTGAATTTATAGTGTTTATATTCTTTAAAACTAGACAAGGAAGTACTTCATATCAGAGTTTCATAGATACCGTAATATTGAGTAGTGTCAGGTGAATTTGTAGTGTTTATATTCTTTAAAACTAGACAGAGTTTCATAGATACCATAATATTGGGAAGTATTAGAGATCAGAGTTTCATAGATACCATAATATTGGGAAGTGTCAGGTGAATTTATAGTGATTATATCCTCGTGAGAGAGATGTTTATAACGAGATAAGGAAGTGCTTCATAGATACCATAATATTGGGAAGTATTAGAAATCAGAGATTCATAGATACCATAATATTGAGTATTCGTAAGGTGATTTTATGGTGTCTATGTATGTATATATTATAGTAAAACATTTATCCTAGTGAGAGAGATGCTTAAGACGAGACAAGGAAGTATTAGAGATCAGAGATTCATAGATACCATAATTTATGGTTCCAGGAATGGTCTGAGATGGTCTGGAATCACTGTATAATGTTTATAGAATGGTCTGAAATAATCTGGAATGTTTATTTTTTTTATGTGGTATGGAATGGTCTGTCTGTAAGGGTTATGAGGTAATTGGAATGGTCTGGAATAGTCTAGGGCCTGGAACGAAATTAGGGAGCCTGGAAATTACTTTAGAGACTCTGGAAGGATGATTGTACTTACTCATGAATGACCTTTTTATGTTATGGTTGAGGGTGACTGATTTGGTAGAGAGAGAGAGAGAGAGAGAGAGAGAGAGAGAGAGAGAGAGAGAGTGAGTGAGAGAGAGTGTGTAAGTGTGGTCAGTCCGTTTCTGTACTGTACCTTCCTCCGTGACCTGTGATCCACTCCCCGTTAGATCAATCCTCTTCCCCGACCCTCTCTCATTAGCTGGGGCCTCTCTCTCTCTCTCTCTCTCTCTCTCTCTCTCTCTCTCTCTCTACTTGCTGGTCTGCCATTTTACCTCCTCCTCCTCTTCCTCTCTCTCTCTCTCTCTCTCTCTCTCTCTCTCTCTCTCTCTACTTGCTGGTCTGCCATTTTACCTCCTCCTCCTCTTCCTCTCTCTCTCTCTCTCAACTTCTCTCCTTGCTGGTCTGCCATTTTACCTCCTCCTCCTCTCTCTCTCTCTCTCTCTCTCTCTATCTCTCTCTACTTTTCTCCTTGTTGGTCTGCCATTTTTCCTCCTCTCTCTCTCTCTCTACTTCTCTCCTTGCTGGTCTGCCATTTTTCCTCCTCTCTCTCTCTCTCTCTCTCTACTTCTCTCCTTGCTGATATGCCATTTTCCCTCCTCTCTCTCTCTCTCTCTACTTCTCTCCTTGCTGGTCTGCCATTTTTCCTCCTCTCTCTTTCTCTCTCTCCCTCTCACTCTAACTTACCAACACATGTTCGTACTCATTATCTTAATCAATTTCTCTCGGTTCAATAACACGCTTCCTCATTCACTCGTTACATCTAATAAAATAATCCATCTTAATCAATCAATCCATTATCACTATCTGTCTATCTAACTATCTAACTCTATCAACTCTTTTTATCTATCCTGGGTTCATGTACACCTCTAACCGTGTACACATTACCAGGTTTACATACACACACACACTAAGGGGTTAATATATATATATACACACACACACACACACACAAACATCTCTGTAATCATGCATTTATGTACCG
>JAWZYT010003404.1:0-2500 GCA_034508575.1 Petrolisthes manimaculis
GTTGTGGTGGGTAAGTGTTGCTAGTTTGTGTGTGTGTATGTCTGTGTGTTGTGGTGCTATGATGGGTTGGTGTGTGTGTGTGTGTGTGTGCGTGTGTGTGTGTGTGTTGTGGTGCTGTGATGGGTTGGGTGTATATATGATTAGTAGAGAGAGAGAGAGAGAGAGAGAGAGAGAGAGAGTGAAGAGAATACGTACGCTTCTTCGTGGAAAAAAAGAACGATGGTTTGAGTAGCAGAAGAAAGTTTGCCTAGTCAGCAGCCAGGGTGTAGTAGAACTTGAAGGATGAACCGTGTGTGGGAAAGTTGTCCAGTGCTCGTGTGTAGGTCATAGATAGAGAGAATGTGAGTGTTGAAAAAGACGAGAGGAGCTGTGGTTTTGATGGTATGGTGAAGTGTGTGAGGAGGGAGAATGATGAGTATGCGTCCAAACAGGCATTAATTGTGGGACCAAAAATAAGAAGGGAAGGAGGAGGGGTGTGGAAAGAAAATATATGCAATAGACGTTTGTAGGCAGGCACACAAGCAAGCAGGGAGAGAAGATACTGGGTGCATAGAAGTGTGTGTGTCTTTGTGTGGAGGCAAGAAGGCACTCAGAGAAAAGGAAAGAGGTGTGTGGAGAGAGAGTATATATGAGTTTGGGGGCAAGCAGCAGGAAGAGTGAGAATGCTGCTTGGAAAGTGTGTGAGTGTTGAGCCAGCAGGAATGAGAAAGCGAGGGAGGGTGTGTGTGTGTGTGTGTGTGTGTGTGTGTGTGTGTGTGTGTGTGTGTGTGTGTGTGTGTGTGTGTTTCTGAAAATGTGTGTGTTTAAGGAGTGAGTGAGTGAGTGTGGATCTAAAAGTGTGTGAGTGTGTGTGACAGGAAGCAGGAACGTCTCTGAAAGTGTGTGTGTGTGTGTGTGTGTGTGAGTGGCAGCGAGGAGGGAGGGAGGGAGGTAGGGAGTGCGGAGTCTGAAAGTGTGTGAGAGTTGAAGCAGGCAAACAGTCAGTCAAGCAGGCAAGCAGACAAGCAGGCAGGGAGTGAGGGAGTGAGAGTGTGGGTCGGGAAAGTGTGTCGGCACCACCAACATTACCATCAGCCACCACTTCTCTGCCGATACCACCAGCCCTCTCAAGTTGGGTGCCAGATAGCAAACGAGGCGAGAGGGACTGGCAAGGGGTGAGGGAGGGAGTGACAACATAACACCAACTGCATACAACAACATCCATCTTCTGCAGCATTCACCTCTCCCATCCAACTCGGTTCCATCAATCCAAACTCACATTCCTCTATCTCTGTCTCTCTCTCTATCTCTGTCTCTCTCTCACTCTCTCTCACTCATATCCATCCATCTATCCACTTGCCTCATTCAATCTCTCTCTCTCTCTCTCTCTCTCTCTATATATATATATATATATATATATATATATATATATATATATAATGTCACAGTACACAGCTACTAAATTCCACCCTCTGGCATATAGGCCTATACAAAATCATCATTGTGCCGTGGGGACATAAATAATAAATTTGATAACATAATCTGTGGATATAATACTGTCTGTGTGTAATGAGTGGGATCTAACCTGGGCCAAGGGATGATCGTAAATACAACACCACAACTAAAACAGACACCGTATTTGCACAGTCCATAACTTCAACCCCACTCGGGAGATGAAGGAAATAAATAGTGTAAAAGCAATCCATTTATTTGGTTAGGGGGGTACAGGAGTATGGGACAGGCTTGGGGGTGGGAGAAGGGGGTGCTCGAATAGGGGAACAGGCTTAGAGTGTGTAGAAAGCCTGTCCCCTATTCCCACACCCCTCTAAACCCCCCCAACCCCACCCCAAAAGTGTCCCCCTACTCCTGCACTCCCACAACCCCCCCAACCCCCAAGCCTGTCCCTCTATTCCCGCACCCCCTTAATTAACATACTATAATTGTTAACAAAGCACAACGTAAACATTAATTTTATTTTGTTTACATGTCAGTACACCTTTGGCAGCTATTTAACAAGGAGGAGTATTTGTGTTTTACTTCATCTATTGTGGGTGTTGGTGGCTTAGAGGCTGACTTAAAAAAAAAAAAAAAAAAAAAAAAAGACACAGACAGACAAACAAACAGACACACACATACACATACACACATACACACACACCACACACACACACACACACACACACATACAAGATGTCCCCCTCCGTCAATGCATGTTTTGGCTTCACGGGATAAATTTCGGACTGCTATTTAGAATTCGGCTTGCATTGTGCATAAACGAACGAACACAGGTGGTCAGTCATATTGGCGGCATGGTCAAACTTTCAACTCTTTTGTTTTGTTCCGTTTCCCGTATTGTTGTCATTCCTTCCGAGGTCGTCTGGATGTATTTATAGGTCGTTAGGTTACAAGATTTTTTTTTTTTTTTTTTTTTTTTTTTTTTTTTTTTTTTTTTTGTGCATAGATTGATTGATTACACTACTTCTATATTTTCTTTTTTTCGTAGTTCTGTTTACACTTTATT
>JAWZYT010003404.1:7500-17500 GCA_034508575.1 Petrolisthes manimaculis
TAACAGCAAACCCAGGCGGACCATCAGTCAGTATGTCAAGTCAGTCACTTAACTTAATCAGTCAGTCAGTCAAGCAATTCGCGTCTTATATACTCCTCACTCATTTTTTTGTCAGTTAGTTAGTCAATTAGTCAGTCAGTCATTTGATTAGACAGTCAATAACTTACTCAATTAGTCAGTCAGTCATTTGATTAGACAGTCAGTAACTTACTCAATTAGTCAGTCAGTTAGTCAGTCAATTAATCAATCAGTCAACGTCTTACATTATCGCTTGTTATATACAGAATTTATCAGTAACAATGCCATGTTACTAAACGTGGAATAATTGGTACATTAGTAAATTTAACACATACCTTACTAACACACCGCTTATTATTATATAGATACCGCCCAGTTTACACCATATACGAATTGACACGTAGAATTAAGGCATGAGTTTATTTCTGCATACCTTACAAACAGCTCCTATAGAGAATCACTACCGAGTTTACAGCATACATTTACTGTCCTTACAAACCGCTTGAATGAGTTTACTTCTGCATACCTTACAAACAGCTCATAATCCCCTGTTCCTTATTATCACCACCGGGTTGACTTCTGCATAATTATATACCCAAGTACCCAAGTTGACGTATGAGTGAGTACCTACATTTTTACAGGGGGTGACGAACGAATACTGTAATCAACAATGGCCCCGTTAGCGGATTGTTCGGTTGTCAGAAGCTTTCAGTTAGATAGTTTTCCCGCTAACAAAGTGTCCAGTCGGCCGAGTATCCCAGGGGAGAGTGAGGGAGAGGAGGAGAGAGGGACGAGGGAGGTGAGAGAGGGATGGAGTGAGGGAGAGGAGGAGGAGAGAGGGACAAGGGAGGGGAGAGAGGAGGAGGAGGAGAGAGGGGTGGAGTGGTAGGAGAGAGGGAGAGGAGGAGAGGGAACAGAGGGAATGGGGGATGGGAGGGGTGGAAGGAGAGAGGGAGAGAGTAAGAGAGGGGACGGGATGGGAGTTGGAGGGGGGATAAGGGAAGGAAGCGAGGAGGGAGCGAGGGGGAACAGAGGGGAGGGATGTAAGGGAGGAGAGGGAAGGGAGAAGACCTCAACTGTGGACATTTTACGTCACGGTAACACATTATTTTTCACACGCCCTTCCATCCCACCCCACTCCCTTCCCTTCCCTCCCCACTCCCTTCCCTTCCATTCCCTTTCACCCTTTCCCTCCCTCTCTCCCCTCTTCCCGCCTTCCCTCTCTCTTCCCGCCTTCCCTCCCTCTTCCCGCTTTCCCCCACTCATTCCCGCCCATTTTCCCGCCCTATTCCCCGCGCCTAATTCCCCGTTTGCCGCGTTTTTCATTCCAGTTCCATTTCAGGCATCCGCTCCTTTTTATATTTAAATTCCAATATGGGAATTCATATATATATATTTCATTGCAAATCTGGCAGCCCTTGTCAAGCCTAAATCCGTTTAGTGGGGTGTGGGGTGCCGGGGTGTGTGTGTGTGTACTGTGTATGTGTGTGTGTGTGTGTACTGTGTATGTGTGTGTGTGTGTACTGTTTATGTGTGTGTGTACTGTGTGTGTGTGTGTGTGTGTGTGTGTGTGTAGTGTGGTGTTCTGTTGCTTGGAATAGTTTGGAGGATTCAGTTGCTCCAGAATTATCAACACAAAAAATAATAAGTGTTAATAAGTTTGAGAGAGAGAGAGAGAGAGAGAGAGAGAGAGAGAGAGAGAGGAGAGAGAGAGAGAGAGAGTAAGACAATTAATGGCTGGACCAGAACATCTCCAGTGGTCGTCAACAGAATGTATATACAATTCTGAGTTTATGAAAGCATTGCCAAGGATTTACCAAAGGATTTGTTGGACGTTAACTCTATTTTACATAGTGCTGTATTTTGCTTTACGTTGTGTGTTATTGTGTATGCATGTAATTTGTGTATGTATGTATGTATGTGTGTATGTAATATATGCATATATGTATGTATGTATGTGTCTATAATCTATGTATATATGTATGTATGTGTGTGTATAAATGCGACAGTATATAGTGTCTTTTTAGAGTATGATGATGGATAAATGAGACATAGAAAATAATCAGAAAATTTTCAAATAGGAAAATACGAGAAAAAAGTTCCAACTCTGCCTATAATAATCACCAGTTTATATTTAGTTCACTATAGAAAGGAATATATAAAGTTTGGTAAGGTTATTTTCTGTAGCCTTTATTTTCCTTTATTATTAATTTTATAGTAGGTTATTCCACCAAAGTACTCCAGGCAACAGGATATTATTATATATTTGTTCATTGGTTCTGTTTCCTGACATACTTTGGAGGAATTAAGGCACTCCAGTGTATCCCAAGAGAGAGAGAGAGAGAGAGAGAGAGAGAGAGAGAGAGAGAGAGAGAGAGAGAGAGAGAGGAATGTGTGAAGCAGCGGTGAAGAGTGAAACAAGTGAGAGATAGTGTTGAAGTGTGAGAGTGAGTGAGTGAGTAGGAGGGGCAGGAAATGAGTGAGTAAGTGGGAGGGTGAGACAGCGAGCGAGTGAGTGAATAGGAATGGGAAACAGTGATAGAGTAAGTGGGAGGGTGAGACAGCGAGTGAGTGAGCGAGTGAGTGAATAGGAAGGGGAAACAGTAAGTGAGGGTGAGACAGGAAGCGAGTGAGTGTGAGTGCGTGAGTGAGTGAGTGAGTGAGTGAGTATGAGTGGACTGGCACCCTCCCAGCTGTCCGTCCAGGGGTTTACTGCTTGTTGCACTCCTCGCCCCTCGCTGGCATTTTTGGCAGAGATTTTCCTGGCCGTCGCTACCGCTGTCCGATTCTTTCCATTTCCCTGCCTCACACAACACCATGGATTACTGCCTCTGTGCCCTGCTGGTGTGTGTGTGTGTGTGTGTGTGTGTGTGTGTGTGTGTGTGTGTGTGTGTGTGTGTGTGTGTGTGTGTGTGTGTGTGTGTGTGTTCTCTCTCTCACACACACCATGGATTACTGTTTCTGTGTGCTGTTGGGGGGGGTGTCCTTTCTCTCTCTCTTTCTCTCTCTCTCTCACACACACACACCGTTTATTACTGTCTCTGTCCTTTCTCTCTCTCACACACACACTCACTCCCTCACTCACACCATGGATTACGTGCTTTGTCCTCTTACAGTTCCTCTCTTACACACTCATTCGCTCTCTCAGTTACTTCCTCTCTCATTCACACACACATACATACATACACATACACGCACATACCTACATTCTCACAGCACACACACCCACCTACCTACATTCTCACACAACACACACAAACACACACACCTACATACTTACATTCTCACAGCACACACACCTACCTACCTACATTCCTACAACACACAAACACACACACCTACCTACATTCTCACAGCACACACACACACACACATACCTACATTCTCACAGCACACACACACACATATACCTACATTCTCACACAACAAACACACACACACACACACAAACCTACCTACCTACATTCTCACAAAAACACACACACACACACCTACACCTACATTCTGATTCCTCCTGACTATGCCACGAAACAAGCTCCTTCGATATAGGTGGTGTTTCGTGGCAATGTTTGAAGGACTCGCTAACCTACAATTTATATTCCGACTATATCACGGGGGGGGGGGGGGGGGGCTGAAGTACATAATAACATCACAACAACAACAACGACAACGACAACAACACGACCAGAAACACGTCGCCCAGAGCACCGTTGAAAAAATGAAAACACGGGAGGTGATGGACGAGAATAGAAGAGTCAGGAGGGAGGTGTAGTGGCAGAGTGATTTGGTTCGTCAGTCGTCACTCTCTCTCTCTCTCTCTCTCTCTCTCTCTCTCTCTCTCTCTCTCTCTCTCTCTCTCTCTCTCTCTCTCTCTCTCTCTCTCTCTCTCTCTGTCTATATATCTGTCTATACATCTATCTGTGATTTAATCTGTTTTCTATCTATCTATCTATCTATAGTTCTATATATCTTTCTCTCTTTCTCTCTATCTATTTTTTTATCTATCTATCCATCTCTATCTTTTTTTTCAATCTTTGTGCGCCAGTTAAATATTTTTCCTTCCTAGTTTTTCTTTCATCTTTGTCCCGAATCAGATGCGGATATTACAAAAATGGGAGATGACCAACAGAAAAGAGAAAACGAAACGAGAGAGAGGCAGAAAGATTGGGGGAGTGAGTGAGCGAGTGTGTGTTTGTGTGTGTGTGAAAAGAGAGAGTGAGAGAGAGTGTGTGTGTGTGAAAAGAGAGAGAGGCAGAAAGAGAGAGGGGGCGAGTGAGTGAGAGAGTGTGTGTGTGTGAAAAGAGAGAGTGTGAGAGAGGGAGTGAAAAGAGAGAACGAGAGAGAGGCAGAAAGATTGGGGGAGTGAGTGAGAGAGTGTGTGTTTGTGTGTGTGTGAAAAGAGAGAGTGTGAGAGAGTGTGTGTGTGTGAAAAGAGAGAGAGGCAGAAAGATTGGGGGAGTGAGTGAGTGAGAGTGTGTGTGTGTGTGTGTGTGAAAAGAGAGAGTGTGAGAGAGGGAGTGAAAAGAGAGAACGAGAGAGAGGGAGATAGAGAGAGGGAGCGAGTGAGTGAGTGAACGAAAAGAGAGAAAGAGAGTGTGAGAGCTGGAGGGGAGATAAAAGAGAGAGGGAGAGAGAGAGAGGGAAAGAGAGGAAGTGTGTGAGGGGAAAAAATATGACAAGCAATGAGTGGGGAGAAATTGAGAGAAGGGTAAAAGTATAAGAGTGAGAGAGGAAGGGAAGGACGAAATGAGTGTGAGTGGAGAATAATGTATGAATGAGGGAAAGGTGAAACATGAGTCAGAAAAAAAAAGTAATGAAAGAGTGAGGGGGAAATGAGGAGGTAGAGAGTGAGGGGAGTGTGAAGAGGTAGAGAGTGAGGGGAAAGAGAGAGTGAGGGAAATGTGAGGTGTGAGAGAGAGAGAGAGAGAGAGAGAGAGAGAGAGAGAGAGAGAGTGGAGGGTAAGAGTACAACACAAAACAACCTCATAACATAACAGTCCAAGAGGCAATGTGGGACTCGTTACCCCAGTGCAGCGGCGTGGAAGACTGTGTGTGTGTGTGTGTGTGTGTGTGTGTGTGTGTGTGTGTGTGTGTGTGTGTGTGTGTGTGTGTGTGTGTGTGTGTGTGTGTGTGTGTGTTTGACCTTACCACTACACCACACCAACCAACCCCTTACTCATTATGGTTCCTATAGTGCCTGTCCCCCCCCCCCCACACCTCACACACACACACACATACTCTTTTGTTTTTATTTTTGCCACCCCCCCCCACACACACACACACCCTTTTTTTATTTTTTGCCCCCCCTCCTCCTCCTCTCCTCCAATCTTGTACCCTCTCTCTCCCTCCCTCTTTTCTTTTTTGTCCCCCCCTCTCCTCCCCCCACTTTCTACCCACTCATTCCCCTCTCCCCACCTTGTACCCACTCATTCCCCTTCCTTCCACTCTTCCCCCACTCCTTTTCTTCCTTCACTGTTCCCCTCTTCACCCTCCATTCCCCTCTTCACCCTCCATTCCCCTCTTCACCCTTCACTCCCTCTTCACACTTCCCCTAACACTCCCCCATCCCCCCTTCCGAACTCCTGGTGGGGGTGGGGTGCTGCAGAGGAAAAAGGGGGGTGGGGGTGGAAAGGGGTGGCGGTGGGGGGGGGGCGGGGGCAAGCACGTCAACTATCCATCCAACTTGTCAATGTTTTATAGTGATGCCGAGACTGGAGGGGGGCAGGGAGGGGGGCAGGGGGGCAGTGGGGGCAGGGGGAGAGTGGGTGTAGGAATCTGGTAGCACAGGGAAGGGTGGGGAGGGGGGGGAGGGTCTGAAAATAAAGGAGGGGAAGGAAGGGAGGGGGTCTGGAATTCAAGAAGGGAAGGGAGGGGGGAGTTGGTGTAGCATAGATGATAAGGGAAGGTTAGGGAGGAAGAGGAAGGGACTGGAGGAGAGGATGAGGGAAGGTCAGGGAGGTAAGGGAAAGAATGAAGAAGATAAGGGAATTAAGGAGAAAATAAGGAAGGTTAGGAGGAGAGGATAAGAGGATAAGGAAAGGTCAGGGAGGTAAAAAAAAGGGAGGAGAGGAGAGGGAAGGAATGGAGAAAAAGGGGAAGGTCAGGAGGGGAGAGAAGGAATGAAGGAGAAAATAGGGGAAAACTAGGAAGGGAGGGGAGGGAGGGAATGGAGGAAAAGATAAGGGAAAACTAGGAAGGGAGGGGAGGGATGGAATGGAGGAAAAGATAAGGGAAAACTAGGAAGGGACGGGAGGGAAGGAATGGAGGAGAAAATAAGGGAAATTCTTCTTGTTGTTAAATTGGAAGGCTACAGATTCCTCTTAAATATATCAAAACACAGACACCTTCAATGGTACTAAGAGGGGGATCTGTTTCGTGGCAATGTTGGGAGGATTCAGAGACCTTCCAATTCACCAAAAAAAAAAAAAAAAAAAAAAAAAAAAATCCCCTTTTAAATACACATGTTTAATTAAGGAGGAAGTTTTGTTTTTTTAGTAAATCTGGAGCAACTGAATCCTCCAAACTTTTCCAAGCACCAGAACACCATTATTTGTGTTAACTTGGGCCTGTTTCCTGGCATACTTTGGAGGAATCAAGACACTCCAATGTACCAAAAGGGAATGACCACTTTAAGGGACCCTGTGTCGTAGTCAGAAAATTGGAGGTAAATGAGTCCTTCAAATAGGGCCACGAAACACCATCTATAGGGAAGGAGCTTGTTTCGTGGCATGGTTAGGTGGAATCAGAAACCTCCATTTTTTATACACGATCACAGGGCCATTAATGGAAGGAAATATACCTACACGAATCTATGAATACACGAATACTTACATAAATACTCACACACATGCATACTCTACCTACATACATGCATTCATTAATAGATACATATGGAGCAACTGATTCTTCCATACCATTCCAAGCAACAGCCCCACCATTATTATTAAAAGTAGTAGTAGTAGTATTGTTATTATTATTGTTATTATTATTATTGTTATTATTATTATTGTTATTATTGTTATTATTATTATTATTATTATTATTATTATCATTATTAGTATTATTGTTATTATCATTATTAATAGTATTTGTATTAGTATTATTGTTATTATTGTTATTAATATCATTATTATTATTATTATTATTATTATTATTATTATTATTATTATTATTATTATTATTATTATTATTATTATTATCAGTGTTGATATGGCCCTGTTTCCTTGGCATACTTTGGTACATTGGAGTGCCTAGATTCCTCCAAAGTATGCCAGGAAACAGGACCAGATGAACAAAACTAATGGTGTTCCGTTGCTTTGAATTGTTTGGAGGATTCACATGCTCCAGAATTACCAACACAAAAGGAGGGAGACAGAGAGGGAGACAATGACAGGGAGGAACTGCAACAAACAAATGGGGGATAGTGAGAGACAGAGAAACACAATGACACACACACATTCACACACACTCACACATATTCACATACACATACATAAATCACATACACACACATATACACATACACACACATATACACATACACACACACTCACATTCACACACACACACACATACATTCACATATACACACTTATTCACACACACAGAGAGAGAGAGAGAGAGAGAGAGAGAGAGAGAGAGTAGGTTTGTTGAGGCCACAGCAACATTATACTGTGTTGTGTGTTTTACCTCGAGGTGTGGCAAGGCTTAAGCTTTACTTGTGCAGTGCTGGTATTGTGTTGTGTGTGTGTGTGTGTGTGTGTGTGTGTGTGTGTGTAGAAATGTGTGTTGGCAGTGTGAAGGCGTTACAGATGAAGAGAGAGAGAGAGAGAGAGAGAGAGAGAGAGAGAGAGAGAGAGAGAGAGAGAGAGAGAGAGAGAGAGAGAGAGAGAGAGAGAGGGAGACACTACTAATGTTTTGTTGTTTGTGTTTCAGATTGTAATGATGGTGAAGGGGACAGCAACACAAGTCCTCAACCACAAGCTGACGTGTTGGTCCTCTGTATAAAAGACAAGATGGTGGCCCTCCCCTTACTACAACAACAACAACAACAACACGAAGAAGCTAAACACAACCTACAACATCAAGAACAACAACACGACGAAGCTAAATCCAACCTACAACAACAACAACATGAGAAAATCCACCACAACACACACACACAGTACAACAACAACCAACAACAACGACAAAAGGACGACGAAACAAAGCTTGAATTCTCTTCCTCAACACCAACAACAACAACAACAACAACAACACCAAAACCACAACAAGAGTCCGTGGGAATTCGTGGCTCGTGGAGAGAGAAGAGTGAGACGAGGTAAGTCCCACGCCGCTATCCGATATAATGTCAAAGGTGTTGGTGGTAATAATATACTCGCCCGGAAGATTTATCAAAGGCTTGGAGGGTATAAGGAGCTTAGTCGGGGAGAGAGAGAGAGAGAGAGAGAGAGAGAGAGAGAGAGAGAGAGAGAGAGAGAGAGAGAGAGAGAGTGGGAAATGTGAGTAGTTGAGAGATTCCATGTCTCTTCTTGCTATCCCATCCCCATCCCCATCCTGTCTTTCTGCACTGTAAGATTATGTATGTATGTTTGTATGTATGTATGTAGCGAGTGTAAAGTAACTACAGTTGTGTTTGTTTGTTTTGTATAGTCTGTTGGTGGGATACTATAATGCTGTTTGTAACAACGTGTGATTATACACGCACTCGCTGTCTTTATAGAGCTGTGGAAATGGTATATACACGCACATGTAAGCTCACTCACTCACATGTAATCTATGCATTCTTTCTCTCTCTCTCTCTCTCTCTCTCTCTCTCTCACACACACACACACACACTCAAACACACACACACTCTCTAATTCACACACAAACAGTACCTACAGTATATACACACACACACTCTAACACACACACACACACACACACACACACACACACACACACACACACACATCACCTCAATCTCCATCACTCGTACCAGCTCAGGAAATGCATTTAGCGGAGCCAATCACTGCTGGACTCTTGACGTAAAAAGTCAGGCGTACGGGAGTGAAAGATTAAGAGTGATTTTTGTCAATTACCCATTTTTCCTGGAGTGTTAAAATGTTGGGAATGAAGTGGGGTCATGGTTGAGAGAGGTCAGGTCAGGTCAGGTTAAGTCAGGTCAGGTCAAATCACATCACCTAGTGTAAATAAATATACAGTATATATATATGGTCAGGTCAGGTCAGGTCAAATCACGTCACCTAGTGTAAATAAATATACATTATATATAAATAATGTCTATATAACTTTTTGCTGCATGGACAACTAGCTGTAGGTACTTAATTAAATCTTGGTATATTCTATGTAATAAGTATATGCATCCGAGAAAGTTTTATTTAGGGGATATTATATTGTTGGTATATGTCACTTAAAATAAAATATAAAATAAATTGGCAGATCATCATAATGTTACAGTAACCCACCAAAAAAAAAAAAAAAGTATAAAATGGGTAGATCATTTTATTTAGGGTATATTATAGTGTTGGTAAATCTGGAGTAACAGCTGATTCCTCCACACTAGAAGTTCCAAGTTTCCAGCCAAACCAAAGGCTCATTATTTCTCATTATATTTCTCATTATTATTATATTTCTCATTATTTATCTCATTATATTTCTCATTATTTTCTCATTATTTTATCATTATTTTTCTCATTATTATTATATTTCTCATTATTTTATCATTATTTATCTCATTGTTATTATATTTCTCATTATTTATCTCATTATTTTTCTCATTATTATTATATTTATCATTACTTTCTCATTATTATTATATTTATCATTATTTATCTCATTATTTTTCTCATTATTATTTTATTTATCATTATTTTCTCAATATTTTTCTCATTATTTATCTCATTATTTTTCTCATTATTATTATATTTCTCATTATTATCTCATTATTTTTCTCATTGTTATTATATTTATCATTATT